>CM060963.1:8801656-9084156 GCA_030765045.1 Tenodera sinensis
AAGTCTGGGCAGGTTTTCTCCAAGTTCTCCAGTTTCCCTGCGGCTCATTCCAACTGCTCCATCATCACCTTTCCAATCATCCATTTCACCTGCATTTCAAATCATCCTCTACCTCACTCTCGTACCTGATGCTGCTTGCGAATCTTCACTCTGTCTGGTCCATAGGTTCCTGTGCTCCCCCAACAGGTTCTGATGCTAAGTACTGGCGTGTAAGTCCTACATAAAGGGGAGGGAAATCAGATAAAGAATAAAGAAGTACTTTTTCAATGTGAATAATGAAAAATAATATTTTCTAACTAGTGCACAACAATTTTTAAATCCATAATCCCTGAAGGTTTCCTGAAAATGTTTACTGAGTTATAAACTGTGGTCCAAGGAACATTTTGAATATTGCAAAAGATGAAAAAGGAAAAAGTTTAACAAGCTTGATCTTCCACTTCAGCTGTACCTAAGTGATACAGGATATCAATTAAATACCCATTTGTGGAAGTAACATTAATATAGAAAAGCAAATGGGCAGCATGAAATGCAATATACAGGTTTTCCCAAAAGAACACAGACAGTGCTTAGTATGTTGTATGCGATGGCAAACTGTAGTTGCCGTCTTTGCTGCTAAATCTACCATTTCCTGCTAAATCTACCATTTCCGGGGAATGAAATGGCAGATTTAGCAGCAAAGACGGCAACTACAGAACCCAGTATTACCATCTTACGTGTTACTTCGGAAGACTAGGCTTGAGAGCTCTCCAACCACCATCCCGGCCAAAAAAGGGCTGTCATAAAAACGTTAGTAGATCGTGCTAACCGCATCTGCCAACCACACCTACTGAACCTGGAACTTGCTCATATTAACAGTGCATTGCAGGCCAACGGTTACACCAGTCAGGAAGTCAAACGTGCCATTCGCCCTAGAAAGAAGCCCCTGTCAACCCCGGAACAAATCGACCGGAAAAAGAAGAATAAAGTATATCTGCCGTTCATCAAAAATGTCACCGATTGCATTGGGAAGGTTCTCAAAAAACACGATATCCTGGCCATCTACAAATCCACACAGCAAATATGGAACATGCTACGTTCAACAAAGGATCCAAAAGATCCGCTCTCGTCTGCGGGTGTTTACCGAATTACCTGTGCTCGTGTGGCTCTGTTTATATAGGGACCACTCAACGTACAGTAAACACACGCATTACGGAACACAAGAGGTGCTGCCGTTTGGGACAAACTGAAAAGTCTGCAGTCGCAGAACACGTATTACTAGCGCCAGGGGAACACATTATACAGTATTCAGACACAGTGGTCCTATCTTCCACAGTACATTATTACACCCGTTTAAGTCGAGAAGCTATAGAGATCCACAAACATAACAACAACTTCAATAGAAAGGAAGAAACCAAACGCCTAAATAAAGCCTGACATCCAGCATTACAGAAAGCACGCAGGAAACCTGACCGTCAACAAATCCAGGACCATACGCCGCCAACAGCCTCAACATCAAGCATAGACTATAGAAGCAGCAACCCCGCCCCCGCAGCAGCCGTACCAATAAGCCGAGACCGGAGCAACCAGGAACTAGCTCCGCCCACCCACGCAAAACGTATAAAGCCCGTGTAGCCAAAAGGCTCCGTGTCAGTCATTGCCGAGACTAAGAGAGTGTTAAGGCAATGCCACTGAGGATGTTTGACGCAGCTTTGGACGAAACGTCTGGAAGGAATTTCCTGACTAGACCACGGCCCACAAGCCCGGATAATCAGTTTCTACATTATGAAGTATGAGATGGGTATACGTTCACATTCCGTTAATAAACCCAACATCGAGCTGTCTTCGTTAGAAATGGGCTTCAAACTGTGTACTTCCTGCATTATTGCAGAGCCTACATCGACGGCCGTGAGCTGATCGAATACGTGTGATTGTCTTTGAAGATTTTCAATTGCCCGGTGAGCGCGAGTCATAAGGTACTTCTTACTGAAGTGTTATACACCATACTCTTCATACTTCTCCACTGAAAATAGTCGAGAGGTGTCAGATCTGGCAACCGTGCTGACCTTGGAACTGGTCCACCTCTACTAATCCATCGATTTGCATATGCGACGTTGAGGTGATTCCGTACATTTACATCAAAGTGTGCTCAAGTTGGCCATTTCAGCAGCTGTGTGCTGGTACGTGTCGCATTGTTGTTAAGAAATGTTACTATACTGGAAACTACACAAGCGATGCAGTAGAATGCGCACCAAGGACAAAATGGAGGAGTGTAGCGTACGCAAAGGAACGTTATTATGCTCAGGTCATTCATTTACAGTACACAGATGGCTAAAGGATTGCATACCTTCCATATTAAGATACCAAAACCAATGTTAACAAATTGTCACAACTGTTTGTTCTCAAACTTTGATGCTCTCCACTTCGACCGTGCACTTCTGGACAGGGGTTTCTATTTGAAAATCAATCAGTGTGCCATCCTGCACAACATACTAAGCGTTATCAGTGGTTTTTTTGGGACACTCAGTATAAGTATAATAAAAATGTAAAAAAAACTCCAAACTCTCATTTTTTTACCAAAGTTCATTGATGCAGTGCTTGAAAAACCTAGGGAGCTTAAAAGTTTGACAAAAAACTTGAAAAAATTGTAGGTAGTTTACATTGACATTAATGTACTGTAACTGATGAGTGTTATTTTCCAGACATGGATGTGGACCTGGCATCTGTAGTGACAGCAGTTAGTAAGAATAAGTCAATTAAGCATCTCAACATGGGAAGAAATCTAAACAATATGAAAGCAAAACATATAGCAACTGTCATGGATGCTGTTGTACAGATGATACAGGTAGGTATTTTGTGTTGCAAGTTGAACATAGAATAGAATATTTGTTTATACTTAACATCATTCAAAAATGTAGATACATTTATATCAAATGTTAAAGCTACTTACGTTCTAGTACAAACTGGATCCTAAAGGTTGTTGCTTTTAAGGGCTACCTTGTGCTTGTCACTCTGGCCCTTTGGCTTTCAGTTAGCCCTTATTCTTTTCCTTCCTTTCCTGCTTCTCTGATTCCTAGTTCCTCTTATTCTCCTCTTATTCTTGCTCTGCTTCTCTTCTCTTGTGTTCTTTACCATTTTGCCCTGAAAATTCACCCATAGCCTTGATTGTTTTTTCTTCATAACCATTAATATTTTTATGGCTACCATTCCCTTGCCCATTTACTAGACACTTGGGCCCCAAACATCCTGTATCCACTTCTCCATGCATTCACTTAGTTTACTTTAAGTATCAATGTGAACAACAGCGTATGTTTGCGTAATTCTTCATTGGCCGCACAACTTCCATGTCAACAGGCATGAATGAAAATATAGTCTGTTAACTGACATACAAAATGGCAATTTAAACCAAAAAGGTAAGTCAATTAATAACATTACACAACACTTATAACCGGAACATGTTTTGGAGGCTGACTGACTTTCTTCCATTATCAACTGGACAATCGACTACAAGACATCAAACTTAGAAGAAAGAAGATACAAAATGGCATTAAATTTAAAATAACTAAAAGAATTATACACAAAAACAGTTTGAAAAGCTTTAGTAAGAATACATGGAATACATTAATATGCAAATTTATTGTTATTAGCACATTTAACTGTGATATGAAATACATTTGTGTACCAGTAAGGAAGTGAATGAAAAGAACATACAGTTTCTAAAGTAAAAACAAATTAGAAACTAAAAGCTTCACTTATCTTAGTAGTATTCCAATATTATCTTAGTAATATTTCTAATTTGTTTTTACTTTAGATTCTTGTTGCTTCTCTGTTAATAGCTTCATTATTTCCTTATTTAACATGCAGTTTGTTCAAAATGGTGACTCTCTTGGAGTATGCTAAGTACTGCCAATGAAAACCATTATAAAGTGGTGAAAGGCAAATTGTTTAAACAGATTTACAAAATATTGTGAGAAATAACCAACAATATAATTGTGTTATTCTTTATTTCAAGTAAGAGTAGAATATATCTACTATTTCACTTCCTTCTCTAACTGTAAGCAAACACTGCTATATGGCACTGGTGTTCCTACGCAATACTGAGTTGAAAAGCCAGAAGCTACTCACCAGTGACAGTTCATATAACACACATGTTTGGTTGCGCCATGTTTCTGCCATTCGTAGCATCCTGCAGATGCTTTGTTTACATTGCAACCTAAAGTAAGGCTGGCAAAGCTATAACTCTGTATGTTCTTCCAAGTAATCTATCTTATTCTCCTTTTCCCCACAGCCCAAATAACCTAGCTGTCGACAGGCCCTTAAACACCACTCACTCACTCATTCACTCACTCACTCACTCACTCACCCACCCACCCACCCACCCACCCACCCACCCATCCACTCACCCACCCACCCACTCACTCACTCACACACTCACCCACTCACTCACCCACCCACTCACTCACTCACCCACTCACTCACTCACCCACTCACTCACTCACCCACTCACTCACCCACTCACACACTCACCCACCCACCCATCCACTCACTCACCCACCCACTCACTCACCCACCCACTCACCCACCCACCCATCCACTCACTCACCCACCCACTCACCCACCCACCCATCCACTCACCCACTCACTCACACACTCACCCACCCACTCACCCACCCATCCACTCACCCACCCACCCACTCACTCACTCACACACTCACCCACTCACTCACCCACCCACTCACTCACTCACCCACTCACTCACTCACCCACTCACTCACTCACCCACTCACTCACCCACTCACACACTCACCCACCCACCCATCCACTCACTCACCCACCCACTCACTCACCCACCCACTCACCCACCCACCCATCCACTCACTCACCCACCCACTCACCCACCCACCCATCCACTCACCCACTCACTCACACACTCACCCACCCACTCACTCACCCACCCACTCACCCACCCACCCATCCACTCACTCATCCACTCACTCACACACTCACCCACCCACACACCCACCCACCCATCCACTCACCCACCCACCCACCCACCCACTCACTCACTCACTCACACACTCACCCACTCACTCACCTACTCACTCACTCACCCACTCACTCACACACTCACCCACCCACCCACTCACTCACCCACCCACCCATCCACTCACTCACCCACCCACTCACCCACCCACCCATCCACTCACTCACCCACTCACTCACACACTCACCCACCCACCCACCCATCCACTCACTCACCCACTCACTCACCCACCCACCCACTCACCCACCCACCCATCCACTCACTCACTCACTCACCCACTCACTCACACACTCACCCACCCACCCATCCACTTACTCACTCACCCACTCACCCACCCATCCACTCACTCACTCACTCACTCACTCACACACTCACCCACCCACCCATCCACTCACTCTCACCCACCCACCCATCCACTCACTCACCCACTCACTCACCCACCCATCCACTCACTCACTCACTCACTCACCCACTCACTCACACACTCACCCACCCATCCACTCACTCACTCACCCATCCACCCATCCACTCACTCACCCACTCACTCACCCACCCATCCACTCACTCACTCACCCACTCACTCACCCACCCATCCACTCACTCACTCACACACTCACCCACCCACCCATCCACTCACTCACCCACCCACCCATCCACTCACTCACCCACTCACTCACCCACCCATCCACTCACTCACTCACCCACTCACTCACCCACTCACTCACACACTCACCCACCCACCCACTCACTCACCCACCCACCCATCCACTCACTCACCCACCCACTCACCCACCCACCCATCCACTCACCCACTCACTCACACACTCACCCACCCACCCACTCACCCACCCACCCATCCACTCACTCACCCACTCACTCACACACTCACCCACCCACACACCCACCCACCCATCCACTCACCCACCCACCCACCCACTCACTCACACACTCACCCACTCACTCACCTACTCACTCACTCACCCACTCACTCACACACTCACCCACCCATCCACCCACTCACCCACCCACCCATCCACTCACTCACCCACCCACTCACCCACCCACCCATCCACTCACTCACCCACTCACTCACACACCCACCCATCCACTCACTCACCCACTCACTCACCCACCCACCCACCCACTCACTCACCCACTCACCCACCCACCCATCCACTCACTCACTCACCCACTCACTCACACACTCACCCACCCACCCATCCACTTACTCACTCACCCACTCACCCACCCATCCACTCACTCACTCACTCACCCACTCACTCACACACTCACCCACCCACCCATCCACTCACTCACTCACTCACCCACTCACTCACACACTCACCCACCCACCCATCCACTTACTCACTCACCCACTCACCCACCCATCCACTCACTCACTCACTCACTCACTCACACACTCACCCACCCACCCATCCACTCACTCTCACCCACCCACCCATCCACTCACTCACTCACCCACTCACTCACCCACCCATCCACTCACTCACTCACTCACTCACCCACTCACTCACACACTCACCCACCCACCCATCCACTCACTCACTCACCCATCCACCCATCCACTCACTCACCCACTCACTCACCCACCCATCCACTCACTCACTCACCCACTCACTCACCCACCCATCCACTCACTCACTCACACACTCACCCACCCACCCATCCACTCACTCACCCACCCACCCATCCACTCACTCACCCACTCACTCACCCACCCATCCACTCACTCACTCACCCACTCACTCACCCACTCACTCACACACTCACCCACCCACCCACCCACTCACTCACCCACCCACCCATCCACTCACTCACCCACCCACTCACCCACCCACCCATCCACTCACCCACTCACTCACACACTCACCCACCCACCCACTCACCCACCCACCCATCCACTCACTCACCCACTCACTCACACACTCACCCACCCACACACCCACCCACCCATCCACTCACCCACCCACCCACCCACCCACTCACTCACACACTCACCCACTCACTCACCTACTCACTCACTCACCCACTCACTCACACACTCACCCACCCATCCACCCACTCACCCACCCACCCATCCACTCACTCACCCACCCACTCACCCACCCACCCATCCACTCACTCACCCACTCACTCACACACCCACCCATCCACTCACTCACCCACTCACTCACCCACCCACCCACTCACTCACCCACTCACCCACCCACCCATCCACTCACTCACTCACCCACTCACTCACACACTCACCCACCCACCCATCCACTTACTCACTCACCCACTCACCCACCCATCCACTCACTCACTCACTCACCCACTCACTCACACACTCACCCACCCACCCATCCACTCACTCTCACCCACCCACCCATCCACTCACTCACTCACCCACTCACTCACCCACCCATTCACTCACTCACTCACCCACTCACTCACACACTCACCCACCCACCCATCCACTCACTCACTCACCCACCCACCCATCCACTCACTCACTCACCCACTCACTCACCCACCCATCCACTCACTCACTCACACACTCACCCACCCACCGATCCACTCACTCACCCACCCACCCATCCACTCACTCACCCACTCACTCACCCACCCATCCACTCACTCACTCACCCACTCACTCACACACTCACCCACCCATCCACTCACTCACCCACTCACTCACCCACCCACTCACCCACCCACCCATCCACTCACCCACCCACTCACTCACACACTCACCCACCCACCCATCCACTCACCCACCCACTCACTCACTCACCCACCCACTCACTCACACACTCACCCACCCACTCACCCACCCACCCACTCACTCACTCACACACTCCTTCACTCAGTCTTTCCCTTGAAAACACCTGTACCAATATTTCAGGATTCTATACATAATTATTTCTTTCTTCTATGTTCTTCCTACTTCTACCAATACTGTTTTCCTTGGTGCTGACTTGACTAATTCGAAAAGTTCATTGCAGAATAAGAAGTTCAAATATAAAGACATTTAGTGCTAGAATGGTAAAAACTATGTCAACCTTTAAAACCACTTTTGCTCCACTTATTAACAATACATGTTTCATGTAAGATATCCTCCTCATTCGCATGGTCTGTTAGTTGACAAGTGAAGCAAAGGTGTTTTTAAAGGTTGATCAAGTTTTTAACATTGTATAATTGTGCTTTACTGTTTTAAATAATTATTGTTTGTGATTAATTTACATTTAATGCTGTTTCAGGAAGAAGATTGTGTCCTACAGTCATTAGCCATAGCTGATTCAAAGCTCAAATCAGATCTTTATAATGTTATTAATGCTCTTGGTAGTAATCAGTGTTTACAAAGTATAGATATCAGGTAAGTTGTCTTCAGAATGCGAGTAGTTTAATATTATTTTTCATTATTACTATACCTATACGAATACAAGACAAAGTTTGTATTTTAGTTACCATTGAGGTAGAAAAAGTATTCTGTTCCACCCAGCAATATTATATTGAGATTTCGCTGAAAATATGTGTTTTAAGGTTCTCTGAATAAAAAAGAAGGCACTTTTATTTGTTTATCCATAGATCACATACATGATATAAAACATGTCAAAAGTATAAAATGTATATATTCTTCACATAGAATTAAATAAAAAAACTCAGTTCTCAGTATACAAAATGATATGAAAAGTATTGGAGTGTAAGAAGACTAATGATTTCTTTGTCAACTGTCGGGTGTTAGAAAACAATTTCTTCTTTACATGTTTTATTGCAATTTAAGTCCAAGAAAATTCACTGCACTGTCTGTATGAATATAGGGTCTTTAATACATATGGTAACTTGTTCATGGGGCTCTCTCACTCACCTAAGCTCAACAGCAGGAATCCTTGTGATGATGTTATCACTAAGTTTGGTAATGTTGCCGAATACAGGCTTAGGGACAGCATAGCTCAGGGCACCAATGTATGAGAAGTGAAAGTAGCAAGTGGTAGTAAAACATCATTTGGATGATGTTGGAATTGTGTAGTTGGTAATGCATAAAAATGAGAATGGAGATAACTTTTGGTGGTGTATGGACATGGGTGATGTAGATACAAAGAATGTGAGAAACTATTCTTTGAGAGGTAGAACTGGAACTTAAAAATTCAATGCCACAACTGGGATTTGAACCACAGACCTTCCGCTTACCGGCCGGCTGCTCTACCACTGAGCTATTGTGACAAACTGCCAGAATGGCATTAAATTCTCAAACCAGTTCGTATTTCTCCTGGTAAACCACAAAGGCAGTCTCACATCAGAGACAAATTACCCCAATGGTGACTTACTATTGTAAGTACTTTATATCCCAGGATTAAATAACCTTCAGATGGTAATTATTATTTATTTATGCCAACAAACTTACTGTTGGTGTTTTTAAACACACAAGCCGTGTGTGGGCAAAGTTTGAGAGGTAGAACTGGAAATATTCTTGTTCATAATGGCCAATTCAACCCAAAAGATCTCCCAAATGTAATATCAAGCACCATAATTACAGAATAAATGAAAATACCTTCATATTATGACCAAACGAATTAATTTATGAATCACATAACCTGAAATAAGTTTGAAAACATAATTATCTTCCTTTCTTAGAAGTTTGAAAACTGTGTTGTAATAATCAATTTAATTTAAAAGGTGAGTCAGTTAATAACTCTAAACAACACTTACATTTATAATATTCCGGAATGCATTTTTTAGGCTAACTTTCCTCCAATATTAACCAGACAATGATAATGGAGGAAAGCTAGCCTCCGAAACGCGTTCTGGAAAATTATAAATGTAAGTGTTGTTTAGTGTTATTAATTGACTCACCTTTTAAATTAAATTGAAAACATAAACTTATGTAGTTGTGCAGCAAGCAGAAAACCGTAAATGGATATATACCTTTGCGTAAATATACATTTATAAAAAAAACTACAAAGTTATGTTAAGTTGCATTTTAGAGGCATACACCGTATGAGTGGAAATAACTATGAAATCAGAGGCCGATGTAATTGTGCAGAGGTGGATAACACTGGTCTACAAAAATTAACTTTTTCTCTTTCACAAGAATTAAAATAACAGATTCTAAAAGTATTTTTCGTGCTGAATTCAAATATAATTACAGTTTGTCCGCATCGGGCAGGAGTTTTGTGTGATATTCATTTGAATTTTTATAATATTCTAAAAAATCCGTAACTAGCTATCTAACTCAAAATTATAACTACTGATTCTGACTTACCTAGAAAGTGGTAGATAGTGATTTTCGGGTATATTTTGCATCTGGAACATCTCTCATTTTAGTCCAACAGTAGTCAGCCAGCATATTGGAACTCCACTTGCCTTGGTACCTCTTCTCTATCGTAGAAATTTGCTGATGAAAACGCTCACCGTGTTCATCGCTGACAGCTCCAAGGTTTTCGTGGAAGAAGTCCAAGTGAGAGTCCAAGAAGTGAATTTTTAAAGACATGTTGCATCCCATAGCTTTATAAGAATGCAGAAGATCATCCGCTATGTCACGATAGTTTTCTGCTTTATGGTTTCCAAGAAAATTGCAACATAAACTTTTGAAAGACTGCCAGGCTGCTCTCTCCAGTGGATTTAACAATCCCTCGAAATGTTCATCAGCCATTAATGATCGGATTTGTGGTCCTATAAAAACTCCTTTCAATTTAGCATCACTGACTTTGGGGAATTTCGATTTCAAGTACAAGAATCCATCAGAAAGTCTATCCATAGCTTTGACGAAATTTTTCATAACTCCTAACTTAATATGTAATAGAGGTAAAAATATTTTTTCAGGATTCACTAAAGGGACACATGCCACATTTTTCTGGCCAGGGAGAAGAGATTCACGTTTTGGCCATGACTTTCTAACGTAGTGAGACTTCTTATCTCTGCTGTCCCACTCGCACAAAAAACAGCAAACTTTGATGAACCCAAGTTGCAAACCAAGCAATAAAGCAATGACCTTTAAATCACCACAGATATTCCATTCATATTTTCCATATTGTATTTTCTCTAAAATTAGTTTCATATTTTGATATGTCTCTTTCATAGCGGCATGCGCTACTGGTATTGATGGAAGTTCATTGCCAATATGTAGCAGCACAGCCTTCAAACTTACTGTAGAGGAGTCTATGAACAATCGCCACTCATCTGGTCGGTGTTGATGCCCAAGAGTTTCCATAAGTGAACAAATATTATTACAAAACACAACACCATATTCTTCAGAGAAGTATTCTTTGAAAACACTATGGCGGCTACGATAACTACTTATTCTTACATCTTTTTGGAATAAATTCCACCCTTTGAGTCTGGAAGTTAAAACTTCAGCTTGCAGGTTAGACAGATTTAAATCCCAAATCAGGCCATTAAGGTCTTGCTGATTGGGAAAGTATGGTTCTGATGAACAGCTACTGGCTTCATATGTAAGATCATTTTTATTTTCATCTGAATCATTTTGAGTTTCAGTTAGGTCAGAATCAGAGTTATCACTTAAGGTTGTATCTACATATACTGGTACGGGGAACTCTTCACTGTGTAAGACAGGTCTCAATGCAGATTGCAAATTCGGATACTTAACTGTATATTTTGTTTTAGATGTGATTCCTTTAATATTTGTCAAACAAAAATAACAGTCAGTTGAATGATCCTTCGGTTCCCTCCAAATCATGGGAATTGCAAATGGCATATGATGTGTACCATTTTTCCACCCAGTCAGCAGTCTAACACACGAAACACAGCATGTATTTGGGGCCCAGCTCTTATCAAAATCACCAACTTGACAGCCAAAGTAAAGATAACACTTCTTTACAAGTGGGGTCATATTTCGCCTCTGAGACTTGAAGGTCAGCTCACCACAAATATAGCAGAAATTATCTGCATGATTTACACACTTTCTTGGCATGATGAAAACATTAAGCACTGAAATACAACATGCACAACATACACAATACACTTCTAAACAGAAAGGAAGGAAATATTTCACTAGTGAACAATGTCACAGTCAGCTCAATACTGACACATCACAATGCCAGACAGGTCTGAGCATGTCTAAACATGAATGAACCTGCACAGTCTTGTTTTGTGGTGCTTCAGCGTGATATTACAAATAATTTCAATAAATACGGCTTGAGTAAAATAGCTACATATGAGGTAAAGGTTCCTATGACACGTCAAAGAAAACGCTAAAATCATATTTTGAAAAGTAGCTTTCACAGAAAAACTATGCCTGATGGGAAAATTCTGACTACATATCTGAATTCAGGATGAAAAAATGCACTAGATTCACTATTCAGATTTCTTGTGAAAAAAATCTTGTCGACCAGTGAACCTTAAATGTGAATATATTTGTTAAATATATGTTTATGAAAGAAATATAAAGTTACGTTTTGGAGGTATAAACCTTATCACCTGAAATAACTATGAAATCATAATCTCATGTAATCGTGCATCGGATGCAGTAGATAATAATACAATATGAATATATATCATAATGTACATTTATGAAATAAATACAAAGTTTTATGAGAGATGTAGTAGATGATTGACAAACAGAATGCTTTAAACGTGGATTTTACTATCTTCCTTTCTTAGAAGTTTGAAAACAGTGTTGTTGTTGTTGTTGTTAGCTAATGCTGGATTTCTGACAACGAAGTCATTAATCCTCTTGCTCTCCAATATTTTTCACTGATGGATGGGGCACTAGAAGTGGACGGGCATATTTGAAGGTGGTCTCGGTCCATTTCCTCTTGCAGATCACATAGAGGACAGAGTGGTGAAGAATATATCCCAATTCTGTTTAAATGTTTTGCCAGACAATCATGTCCTGTAATCAAATTGCCACTGCCACTGCCACTGCCATTGCTCTCTTTTTTATGAAAACAGTGTTGTTATATTCAATTTAATGTAAAAGGTGAGTCAGTTAATAACACTAAACAACACTTATATTTATAGTTTTCCGGAATGCGTTTTGGAGTTTAATTTTCCTCCATTATGTTTAGTGTTATTAATTGACTCACCTTTTACATTAAATGGATTTTACTGTCGCAAGTTGCTGGTGATTTCATTATTTGAAATGTGGATTTCCACTAATAACAGCTAAAGGGGAATGAGGAAAAAGTAAACCTGCACTTGGTAACACTTTCTGCTATTGTTACATCTCCTTTATGTACATTATTCCACTATTTAGTTTGCACTTCTATTCTATTGTTCCAGTTTTAGATCACACTTCCGTTCCATTACCTGTGTTCCTCTCTAATTCATAGTTGCCAGAAGTGTATTTCATGTCAAGTTGGCATGGTTTAGCGACATTGTATTCGGTAACATTACACTAAGTTCTTGTAGGGTTCAAGGGTTAGAATAAAGATTCCTGGTACTGAGCTTAGACGTATGAGTGAGAACATTTTTACAAGATATGCTGCCTGTTTGAGAGGTGAAGGTCAACATTTCCAGCATCTACAATAAGGTAAGCATTTTAGTGTACCTCTGGCAGCGCAGCTTTCGTGCCAAGTCGGTTCTCTTGAGCAGTGAAGAGGACAATTGGAATGGGTTCCATATGTATTTAAGACCCTCTAGAAGTAGTAGTATTAGTATATATTTACTGCTTGGAGAGGTAAGGGGTTGTAAATAAACATTTTCATAGCTTCATCAAAATGTAAACAAATACATATAATAATTAAATGAAAGTATACAAGATACCTACTAAAGTGTACAGCATACATACTTGTACATTCCTAAGAACACAATGGCTGAATGCAGTGAGTCAGCTAATAGAAATGACATATGGGTTTTGTAAAATATTTGAAGATCTTTAATGTTTTTAAAATTTTGAAGCCCAAGCCCGAGTACAGTTTGGGCCACGTGCCTGAGTCTAGCTCGGACACACATTTCTAATGATTTTAATGCAATAATGCCACTAGCTCAGACTTGGGCTACTGACTATAGTCGACATCTTTTATTTTCCAGCTCTGTGAATTGTTTTGTCATGTGTCATTGCTTAAGTCAACTATTAGGAAATATAAGAAAGTCAATAATATCAGCTGCTCTCATGCCATTTTCCTAGAAGGTGGTTAACTCTTTGTTATGTTTGGTATATATAACTGTTAATATGCAGTGGTTTCTTTGATTTCAAGCTGAAATTTTGGCTACAATTAACCCTTAAATGGTAACATGTGAAAATATGGTGCTAACAGTACATCCATCTGGGGGACAGAGATGACCAAATCTTGCATTTTGTGTCCACTTTAGTGAATCCAACAATTTAAAAGCTTTATGAATTATTAATACTATTATTTTGATTCCATTTACATCATGTTGTGCAAGAAATTATGCAAACATTTACAAAATCAAATATTAGCCTGTTACCTTTACAGCAATACCCACCTGTGGGATGGTGTGGCTTATGTGTGTACAATTATAAAACAATACTATTGCAAAACTAAAACAGTGACGTTGACACAGTTCAAAGTTCAACTCTCAACTGAAGCGTAGCTGAGATAGTAGCTCAAACTAACATTGCACATATGCCCACTGTGTGTTGACAAATTTGATATCTGTCTAAAAGACCATTTGAGGCCTAATGAAGTACTGGAAAACTCTAATTCCAATGAAGAGCTTTTAGAGTTTTCAGATGAGGAATATGTGTAAATTTGACACATGCTGCTTTGCACAAATTTTTTAAAAATCAAATTTTGATACTTTTTGTAAATTTAAAATAAAATATTAATACAGAAGTTATTACTATTTTCTTAGTTTTTTAAAAAGTCCTCAGTGAGCCTATTTTCAGAATTAACTAACACATTTTAGCAAATCTTCAAAATTAGTGAAGAAGCCATGAGTTTCTGGGCCCTTCAGCTGCAAAAGCCACCTGAGACTCAAAATGTTAATAGTCATGCAGTAATATCCTCGAAAAATGGCAGTTGCAACCTTCAGGTTGATTACAGGACATGATTGTCTGGCAAAACATTTAAACAGAATTGGGATATATTCTTCACCACTCTTTCCTCTATGTGATCTGCAAGAGGAAATGGACCGAGACACCTTCAAATATGCCCGGCCACTTCTAGTGCCCCATCCATCAGTGAAAAATATTGGAGAGCAAGAGGATTAATGACTTCATTGTCAGAAATCCAGCATTAGCCAACAACAATATATTTCAATGTAGAGTGTACTTTCACTTTTTTTGTTGGTTTCTGTCGTGTATGCTGCTCATGTATACAGGGTGGAAGGGAAGTCATTACACTCCTAATATGTACTTCATAGAAGCTTTACAAACAAAAATGTTTAATGGCATTTTGTTCTTTTATCAGCTGATTTTGAAAAAAATAATTGGTTTTTGATCCAACTTGGATGCGTAATTCCACAAGAAGGTATGCGAATAACAGTTTGTTACTTGTAAGATGGGTAGAGTAGCTTATTTCTGACATAGCTTCACTAGTAATTATGAGACATCACACAAAGTTTTGAAATAATTAATCACTTAAAAGACGTGAAGAAATACTACAAGCAACTTTTTCACACATGCAGTAAGTCGACAACGTTGCGTTGAGGTTGGTCAGGGAATTAAGCTGGTTTCTGGATGTAAGCAGCTCGAGCACTTTCACTTTCACTTTAATGTTTTGGGAGCTAATGCTTGTGATTGGCCTACTCTTGCGCAGAAAACACAGAGGGACAAGGCAGGATATTTGTTTGTGTTCTCAAGAAGCACCGTTACTGTGTCTGTTTATGTACTGAGCTAGGGAAAGTGACACCCACACAATCTACAGTATTGCCAGCTTGTTTTCAAGAAAACTAAAATATCTCTGTAGGAAATGGTCAGAGACAAAAACGTAAGATACAAACGTGTTCCAAATATCGTGATCTATCACTGGTTTAAATTAATGTAATGACTTCCCTTCCACCCGGTAAGTGAACATTTTATTAGGTTATTTGGTGTTCTTGTATTCAAAGTAATATGGTAATTAAAGTTTAATTTCTTAAGATTTATGCAAACTTAAAATAATCTAATGCAAATAGGAAATACTTATAGCAAAAATGATGTTTTCATAGTTTGTATAATTTTCTATTACAGTGGTAATATGATGGGCGATGCTGGGGCAAGATTGCTTGCTAAAGCACTGCAAATAAACACTCGGCTGAAGACCATAATTTATGATAGAAATAACATCACTCTCCAGGGATTCTGTGATATTGCTTATGCCCTGGAAAGGTAACTACAGTTGCTGCTTGCATATAAAATAGTGTGTATTTGTTGACTTTCAAAATGTGCTGAAAAGGCAATTTTCTCTGAGAATTTCACTAATCAAGTAGCAGAAAGCTTCTATTTGTATTCATAAACTGGTTCCATCCGTCATGTATGAGGTGCATCCAAAGTAAGTTCCGACGATTGTTTAAAAAAAAAAAAAAAAAAGAAAAAAAGAAAACCATTGCTAAATAAAAAATATTTATTGGAATATTTTCATAAATTTACTGGCTACTTCTCAATAATAGTCACCATGATTGTTAGGGCATTTATCATAATGATGCATCATCAATTGTATGTGCATGTCATAGGAGCCTTGCCATCAACTTCCAAAGCCACAAAGTCACTCAGTTTGTATCATAGCGTCATTGTGAAAACGTTTTCCTGCCAGAAAACACTTTATGAGACAGCTGGGAGATTTGACGAGAGAGTACTGAAATTGTGAGGTTCTGCAAAATTACTTTTCATCCGTTCTGGTGTTACCAGCCACTATAGTCTTCACCATTAATATTGGCTCATGCTTCAGTGAATCGCCTACACCATCATTTGGCCATACTGTTGCTCATAATGTTGTGTCCACACACATGGTACATTTGGCGATGGGTCTCTGCCAGAGATTGCTTCTGAGCACACAAAATACCCACTTTTACTTCATGTGGCACTGCAGGCGGTGACACTGATGATACATGGGATGAAGATGGAGCACTGGTGGAGTGAGATGGCAGGGGAAACTGGAGAACCCAGAGGAAACCTGCTCCTGCGCTGCTCTGCCCACCACAAATCCCACATACAGTTGCTTGGGATCAGACCCGAACCTCTTGGGTGAGAGAGAGGATTGGTCTAACCACATGGCCACAGTGCGTGCAGCTGTGCAAAAATCTGATAAGTGCATAAATCTGGAAGTTGGTGGGAGACAATATCAGAGCTACCATTTTCTCTTAGCACAGTGTGGTAACCATTGCTGTCATAAGACTGAAACTACACTACATTATTCCCACATACCTCCTGTGTATGTTTATATTTATTTTTTTTATTTTTTAAATTAACGTCCTCCAACATTGCGTCATATCGGACGGTGAGTGAATGAAACGGGTGAAATGATGCTCAAATGAGCCCGAGGTCCATGGAGCTTTAAGTTACCCGACATTCGTCTTCTCAGGATAAGGGAAAACCTCGGAAAAAACCTTACCCGGATAACTTACCCTAAGCGAGATTCGAACTCCTGTGTATGTGCATTCCTATCTGACTAGTTATGCTGTTTCTGAACCAATCGGAACTTACTATCTCAATGAACCTCGTAATTACTTCTAGACAGTGAGAAATGTAAAAAAAAAGGGTATGTTACTTTAATTGTACACTGGGACTTCATTTGTACATGGAATAGTTATTATTAGTATTTACATGCACAAATTAAGATTTTTACTTCTCTAGCTTCACCTTGTACACTGGGGCATGTTTCAGAGACTGTTGTCTCCATCATGAGCCTACACTTGCTGCCGCACTTCCTCCTCCAGTTTGTACATGGTGTTTCCTGGTTGGATGAACTGTAGTAGAAAATCATTGTCATGTCATAAAATTTAATAAATTATTTGAGAAGTAGAACTGGAACTGAAAAATTCAATGCCACAGCAGGGATTTGAACCACAGACCTTCCGCTTATCGGGCGGGCGCTCTAACTGGGACATAAAGTACTTACAATAGTAAGTCACCATTGGGATAATTGTCTCTGATGTGAGACTGCCTTTGTGGTTTACCAGGAGAAATACGAACTGGTTTGAGAATTTAATGCCATTCTGGCAGTTTGTCACAATAGCTCAATGGTTAGAGTGCCCACTTGGTAAGCAGAAGGTCTGTGGTTCAAATCCCAGTTGTGGCATTGAATTTTTCAGTTCCGATTCTACCTCTCAAACATTGCCCACACACGGCTTGTGTGCCTAAAAACACCAACAGTAAGTTTGTTGGCATAGATAAATAATAAATTATGTTTATATTCATGTATGAACAACTTTTTCTAAATAGAGAGTTCTTCTGATTTTCAAGGTGCTTTTCTTTCAGCTGACTTCTTTTTTGTATATTAATGTCCTCCAATGTAATATGTTGTTGTTTTCTAGTGCCTTGCATCTGGCAATGAAGCCATATTCGTGCTTTCCAATACTTTTGAACTGTAGTTTCTTCTGATCTTAATGCTTCACAGGTCTTCAAGTGTTCTTCATTCATTTCTGCTGGATCGTTACACAGGACACATATTGGTGAGGTGGAGATACCTATTCTGTAGAGATGACTTGCTAAGCAGTCATGATTTGTCAATAGTCGGAAGGCTGCTAATAAGTAGATTTTCTCTGGTGTTAGGAATGTTCAATT
Source organism: Tenodera sinensis (assembly GCA_030765045.1). Lineage (NCBI taxonomy): Eukaryota > Metazoa > Arthropoda > Insecta > Mantodea > Mantidae > Tenodera > Tenodera sinensis. The sequence goes on from CM060963.1 coordinate 8,820,307, forward strand.
TGGATTTAATCTGTGTTACCTTTTCTAGGAAACTACTATGAGTTTTAAGGATTGAAGGGGGGAGGTTCTCTTCTGTCCATTTAGAGTTTGGCAGTCGTAACATTTTCTCGTGTTGGAGCAATGCTTGTTCTTCTATTTTTGTTGTTATTGCATTAATAGGTGTGGATTTAACTGCTCCAGTGATTAGGCGAAGAGCCTGATTTTGTATTTGTTCAAGTTTATTGATGTTAGCATTTGCTGCTGTTATTAAAGCTTCAGAACAGTACAAGAGGTTTGGTTTAATATACATTTTGTATGTTGTGTTAAGGACTCTCCTTGAGCAGCCCCATTTAGCACCAGCTAACCTTTTCAGGATTTGCAATTTCTTTTGAACCTTTTCTGAGATGTTTGTTATATGTTTTTTCCAACTTAGCTTTCTGTCGAAAGTGATGCCTAAGTATTTGGCATCATCAACTGCTTTGAGTGGTTTACCGTTATAATTTATGCTAATATTAACTGGTTTGTATTTTAGTGTAAATAATTCATAATTTGTTTTTTCCACATTGATAGTCATGAGGTTTTTGGAGCTCCATTCATGTACTTTGTTTAGGGCTGTTTCTATTCTGTTTTTAATTAATTCAGGTTTTTTTGAAGAGCCTGAAGTCCAAATGACTACATCGTCAGCAAATAAAGCAATTTTGGTTTCTAAAGTTTTTATTATTGATGGAAGGTCATTTATATATATGTTAGAGAGTGTTGTGCTCAGAACAGCACCTTGTGGAAGTCCTCGGTGTGTTTGTATATATTTGGAAATGTATGTATTATATTTTGTGGCACAAAATCTTTGTGAAATAAACTGAGTTATCCACTTAAGCATGTTACTTTTCACACCTATTGATTGCAACTTCTCAACTAATTTATTTCTCCAGACTGAGTCATATGCTGATTTAAAATCAATGAATACTGCCAAGGTATCCTCCTTTCTATTGAAAGCTTCCTTGATGTCTTGGCTTAGTAGGAGTACATTTTCACTTGTACTATGATTCTGTCTGAAGCCGGTCTGTGAACTATTAATTAAGTTGTAATATTCTAGGAACCAGTTAAGTCTAGATGCCACCATTCTTTCCATCACTTTTGCAATAACATTGGTCAAAGATATTGGTCTGAAACTATTAATATTGTTTGAGGGTTTGTTTTTCTTTAAAATCGGGATGATAATGGCTTTTTTCCAGTCGGAAGGTACAGTCATTCTCCAACACGTGTTATACAGTTTAAGTAGGATTTCTTTTCCTTTCCTGCCAAGGTGTTTAATAAACTCTGGATGGATCTTGTCAGGTCCAGGAGATTTTTTGTTCTGTAATTGTTCTATTGCTAAATCCAGTTCTGTTTCATTAAAATCCTGAATAAAAATATCATTTTGTATACCTTTTGGCTTACTAGTTTCTCTGATAGTTTTTTTGGATAGCCTTATCTTGTTTTTTATACGCTTGGGGTATTCTTTGTGACTGAGCATAAAACTTGTTAAGGGATTCTGCTATTTCCCTATCTGTAGTTAAGCTTTTGTTGTTATATTTTAATGGTTCAGTTGTATTTTTTGATAATTTTGTTTTATTAAGGAATTTGTATATTTTATTTCCATCTTTCCTATAGTCCATATGTTCTACAAAATTTGTGAAACTGGCCCTTTTTGCTGTAATTAATTCTTTCTTAAAAATGGCTGCTTTTCTTCTCCAGTTTTGTACATCTTCTGGACACTTGGTTCTTTCGGCTTTGACTCTTGCTATATTTCTTTCGTGTTTTAACTTAGATAAAGATGGAGACCAAAAGTAGCTATATTTCTTTAACTTTCCTTTGGGGATATGTGTTTTGGCTGCTGTCAATAATATTTCACAAATTTTTTTATTCATTTCATCTGTTGACTTGAACTCTGATTCTAACAGTATATTACACTTCCCTTCTATCTCATTTTGGAAACTGGACCAATCTGCTTTTTTAAAATTCCAAGAAGTTTTAACTTTTGGTTTGTTACTTTTATTTATTAGACCTCTTATGGAGTTTATGGTGATTCTGTGGCCTGAACCTGGGTCTTCTATTATTTCTCTTTTTGTATTGTCAATTATGTCAGATGACACCATCAGAAGGTCAGGATTTGTACCCGAACCATTATAATGAAGGTAAGTGGGTGGATCATTTGGATTAAATATTAATTCCATTGTTGACGAGTTTAATAGGTCTTCTATGACTCTTCCTGCTGAATTTATATCTCTGTAGCCCCACCTAGGGGAGTGTGCATTAAAATCACCTATTAAAATACTTTTGGGTTCTATGGGAATAGAATTTAGATCTAGTGTATTGTCTGGAGGATTGTAGATACTGTAAATTCTATAGTGGTAGTTACTTTTCCATACTTCAATTTTAACTATTTCTGATTTATCTTGTTCTTCCATTGTTTTTTGGATTTGGATAGTAGCTTTCATATTTCTTTTAATTCCTGTAAGAATACCACTTGCTATTTGACGAGCCTTTGGAAGTATATGTGTAGTGTACTGATCCATTTCAAAGTATATTTCCTGTTCTTGTGATATATTAGCTTCTTGTACTGTGAAGACATCTATATCTTGGTCTTTTAATATTTTCATTAGCTCTTGTTTTTTAGGCTGGGACATGCCTCCTGCATTCCATTGTAGAATTCTTAAAGTATTGGAATTGTTGTGATGAAATTTGCCTAAAGATGTCCCCACCCGGAGATCCGATTGGGGGACAGTTTTAACTCCGGAATGTTTATCTTTAGGACTCATATTCATGTATGTGGCTTTCATGTAACTGTTTTCTTAACGGGCACCAGTTTTACAATGTGGCAGTTACATTACCCGACTTAAACCCCCATTTTGCAAGGGGGACCACACCTATCGTTGGTCAACGGGTCCATCGGACCTAGCCGGGAGGACTAAATAGATGATATTTAGATCCATCGACCTTCCCCTCATGTGCCTCTGAGGGACGCTGTTGTGCTGTGATAGGCCAGCACATATGTAAATGACATTTCCTCCATTTTAGATGAAACAGTTATACCGCTGTGATTCGGTCCCCAGAGCCTCATCTGTTAAAAGCAGGGTGCACCACGGGCAGGATGAGGATGGGAATTGGGTAGGAGAGGCTATAGGAGGCGCATCACTACCCCTTACTACCCCCCAATGTAATATAATTTTGAATAATGAATGAATGAAAGTAGTGAAATGATACTCAAATGAGCCTGAGGTTCATAGAGCTTAAATTTACCCAACATTCATCTTCTCAGGATAAGGGAAAATTTTGGAAAAAATGTTATCCTGTTAGCTCTCACTAACTGAGATTCAAACTCAGGACGTCTCAGGTATGAGGCAGACATGTTACCACCACTGAACAGACAGGGGCTCTTTCACCTGATGATCCATAAACCAAAAATGCTCTGCAACTACAAATTTCTCCTTTTGTATGTATTTCAGATTTCTCATGTTTTCTTTAAATTTGGTGCCTTGTGTCTTTGTCTTCCCTATGTAAATTTTCTTGCAATCTTTGCATCCAATTTTATAAATACCAGAACTTTTTCCCACTGTATTTTTGATCTTTGTATTGGTCCTGAGTATATTCTCTAAGCAATGCTTGTCTGGGCATAGGGTTATATTTTTTTCTTTAAATATTTTATAAACTTCATCCCAGTAAATGTAGGATGTATTATAAGTACACTGAAGAGGATGCTGAGGTCTTCGGTGACATCACTTTATTGATCTCTTGTTGAATGTTAACTTCCGACATGGTGATGTTTTAATATTATGTCTGTATGTTATTGTTATTTATGTGGGTATTAATTATTTGTATATGCTGTGCTGCTTATGTTGGTGCATGCATATCTTGTCAGGGTTTAGAAATGCTTGTAATATAACCACATTGCACAATAAAAATGAGTAACTCAATATCCCTATGTAATATGAATTGTCTGTACATACAGATTAACCATTTTATGTATCTTCAAGTGTGTGCTATTCCAATAGCTTTACAGTACACAGAATGTTACGCCTTCCTCATGTGAACATCCACAGTAAACTGAACTGAATACACACTACAGTTGATAGCGTCTCAGCTTCTCACATTTGAACACACATACTCAGATCCCATTGGTTCCCCTAATGGCATAATATTTGCATTTATCCATCATAGCGTTAGGTTCTTGAAACGTTTAAGACATTACGGTTAAAAACCAAACCATTCATGTAACCTTCTAGAAGCTTGCCTGTGTCTTGCAAGTTTTTCCCTCAGTATCATTTATAATGTCACAATGCTAAACTTTTAGATATTTACACGACACACATATATTCACTCATGCCACATTACTTTACTACTATTATTATAGTATTAGCAATAATAATTACATGTTTAGCACTCAATAACATCTCCACGAGTATGACATTAAAGCTTAACTAGCAATACCCGTATGTGGATATACTGCAACAAAATAACAATTCAATGAATCCCATTGCTGACATAAGTGTGACAAAACTACAAAATCCAGTTCAGTTACTTTTCTATCACTTTATTGTCTTCTAAACTTTTGCACAAATACACAGTTGTCTTCCACATGCACGCACGCACGCGCACACGCACGCACGCACGCACGCACGCACACACACACACACACACACACACACACACACACACACACACACACACACACACACACACACACACACACACACACACAGACAGACAGACACAGACTTTCACTCACTGACATACTGAAGAACTCATGTCTGTAACTAATTCTCACTGCTGTTTGCTTGCCTCCTTATATAGTGGGGATGACATCATATGGACCTTGAACTTCTTCAAACATGGTAGCAATGATGTAGCCAGATCTTTCTCGAAGGCTCTGGAGAAAACCTTTTGATTCTGCCAATCTGATGGTTAGTCAAGTACACACATCACACAAGGCAGCCTGAGACTGGGCACCTTTGTATGCTCGTCAACCTGTTATGTGGATGAAATAGTTAAGCCCTTACAGTCCTTTGTTTTGCGCTGCACTCAGTGTCACAATAACAACAAATATGAATATATATAGCTAATACAATATTGTGACAAATGACTATCATTTTCTGTCACTTTATTTCTCTTCTAAAACTGAACCACAAAAAGAACAATTCTCTTTTTATCGTTCACACAAATTACAATTTGTCATAACATTGCAACTCACAGCAGTTCTGTCCAATTTTAACCTTGAAACCCTCCACTGTTTCTGTCTCACAAACAGCTGGCTCAATGCTACACTCACACACTCAAACAGACTTAATAAAAACTGCTTCACACAACAAACAATTCTGACATGACAATTAAATGTGTATAACTGTCTCTGATGACAAAGTCTCTCAACACTGATTGTACACACACACACACACACACACGTGCACGCGCGCCCACACACACATGCACACATGCGCACACACACACACACACACTACTAAAAACTGACTGCTAACAATTGTGTGGTTCAACACTTCAAAAAATCTTTGGTAAAGTCATTTTTATGTACAATTTCTCTGTTCTTTGTTGTGCCATTCTTTGCACATGGAATGAAGCTTCAGTGAAGTTAAGAGTGATAAAAAAATCTCAATTTGTGCACATAAGTATAAAAAACCTTCACTGGATTTTCCCAAAAAGAATTAAAACAGTAGTAATAGTATTGGAAGTACCTGTTGTTCACTTACAAGTTTTGTGCAGTTAAGTAATTATTGTGTATATTGTTGCAGTAATTATACTGTGAGATATATGCCTTTTCCAATATATGACGTCGTTCCTTGCATGAAGACCTCAGCCGAGCGCACAGATTCTGTTATGAGAAAGATTCAGGATCTCCTACATCGAAATGTATCACCAAAGAAATATAGCAACGGTCAAGCTTTCAGACTGCAGCAGGTGTGTATGGTTCAGTTTCTAATTGTTTATCCATAGGTAATTGGTTTTCGCTCTGTTGTTAACAAACCTGGTTGGCACCCATAGAGTAGAAAACTTTCTCATACCAACAACATAGCCAGGTCTTTGTAATGTTAATGAAGTTGCATACCTTCAATGTGATTGTTGAGGTGAGCATTGTAGGTGTCTGTCACAACATTGCTTAAATATATTGGGCCCCTTTTAACAACTGCAAATAAGGAAAGAATCATTTAATGCTGAATGTAACTATTTTTGTATTTCTGTTGGGGTTAAGCCCTTTAAAATGAAGTACTTTATCACAGTTAACACCACTAGCATACACAAAATTTAATGGTGGCTGATCCCAACATCCAATCACAGATCACATTGCTTCACTGTTAATAGCTTCAGTATTTTTGTCATAACCCAATCCAATCAGAGGCTTGCCTTGTGGTGTTGTATAGCTAAGCACCTTGTGAAATCACGCCAGAAAAAGGCTGATTTTATATATATTGTGACTTTGGTGGGTGTAAAGTAAAGAAGACAGATGTAGTCAAGATAAAGAAACACTTTTATTTCCGTAAACAGTAACTTTGTACACTCGTTGCAACAGCAAGAAAGTCTTTACCGATTCACCAACAGCACGGCTCCGAATTCGTAACACAAGAACTGTCCCTTCTCCGTCGGCACAACGCTTCACATCGTCTGTCCGTCTCCATCGGCACGACTACTCAACGCTTCACATACGTCTGACTGCTTTCTCTCGCACTTTACCGCTACTTATATCTCCCAGGCACTATTCTGGAAAGTTCAGTTATTGCGGTGGAATACAAAGCGGAAGATTCCAGAAGCTTCTATCCTTTTCTCTCTTTCGGCAAGCGCCCCAACAATGCGGCCATTCTCTGTCTCTTTCCTTCGGCTCCTTTGCGGTAGTGCCGACAATAATGCGATGGGTGACACTGCTGTTGTCGGCAATTAGATGCAGCGGGCGCGGTGACAATATATATATATATATATATATATTGTTGTTAGCTAATGCTGGATTTCTGACAATGAAGTCATGATTGTCTGGCAAAACATTTAAACAGAATTGGGATATATTCTTCACCACTCTGTCCTCTATGTGATCTGCAAGAGGAAATGAATCGAGACCACCTTAAAATATGCCCGGCCACAGCTAGTGCCCCATCCGTCAGTGAAAAATATTGGAGAGCAAGAGGATTAAAGAGGATATATATATTTGGGCAACAGTAAAGAGAATAATCTGACCAAGAAGTGGTCAGCTGTTAGGTGCCATTAAGTTTTGTGTCTGCCATAGTTTGTTTATGTGAACGTTTACAAATAAATGACTATACAGAAATTCAGGCTATGAGCGATACAAACCGAATGTACTTTGCATCATGTGTTTGAGCATGTAGTGATGCAACATTCTTGCAGGCGTTATGAACTCTTTTCATATTATAATGCTCTGGTGACATTGCTTCCATCGCTAATAATACAGCACACTAATGTGAAAGAACAATCATCAGTTAACACACTTTGTCATACTGTAACTTCCAACTATTTGGTTCTGAAAAAGATGAACATGATACATAACACAATAGAGATGTGGCAACCATGTGCTCCATATGCATTTGCCACGTTGTGCTTTAGTGGGTGAAAACCAATTGAAAGTTTAGGAAAACGGTAAAAATAAATGAAGCATTTGTTTCCAGTGTTACATATAGAACTGCTTGTACACTTAGTCATTTCGTTTGATAATAGATTTGTTGAAAATTTAAAAAAAAGAACTTAAATATGAACTTTCATGTCTAAACCTGGCAATGATGCAACCTATTCTCCTCTCATCCGCAGCATCCCCTTACCCTACCTGCTACTTCCGGTTTGTGTCGCTCATAGCCTGAACTTCTGTATATACATATGTGTCTGAAAAACTTTACAGTATATGGTCTAAAGAAGTAGTGTCAATCATGGCTCTAATGCTGCGTTACATGATGCCGGTTGCTGGGACAATTGTTGGAAGACAGTTAACTGGCATAAAATTATTGGCTACATGTGAACACTTTGGTCCAATTGCCTAGCCAACTGCCCTCACAATTGCCACGGCAATCTATTGTCTCAAGGAATAGACCAAGGACAGGAAGTCGGGCCCAGCTGCTTCCCCCACCACCCAGAATACAGTACTGTCAAGACAACTATTGCCGTGTGAACGGACAGGGTAGTAGTTGTGTGACAATAGCTGTGCCTGTCCGCTTGTGTTTTTAAGCACAACTTTGTGTGTTAAGCTCTAATTTATGTAATTATGGCTCCAAAGTATGATATGAACATAAAGTTCGTCGAGTTGTATAGGGAGTAACGGTGTTTGTGGGAGCAGCATGACGTCCTATACAAGGACAAAAATGCCCGCCAAACTGCCTCTCAATTAACCATTCAGGGCTTTGGTGCAAATGAAGTGAAGGCTAAAGTTAAGTTGTTTCTTTGGACCTTCAATATTGAGCTTGCTAAACAGCAAAGGAGTGCAAAGCCTGGATGTGGATCAGTGGTAGCTTGAAATGGTACAACATAATGAAGGAAGTATGGATCCTCTACACGGAGTTCCTGTATTAACTAAGATGCGCTGTGACTGCCTCTTCTTAAAAGCCATTTCCTTGTCTACTCCTGCTTTTTCTTCAACTCCTCCACTAGAACTTTGCAATACTCAGCAATAAATTTCCGGCAAAGGTCATTATAAATCGAACATAATTCCTCACGGGACGCAACAGACACTGCACACCCGGCGATTTCTTGCCATCTACTGCTGTGGCAATAGTTTCCCTTTGTGAATGGGTTGTCGTTCAACTGGACTGGCCAGCAACTGTGTCACAATCGTTTGAGGACGACTGCCCACAACAACTGTCTCATCAACTGGCATTGTGTAAACGCGGCTTAAGTGGCAATGCCATGCAACAGACCATTCGCCAAGCCCAGGGCATAACAGGCCAATACATTTGAAAGCGGTTGAGTGCAGGTTTTCACGTGATGTACACAGTGCAATGGCTGCATGAGAGAAAGTACAACGTTCACTTTCAATGAAAAACTCAAGTTATTAACAGTGAAGTAATATAAATCAACTAATATTAACAAATATTCAGAGATTAGGCTTCAGTTATCTTTTGCATATGGTGTAAGTTGTTTACATTAATCACATATTTATTTTTAAGTCATATTAATTAAGTAAAACTGAATAGTTGGTGAAATCTGAACTTTATTTAAAAAGAACCCTTATCCATGCCATTTTGTTTAACTTTATCTGTTCCTGCTATATATGGCCTGAAACCAAGGTATTGTGACAAAACAAAAAAAAAAAATCAGTCCAATTTCTTTTTTCTTCTCACTTTATTTCTTTTCTGAACTTTTGCAGAAAAACACAGTTCTTTTCTACTTAAGTTAACACAGTGTTTAGTCCTTTGTGATATTACAACTCACAACTGTTTTCTTCTTGTAGGCTTGACTTATTCCTTTCACTATCTTTCTTCAGTTTCTCTGTCTCATCCACTACTCTGATGATACAATCACTCAATGCTCATTAAATTTTCACTTTGACACAACTTATGTTTCATGATGACAGTACCACACACACACAGCTGTCTCACAGTTACTGACACACTGACCGACTCATCTCTTTAACCATAACTCCTCTAACTCATTGCTTCATATCCTTATATAGTGGGGATGATGTCACACGGTTCCCTCTAGAACTTCTACAAACATGCCGGCTGCCGGACACCTGTTGAAGGTTCCAGCGCCACACTCATTGTTGTTAGTCATGTATATACACAAACAGTTGCACGAGGCAGCCCTTGTTTGCTTGCCAGCCTGATATGTGGTGTGAAGCAGCTTAGCCCTGACTGTCCTTTATGTGCTGTTCCTGGCATCACAATATCATAGCATGCACGCACACACACACACACACACACACGCACACACACACTAAATTTTCTGCTACGAGTTTTAGTTGCTAATATTTATTAATATTTGTTACTTTATATTGTTTCGCTGTCAGTAGCTCCAGTTTTTTACTTTCTCTACTATGTATAGTTAAGTAGGGGAAGTATTGTACTCCATTCAAAAATTTGATGTTGAGATTTCACTGGAAATATGTTTTGAGGCCCCCAAATCCAAAAAAAAAGCATTTTTAGAAAAAGGTCTCTGTGCCTGCGTCTGTCTGTCTGTCTGTCTGTCTGTCTGTCTGTCTGTCTGTCTGTCTGTCTGTCTGTCTGTCTGTCTGTCTGTCTGTCTGTGTGTCTATCTGTCTGTGTCTGTCTGTGGACAGTATAACTCAAAAACGAAAAGTCGGTTAAAAACCAAAGTTGGTATTTAAGTTTAATGTCTTTCAAGGATGCAATACAAAGATTTTGAAGAAAATTGCTCCACCCTAAACTACCCTTAACATGGAAAATTTTTCGAAAATTTTGATTTTCTTGAAAATGGCTCTAATGGTTTTGATTAAAATGACATATATTCAAGATATTTTTATGACAAATGAAATGTATATTTTGACTCTTCTTGCTATAGCCCAGAAGTAATATTTACTCTGGATGACTTTTGCATAGCTGGTAAACCGTAAGAGATAGACCAAATTGAACTATACAAAAAATGTAGGTCTTGCTAAAACACACAATCTATGTCCACATAAATTTTTTTGTAGAGTGAACCATTTCGGACATATTCCTTGTTATTTGTGTTAGTTTTGGAAAACTTAAATTTTTCTCAGGTGCAACATTGTTCATTTTTTTATATGTTAACTGTGCAAACAGAACAGAATTTGATAGCTTTAAAAGATTTGACTATTGCTCAAAATCTATTGCATTCCCTTATTCCCCTTGCATTTACAAGGAAATAAGCAATACGATAATTTCTGCAAATGTTTATCTCGACTAACACAAAGAAGATATAGGAATAAGAGTTTGTAGGAATGGTTAGCAGAAGAGTAGAGAAAGTCATGTGAGTGCAACACATCAGATTTTTTGTTTTAACAGTTATCACTGTTTAATTATGATGTGCAGGGCTTCCTACTGAGTTCAACGCAACAAATGGTAGATCGACTAGTTGTCCAAACACAGGATACTATTCGCACACTAGCCCAGGAGTCAACAGACAATAATAATGACATCAACTACGCTACAGGTCTCATACAGGATGCTGATAACTCTAAACAGGTATCCTTTCACTTTCATTTTATTTGGCATCTTAGGGTATTTAGGGTATGTAAATCCAAAGTTATATGATACTAACATGCATGTTATGAATTGATAGTAACATTTAATGTGTCAGTTACCTATCTGTGTTAATATATTTTGAAAAGGGAAAATTGGTGTGGTGTGTGTAGGGTAATCTTAAATGTCACTAAACCAATTTTGATAATTCTTTCACCATTTAAAAGCCTTATTTTGCTAGAGGTGACAAAAAATTTGAAAACTGCAGGGTTTGTGGTTTCTTTTTCATATTCATGTCATCAAATTTCAATCCTGTTTCACTGTATATGCATATGATGTAAGGAGTGGTGAAACTAATAACATTGTGTATAATCTTGAAAATGCTGTAAAAGAACTCAAGCATACCAATGTAGTCATAGTGAAACTTCCACAGAGACATGACTTAGGTCCACATTCTTGGGTAAACTGGTAAGTAATTCAAGTGAACAACAACATAACCTATATGTGCAGAAAATATTCACATGTAAAACTAATTAACACCTTTAATGCACGTCGAGAACTGTATACTAGGCACGGTTTGCATTTCAACAAGCATGGGAAGAAAGTGTTGTGCATGAGTATATCAAGGGCCATTTTGGATTTTTCTAGTTCAGCAAGTAGTGATGTAGATCTATGTTCAACTGATTCATCAATCACTTATAATTCCAGTGTATCCAACCCAAAAAACTAGGCAACCCCTCATCGGCGAAGTCTGGGCGTCAGCACTTGAAAATTATTCATCAGAATGCTCAAAGTCTGCTTAATAAAATAGATCAATTTACCATTTTATTGCAGAGCATACACCCGATGCAATAGTGATTGCTGAACATGGGTTAAAAAAGGAACATCTTAGTTGTAATCTATTCTCAAACATGACATTAAAAGCCTCATTCTATAGATCTATTCTTTCCTGGGGGGTTGTCTGCATCTATGCCAGGTCAGCTATTTCAGTCTTCACTGTGGATCTGGATCTCCATAACTACTGTGTCGAAAGCCATATTGAATACTGTGGGGTAAATGTACAGCTGGATAAATAAAAAATAATTATAATTGGCATATATCGTCCTCCTAAAGGCAGTATGGATATATTTTTGGAAAAGGTAGCCCTCATATTAGATACGGCAACCAAGCTGAACTTTAACATTGTAATGGTCGGAGATTTTAATATTGACTTCTTACAAAATTCCAATGATAAAGAGAAGTTTCATTATCTGTTAAATGAATACAATTTGCAAGTTAAAATTAAAGAACCAACATGTCTAACACAAATATCCAGAACAGCTATTGATAATATCATTACTAACATAGTTAAACATACCGTGCAATGTAGAAGTTATCCAATCATGTCTGTCTGATCACACAGCACAGTGTATCAATATACTTTGTGACACCAAACTGCAAGTCTCTAGAAGTATTAGTATAAAAAAATGTCACTCCTTCAGTGACACTAACTTGGAAATTCTCAGGAATGCCCTAACTACTGAAAACTGGGACAGAGTTTACTGTGCTCAGGATCCTAACCTAAAGCTTGACATATTCTACAAAATCTTAAAGTTCCATATTCAGACAAATTGTCCCTTAACTACACAAAGGAAAACAGACACAGCAAACAAACCTATCTACTGGATGACTCCTGAAATAAAATTTCTGTGTACCTGGATTAAATTAGCAACAGTACAAAAAAATAGCAATAATCCTAATTATAGTAACATTGATTTAAAGAAATTGAAATGTCACTATGACCAAACTGTCTTGGAAGCTAAGCGAAACGCTATTACCAAAAGAATTTTACTTGCCCCCAACTTAAGCAAAGCCAGTTGGCAGGTGATTAATAGTTTTAGAAAATTACCATCTTCAGCTATAAATAAATTTGACGTTACTGTTGGGAATAGCATTGTAAGTAATCCCCTTCAAATCTCAACTATTTTTAACAACCACTTTGCTTCGATCAGTAGCAACTTAAAAGCCCAACAGGACAATCTAAACGTAAGTAAAAACCATTCACCAGGTAAATCCAAAATAAACAGCACTATATTTCTCTACCCTAGGATTAATGACTTCATTGTCAGAAATCCAGCATTAGCTAACAACATATTTCTCTACCCTACAGATAACAAGGAAATTATGAATATCATTAAATTACTTAAACCCAAAAGCTGCACCAGCGTAGATGGTATACCAACCGCATTGATAAAAAAGTGCAGCAGTGAAATAGTTAAGCCACTCGTGAACATTGTTAATGCTTCTTTTGAATCTGGCATATTCCCAGACAAATTGAAAATAGCAAAAGTTATTCCGTTGTACAAAAAAGGTAACAAAAAAGACATAAATAACTATAGATCTATATCTATTTTGCCAGCAATTTCAAAAATTTTTGAAAGATTAATTTACAACCGCCTAATAAATTACTTGTATAAATTTGACCTAATCCGTAAACAGCAAAACGGTTTTGTGAAAAATAAATCTACCGTAACAGCATTGTCAGATCTTATTGAAAACATCATTGTTAATATTGACTCTGGCCACTACGCGTAAGTATTGTGCTAGACCTTACTAAAGCGTTCGACTGAGTTGATTCAGTAATATTAATGGATAAATTATATACATTAGGCATTAGGGGCTTAGCTCATAGCCTATTAAAATCCTTTACCACAAATAGGAAACAATTTGTAGTTATAAATTCAAGTGGCTACAAATGTAATTCAACAATATGTGCAACATATGGAGTACCCCAATGCTCAATACTAGGACCTTTACTATTTATTCTATACATTCATGATTTAAATGAAATAATTTCTAAAAATTCTAGCATAACACAATTTGCGGATGATACTACAATTGTTGTCAACAGTACAAGTATATCTCAGTTAAACTCCAGCACTAAAGACACAGTCAAATCAGTGGTAGAATATTTTGGAGATCTAAATCTATTCGTGAACCCAACTAAATGTTGTTAGCTAATGCTGAACTTCTGACAATGAAGTCATTAATCCTCTTGCTCTCCAATATTTTTCACAATGATATTGAAGAGAGCAATAGCAGTAATAGTAACCGTTTTTTAGAGAGCATCATATTTTTATGTTTTGGCAGTCACGTCGCTCTCTCACAACCCCCAGAATGTCTGGAGGACCACACCTGTCGTTGGTTTACGGGTCTCACCAACCTGACCGGGAGAGTTATCAAAATAAATTCACTGACCATATCCTCTGATTACCAATCAGAGGAAGTATTACATGCCATGACAGGTCAGCATGTTGGGGTTAAGATTTTATAGAGAAATTAGAGAAATGGAGAGGTTGGAAAAATAAAGACTCCCTAGCCCTCGGGAACCCTAATAGCATCGGGGTCGGAAGAGGACAAGAAATGGCCAAGGTAAGGTCAGATAGAAAAGTTACAGTGAGGAGCAAAACACCAGTAAGTGGAAGTAATGTTCTGCTCAGCTTGGGTACCTTGTGGTCGCTATTCACATATCCCCTACACGGAGACCCCTGAGGCCAGATAGGGAAATATTGAAGCTATTAACAGTGAAGCAACAGAATCTAAAATAAGAACAAATTAGAAACTAAAAGCTTCAGTTATCTTAGATCTTAGCTGTGAAAATCTTGCAATACTACTAAGATAACTAAATGTTGTTGTTGTTAGCTAATGCTGGATTTCTGACAATGAAGTCATTAATCCTCTTGCTCTCCAATATTTTTCACTGATATTGAAGAGAGCAATAGCAGTAATAGTAACCACTTTTTAGAGAGCACCATATTTTTATGTTTGGCGGTTACATCGCTCTCTCACAACCCCCAGAATGCCTGGAGGACCACACCTGTCGTTGGTTTACGGGTCTCACCAACCTGACCGGGAGAGTTATCAAAATAAATTCACCGACCATATCCTCTGATTACCAATCAGAGGACGTATTACATGCCATGACAGGTCAGCATGTTAGGGGTTAAGATTTTATAGAGAAATTAGAGAAATGGAGAGGTTGGAAAAATAAAGACTCCCTAGCCCTCAGGAACACTAATAGCATCGAGGTCGGAAGAGAACAAGAGATGACCAAGGTAAGGTCAGATAGAAAATTTACAGTGAGGAGCAAAACACCAGTAAGTGGAAGTAATGTTCTGCTCAGCTTGGGTACCTTGTGGTTGTCATTCACATATCCCCTAGACGGAGACCCCTGAGTCTTCTAATATAGTACATTCCATATCTCTACTCTTGGTACAGAATTAAAGGGTGCTTGCAGACCCAGGAATGCAAAGTATGATGATTTACCTTTACTTTATCCATTTATCTGCGATGACTAGAGCTAGGAATTTCAGGTGCAAAATTTTGATTAAAAAGGTGCAAAAAAGTGCTTTAATTTAGGTAAAAGGGGTGCAAATTTTCCATTTTAATTTTCACTCAACAAAACAAAAACCAATTGGGCAATTACATAGAATAACTAAGGATAAGGACACAAAATTCACTGTCACAACTATTGAAGCAAATGCTGTTTAACAGCTCAATGTTTTTTCCAGTGAGCAGTGCAGTGTATAATCATGCAATGGATTCATATTATCAGACATATTGGACACATGTAATGAATGAATGAATGAAAATGCCAAGGGCCCTTGACTAGTTCCAGTCCTTTAACGGTTGTATTCAAAGAATGAATAAAATGAGTTATGCCCCATTAGCAGAACTATCAGAAAATCTCATTTTATTTAAATGATGTCATACTTCATTTAACTCTTTTAAAAATAAAGACATGCACAAGACCCAATTCAAAATTAATTTTCCACAGCTCCCAGATATGTAAATGTGAAATGGTTAATTTTGGCTTCAAAGACATGGACACTTTAACTCAGCTCACTATTAACCATACAATAGTTAATAACGTAAAAGCTACAAAACTCCTAGGTCTAAACTTAGACAGTATATTTACCTACGATACACATGTTGATAGACTTGCATCCAAAATTAGTAAAACTTATTTGTTCTTAGATATTTAAGGAAGTTTGTGCCTGACAACAAACACTGCCAGTACAATGTATTTTTCCCTCGTTCAAGCACATACTACCTACGCCATAGAATTATGGGGCAGTAAATTTCAATAAAACTTTTTTCACTACAAAAAAGGGCTGTTAGGTACCTTGCTAATCTTGCAAGCAATGAATCTTGTAGGCACTCCTTCAGACAGTTAACACTTCTCAGTCTTTATGTATATAAAACCATCCTGTACTTAAAAAAGTTCAATACACAAATGTCAGTTAATTCTGATAATCATAATTACAATACAAGAAATAAGAGTGATGAGAGGTAGAACTGGAACTTAAAAATTCAATGCCACAGCTGGGATTTGAACCACAGACCTTCTGCTTACCAGGCGGGTGCTCTACCATTGAGCTTCTGTGACAAACTGCCAGAATGACATTAAATTCTCAAGCCAGTTTGTATTTCTCCTGGTAAACCACAAAGGCAGTCTCACATCAGAGACAATTACCCCAATGGTGACTTCCAGTTCTACCTCTCAAACTTTGCCCACACACGGCTTGTGTGTTTAAAAACACCAACAGTAAGTTTGTTGGCATAAATAAATAATAAGAGTGATTTTTACATTAAGGGTCACAGGCTTCGTCTTTATGAGAGCATGCCTAGTTTTATGGGGCTAAAATTCTATAATGCTTTACCAAAAGAAATTAAACTTGTAAAAAATGATTGTAAATTTAAAAAAGCTTTACACAATTTTCTGATAGAGCCTATTATACTATTGAAGAGTATTTATTGTAAATAATTGTTTGATTGTTCCACTTTATTTGTGTTTTAAGCTGTAACGTGAGACAGAATATTGACTAATAGAAAATCGTTCATGTAAATATTTTTGTAAGAGTGTGTAAATTTCTAATTCTTTTAATTTGAGTGTATCAGGGACTTATTTTTTTTTAATATTCAAGATAACCAATGTTTTCTTGTCACTTCGTGTTCAACCAATGAGAACTGTTGCGCGGATGAATACAAAAGGATAGCGGTGTTGCGTCATACCGACGCTAGGGACTCTTTTTTCATTAGCGTCTGTATGCTCAAGACGAAAGGATGTATATTTTCTGATAGCGTGTGAACATGTAACTTACACCCAAACTTTTAACCAGTGTAGATTCTATCGAATTTTGAAAGTTGTTGATTAACTAATATGGTGCTAAAAGTGTAAATTTACGAATAAATATGTTGTGATAAAAGGAACGTTGATTTATGCATTCCATTCTGTAACCACGACCCTGAAGATAAGAGTAGCGTCTGCTATCAAACTTTCCATTTTTCAGTAAGAACATTATTCCTGCTGCTATATTCACGCTGATATGTGTTGACTATCTTTTAATAAAACGGTACCAAACGCAATCCAATGTATATATTATTGACATGATTCAATTGTGAATCTCACTGTATTGAATTGGAATATATTCTATTCTATTCTATCAGAGGCTGCTTTTGGCTTTTTGTTGCAATTATGACAGATTTTTTATGACTTTTATCCCAAAGGGGTAAATGGGGAAGCTTAAACTATTTTAAAATTGAGTTATTTTAGTGGGGCTTGGGGGGGTTGTATGTCATTTATATTACTAATTTCATTTCTCTCATATTTCAGTGAAGATTCATCAAGTGATAAGTTTTACAAAACTGGGTACATTTGGATTCTAGAAAGTGACAAAAGTGATATAATACAATCCCCATTTTCAACCCATAAAATACAAATCAACATTCTTTGGCCTATCTAAATAAAATGTGTGTCTTTAGATGTCATTAATATGTTTTTATGACTGTATGATTTTGTTATTGTTCATTTGTGTTTTGACACTGCGCCAACAGAAAATAAAATAAAAAGGAAAAAGCTTATGACTGGCCCTGTAGCACAGTTGGTAGAGTACCTGCCTGCTGTGCAAGGGGTCCTGGCAGCGGGGTGGAATTTTTCTCCAACCAGGATTATTCCTCATCCTTCCCTGAGTCTGGAAGTATAATGGCAGCGCCGTGGCTGAGTGGTTAGACCTCTTGCTTACCACCTAGGTGGGACCCACATGTGGTAATCGTGGTGGACAAAGCGGCATCTGGGCGAGTTTCCCCCGCCATTCATTCCACCAATTTCCCCATTATCACCCTTCCAATCATCCATTTCACCTGTATTTCATATCATCCTCTTCCTCACTCTCATACCTGGTACTTGGCTGACCACCTGCTTCTAGGTATTCATTCTGTCTGGTCCAGAGGTCCCTCTGCTCCCTGACAGGCGTCTGATCTAGACTGGCTTGTAAGTCCTACATAAGGGGAGGGTAATCAGGAAAAGGAGAAGGAAAAAGCTTATGCTTATACTATAGGACCCAGCAGAAGTTATAAGTTACCATATTTTCAACCTTTTAGGTAGAAATGTTCGCTGATTAAAACATTGGGCCAAAATATTGCACAATTATACAACAGGAGCTGGTGAAAATTATGGCCAGAGATGTTATAAATGGTTTTATTTTTTAACATTTGTATTAGTTTGAAAATAAAATTTTTGTTTCGTATTTTTGTGATTTTTCTATCTCTACATATCTATTCTACGATTTTAACAATGAGTGACCAAATCATATATTGCTCAAGTTTTATCTTGCTTCTTTGCTGCTCATAACTTCAGTAGGTAGATGTCTCTCAGACCTGCAAATGTTCAGTGCCTCCAGTAATAAGGTTAAAAAATGTGTGTTTAAAAAATGCCAAAGAAATGTGAAGAGGTTGGAAATTATGTTCCCAATGTGTTCCTTAATTCTTATTTTTACATTCCTTTTTGTTTGGCCAATGTATATTTTTGGGCAATCTTCACATTTTATTTGGTACTCACCAGATTTTGAAATGCTGATGTGCTTTATAAAGGGTGGTTTAGGAGATTTCTCAGGTTGAATTTGTTGTAAGTGGCTAGCTGAATGTTATGTGCCTGGAACAGTTTCTGAAATTTGCTGTGTAACTTTGGCTGCAAACTCACATTGACATTCCACCCAAATAATTTTTTACCCAGACGTGTTTCAAGACAAGTGATCTCTAAAATGCGTCCAGGTGAAAAAGTAAATTATTGTAAGTGAACTCAAATACTTCTTTTAATTTAAAAGGTGAGTTAATTAATAACACTGGATGTGTTTCAAACTTCTATGAAAGGAAGATAGTCAAATACTTCTACTTGTTAATTAAAAAAGGTTTCACTGTTTATATCACTCCACATATGTTACATGGAATGTCCATCAAAGCTGGGACATATGATTTTTCAATTAACAAATGTGAAATGACTCATTCACAGTGCAGAAAAATTGTATTTAATGTATATAACATTTTAAAAATGTTTAAGAGGTTGAATCAGAAACTGAAAAATTCAATGCCATAGCCGGGATTTGAACCACGGATCTTCTGCTTGCCCACACATGGCTTGTGTGTTTAAAAACACCAGCAGTAAGCTTGTTGGCATAAATAAATAACAATTTTAAGAATGTATAAATCTAGAAGATAGGGCAACTGTTGTTGTTGTTGTTTTCTAGTGCCTTGCATCTGGCAATGAAGCCATTAGCATTCGTGCTTTCCAATACTTTTGAACTGTATGTGGCTTTCATGTAACTGTTTTCTTAACGGGCACCAGTTTTACAATGTGGCAGTTACATCACCCGACTTAAACCCCCATTTTGCAAGGTGGACCACACCTATCGTTGGTCAACGGGTCCATCGGACCTAGCCGGGAGGACTAAATAGGTGGTATTTAGATCCACCGACCTTCCCCTCATGTGCCTCTGAGGGACGCTGTTGTGCTGTGATAGGCCAGCACATATGTAAATGACATTTCCTCCATTTTAGATGAAACAGTTATACTGCTGTGATTCGGTCGATAGGGCAACTGTAGATATTTCAAAAACCCAGAAATTGACTGTAGAAGCTTGTGGTGTACAGACAGTGTGACGAATTTGTAGTGATGCAGCTTTGTCTGAACAAAAAGCCTCTAGGTTTTTTGGTATTAAATGTATTTATCATCACAGTGTGAGAATAAGCAGTTAAAGCAATCACAATTAAGTGAATAAATAAACAAGCATATAAAGGATAAACATGTAAACAATGTAACAGAAGTTTGAAAGGCACGTAAATGTTGCAACAGTGCATTTTGCTATCGCAATGTGCCAGCACGCGTGACCTTTAGCACAAAGTAGAATGTCTGGTTTCAATGAATCACCTTGTACATATCTACTTTTTTTAGGTAGTTTGTACAAGTGTATATCTGCATAATTTACTGAAAATATAAGTAGCATAAGCATAGAGTTGGATTACTGTTGCATTTAGTTATGGAGAAATTTGGGTTTTTTCAGTTGCTTCCCAGATTGCAAGAAGTAGTGCAGAGGCGAGAGGACATCGGTAATCCAATTGACGTGAAGCTGAAACAGGTTGCTGAAGAGCTGCATGGTGTTGTTGTGGGATACCTCCAGGTGGGTAGCACTGATGAAATGAAATGCAACAGGTAGAACTGGAACTTAAAAATTCAATGCCACAACTGGGATTTGAACCACAGACCTTCCGCTTACCGGGCGGCTGCTCTACCACTGAGCTATTGTGACAAACTGCCAGAATGGCATTAAATTCTCAAACCAGTTCTACCTCTCAAACTTTGCCCACACACGGCTTGTGTGTTTAAAAACACCAACAGTAAGTTTGTTGGCATAAATAAATAATAATTGAAATGCAACAATTTGAAATATACCTACATGTTGTGAAATACTGTAATATACTTGTACAGGGTACACTGGAAAGTATGATGAAGTGCGCTGAGGATCAGTGTCCGCATGTCCTAGCAGATGAGAGAGTTCAATCAGAAATCAGGAAGACATGCAGAGAGAAGAACCACCTATCACCAGAGTTCATACACACCTCTATAGTGGAACAGGCTGGAGCAGACATCATGAACAAAGTAAAGTAAGTTTTATACCCTCATGGTCATCTCAGCAATCTGAATTAAGTCTCTGTACAGCTATGCAAATACATTGTAAAGCTTAAAAACTCATAAAAAGTTAACCAATATTATTTCTTTCCTGAAATTTTGCAGGCATGTTTTGTGTTGCTAAACACTTGCTATTTTTTACCCTATTATAGTATATAATGCTGCCTAACTAAATGTTAGCATTTCCTAAATAAATTTTGATATAAAACTTTGGTGACTTGTTAAACATCAGAGAACAAAATGAACATAATAAAATTGAAATTTTTACCATTTTAATTTACATCTCCCCTTAATAGCTTCACTGTTTCACAGTTTTCAGTACTTTAAGCTTTAGATGTCATTCAAAGTTCATTGAAATCTGTTTGAATTTTATGTTTCTCAGGTGTTCTTTCAATTAAACAGGTATTAAATTCAAACAAGCAGATAAATCAGCCACAACTCATCAATTCTGATAATGTAATCATTAGGGTGGATATTTAGGTGATAAAAATTTGGGAAATAACATTTTTTTTATGTGCTTAAAATGTCAAAAATTGTGCCAAAACAAGTAAAACATTTAAAGAAATTGAAGCTATTAACAGTGAAACAACAAGATTCTAAAGTAAGAACAAATTAGAAACTAAAAACGTCACTTATCTTAGTAATGTTGCAAGTTTTTCATGCAAATTACTGACTAAAGTTTCGAGTTGAGAATGAGTTGGAGTCAACTCGAAACTTTAGTCAGCAATTTGCACAAAAAACTTGCAACATTACTAAGATAAGTGAAGTTTTTAGTTTCTAATTTGTTCTTACTTTAGAAGTAAAACATTTGTTTAAGATCTGCACGGCTGAGGTAGTATAAATGTACATGGTCTTTACCAGATATTATTCCTGGAAGGGATCACCAAATACTCTACAATTATGGAATACGATCACATGCTTCCTTAACTTTTCCATCGTTAAAGATGGTCGACTGTCACAATTGTCTTAAATTTAAAAAATAATCGCTCCAAATCACAAGAAGTATACTACTGCTCAAAAGTTTTTGAGCACACATCATTTTTACGATTTATAGAAACAGTTGGAATAAAAGAGACATAATATGCAGTTACAACAGTACATTTAATGAAAGTCAGCAATACGTGTTAGATTTTGCTTTCTTCAAAGTAACCTCCCCTTGCTTTAATCACGGCTTTGTAAACTGTGGGCATCCTTTCTATAAAGTGCGCCAGTGCATCTTCAGAAATATCCCTCCATATGTTTTGCACGTGACTCCACAATACACTTACGTTAGTGGATTTTTTCTTTCTGACCTGAGCCCACATGATCCCAAAGTAGTTCAATAGGATTGTAGTCAGGACTTTGAGGGGGCCAAACCATGATCTTCAAGTCTTGTTGCTCTTCCAATCGTTCAATGTAACTTCTACAGAGTAAAGATGTATGCTGCAGAGTGAAACCCTTGCCAATAAACCGCATCCCATGGCGTGTGATAATGCTCCTTCATAATTGCTTCTGTTTTCACAATATCGCCTGTCCTATTGCCACCAAAACAACCCCATATCAGCACCGAACAACCTCCATGCTATGCACTGAGGTGCCACACGTTCACCTTTTACACATCGGACAAACTGACGACGTTTTGTGCCAACTAGCTCAAACTTAGATTCATCAGAAAATAACATGTTTTTCCACTGATCAGCAGTCAAGCTTTCCTGTCGGTTGGCCCATTGTAATCTTTTCCGTTTATTGACCGTTCTCAATAAGGGTTTCCTTGCCGCAATGCAACCTGAAGTCGTCTCTTCACTCTAGGAACACTCACAGATTCATCCCTCAACTGGTCCACTTCCGCTGTCAGCATGGGTGCTGTTTTGAAACCATTAGTTTTCTGGTCACTATTAAATGTTTATCCTCACTTTTCGAGGTCATACTAGGCCTCCACTTTGGATAACAATCCTTATTGCTATCTGTAGTTATCTACCTCTGTACAGTGTAATGGAACTCCCCAAGGAAACTTGTTCTTGTGTGACAATTTGACACATGGTGTGGCCTGCTGGCTATTGCAGCACGTTTTTCTGCTGAAAACTCCCTTCTTTTACCCATTTCAGACTTTTCAACTGCACAATAACAATGTGTGCCACTCACCTGCTTATGAAGGGAATCTCAGACATACTATGACATCCAAAACAACATTAGGGTAAGTGTTCCTATAAGGGTCAACAAATCCTAATTTTCAAAATGCACACAATTGACAAACAAAACGTAGCATAGTAAATTTCAATTGTGTTTCCATGGATTTCTACCATATATAATATGACATTGGCTTTGTTTGGCATTATACACTTATTGCAAAAAACAGGCTGTACAAAAACTTTTGAGTGGTAGTGTAATTCTAGCATAATCATATTATGGAATCTCGCAGATGCTCACATCAATAAGGTCTTCATGTTGCCCATCCAGCACATTTTAAATTTTACACGTTATGTTAAATCCACTATTATTTTCTTTTTAAGTTTTGTGCTACAATACCAGAAAGAACATTTAGCTTTCTTTCCCTGCACATTCTGTATTACTTGAACCGCTTCTTTCAAAGGCATTCCTACTGATTCCAGTTTCTTTATGAGAACACAAAGGAAAAACAGATTTTCAGAAATGTATTCTAAGTCCTTTGCTAACACAGTGTCAGTAGTTCTTGAAGAATTCAGTTCTGCAGAATATTGCACACAGTAAACTGCACTACTTTTCACTCTGGGCATGTTTAATTCACTGTGAACTCAAAACTGTCTATATGTTACTTTCCAACACCACAACATAACTAGAAGGTTGTAAAGACTTTGCAGATTCACAAATTACTAATTGACTATACGGTTTAATAGCTACCTACAAGTATCAGTGTATAGTGTTTAAACCAAAACGGTGAGTCCATTGATAATACTACACAACACTACACTTTAGTGTTACTAAGGGACTTACCTTTTTGGTTTAAATTGATTATTACAACATTGTTTCAAATTTCCAAAAAAGCAGATAGTGTATAGGCTAGCAGCCCAGTAACAGATGCTTAAATAAGTACATAGTGGTGGAGGAATTCCCTGTTCTTATCTTGTGGGCTTGTGTAGCTTGACAAAGCTTCCAGCTGACTTATCAGTTCTTGCTACAATGAATAACATCTGGCCTAAGTAATTGAGCATTAAAGAAGTTGGACAGTATTTGTTAAAAATAATTGATTCTCGGGTGATCAGCTGCGTCAAATTTATAAAACTCAAGCTTTCGACCATTTGATTCTCCATGGTCTTCATCAGGAACAAATATTCCTGATGAAGACCAATTTTTGTGCAATTTATGCGAATATCCAAAAACATTTTTTACATAAAAAAATTAAAACATGTTCATTTTTATGTGCAATAAAGCTTAACCTCTTGAGCGATGGCCATTCAAAACGTCCGCGAGCCAGGAACTGCTACCCAATATCCAGCGCAAGGCATTTAAAGTGCTTCGTATATACACAGCTGTATTTTGTGTAAATATTAAGTTATTTTAATGAAACAAAAACTGGTATAAAACTCGTTATATGCAGTATAAATGTACGTCATCAGCAAAGTTGAGTTGTACTTACAAAATGTTGAAATGGCACTATTTTGTTTCACTGCGGTGAAAAGTTAACTTTGCTCTGTCGAACGCATCTAATATAAGTTCTCGGAAAGAAACAGTAAAGAAACACCCATTGTATGTGTGGCTTATGCATCAGCATACTGTGTAATAAAGCACTACTCTATGTGTGGTCTCTTGAGTCATCAGAATAGAGCAACATTGCAACTTTTGCTTACGTGAGTTTCGTAACTTAGTAGACTCCGTTTCTTTCTTTGTTGAAATACATACGTATACTTTCCTGCTTGTAGCTGAAGGGAGAAGTAGTATAAAAAGGTATTTTTGCACCAACTGGATATAACCATATACAATTGTTTGGTAATTTGGAGAGCTCTAAACCCACACAGGACAATGATCTACCTTGACTTCCGACTATCAATAGCTCGCAGCCTAATTGAACAATACCACGTTGGGGGTTGAAAATCCAAAACCCCTGCACCCCTCAGACTTCAAGGAAAACCTTATCCTAAAAGGATACCACCAACAGCAAAGAAATCCTGCCCATCTCGAAAGTGTTTCGTGTGCCGCAAGAAGGGAATTCGCAAATGTGCAGATGTATCCTTGTGTGTTTATCCCTGTTTTGTGGTAAATCACTGCAGAACGAACATATTAAGGTAAGACAGTAAAGTATATAGACTTTACTTAAATGTTTCATAAAGGTGGTGCTGTTTTTATAATTATAAAAGGTGATGTTGATGAACTTTTGACTCTTTCGTTATCTCGGGTCGTGGTACTGGATGGAATGAACATACACTCGGGTTTAACTTTAGTGAAATATTTTATTCGCACCTTCTTGTTCACAGTATTTAAATTGTATTACAGTAGTAAGTCTTTTATTTCAGTGGATCGACTTCCCTAGCATCGCCGAGATTTAATGTCTGAAAATTTAGCGATATTTCGCTAAATGTGTTTTCTATCACTTTACATTGGGTCTATTTTACGTCCTTTTATTTAATCGCACACTTCGTATTAACTAACTTATTAAAGTTAGCTAATGTTTCACTTATTTTACACAAATTAACGGTCTTTAAACACTTAGTAAATTTACTTTCACTATTTTATGACGCGCACACATAAAAATGCGTCCATCTACACCAAACACATAGACGCTAATCCCAAATTCTTTTGGTTGCGAGTCTAGCATTCCGACTGCCATGTGTACATCCGCGTATGCGTTCATCAAATAGTTCCCGCATTGTTAGGGAAGCGATCCTTAGCCATTCTCCCTTCGCTTTCAATATTGAATACATATAATTCTTTTATTTATACATATATATTAAAATTAAATATGGAAATATTTATGACGTCTTTAAACAAACTTAATTGTTAGTAATAATGAACATTAGTAACACGTTTTCATCATTTAACCAAATCATACCAACATCAAAAACAAATTACACTCTTAACAAATATTCACATAAACGATTTTCTTTTGGGGTCTTACAATATCCTGTCTCAAAGGGAAAATTAAAATAAGTTGAGTTAGATAAGGGATAAATAAGGGTTAAATGCACAAACACACAGGACGTGTATACACGCCCATATCGCTCATCCGTCATTTTAAATGGATGTGATTTCACGCCCATATCGCTGAAGAGGTTAAACTATTTGCTCTGGTATGAATATCCAGAACATTAAACTCAATTTCAAGTTCCCATTAGAAGGCAAACAACATATGTATCTGCCTAAAAATGCGAGCCCTAGTAATCATAATTTCATCAAGGAACTAAAACTTTTGAAACCAGCCAAGCAAAGTTTTTAACATTGTATTATTATGCTCTGCTGTTTTAAATGTACTTATTTTTCACTATTAATTTTGTGAATGGATTTGTTTGAAATTGCAGTGAACTAAACTTAGCAGTAGCAGCCCATGTTTCTGACAGGATTACAGATGAGGTTATAGAATCCTTATCTAGAAGTTATAAGGCACTGGTAAGTCACATACAATTTAGTAAGGCATGGTTAAGTATTATCAAGCATGATGCACAACTGCCAGGCAACAGAAGTAGGAATTGAGAAATAGGAGGCAATAATTCTAGCATTAGTTTTTTATTCTTCTGTCATAAGAAATATATATATTGCTTATATACACATTTATAAGCAATACCAAGAAACAGTTCCATGCATGTAACCACAGTAAATTCTCTCATTGGTTTGAAAAAGAAGCACTCAACTTATTAGATTCATCTTTTCTGAATGTTATTGTTTATAAAGTACACTAATTGATAGTGTAATTATAGCAATACAGGATGTCTACAAATTCTTGGACAGTTGCATAAGGCTCTAGTTTCATCAATACTTAACAAATAAACCATTGTACCACCACTTTGAGACAGAATATATGGTTAGACCCCAAAAGGAAATCATTTATGTAAATATTTATTGCAAATGTAATTTATTTTTCATGTTTGTAAGGATTAGTTGAGTAATGAAAATGTGTTGCTATTTTTTCATTGTTACAAAAAATAGAATTGTTTAAAAACGTCATAAATGTTAAGTTTCATGTTTAAATTTAATGTGTATAAATATAAGAGCCATATATATTTAACGTTAAAAGTGTAGGGAGGATAGATAAAGATCGCTTCCCTAACATTACAGGAAGTATTTAGCGAGGAAAGTATCAAATGAGCGCATACGCGCATGAATATAAAAAGAGCGTCATGTAAAGAGACGCCAATTTTTTGTCAGTAGCATCTCTGTGTTTGAAAGGTGAAGACACGTTTCTGTAACATGCGTGGACATGGGTCTACAGGTGCAACGAAAGTCAATTCAATCATAACAAGTGTAATAACGGACGAAAAAAGTGTTAATAAAGTGATATATAATGAAGTTACATCGAGTGTTCATTCATTTCACCCAGTACCACGCCCGGAGAGAAAGAAAGAAGAGTCCTATAGCTCAATGCAAAGTAATAATCTTTTAAAAACACAGCACCAACTTAAAAGGGGAACGTTTGAAGTTTTGTATTTACCTTAAATGGGAGCACCGTGTGTAATATAGTAGACATCCAGCCAGTGATCACATTCGTGCCAGACCCTCTAAAGCATGTTGTGTGATATTCTTGATGGTTGCAGTAATGTGCCTTCTCATTGCTGGAAGTGGGAAACATAAAACTAAACCAACATTCCTGTTGGCTTTACCACATTCCAGAAAGCTTTTGTTGATAATGCATGCTCACTAAAATCAAAAAGTAACAACAAATTGGAAACTAAGAGCTCCACTTATGTTGTTAATATTGCAAGTTGTTGCAGTACTGACTAGTTTTAAGTCCTATCCAACTTATTCTCAAAGCTATCCAAACCAACTTGATACAACTTGAAACTAATCAGCACTGCAACAACTTGAAATATTAATAACATAAGTGGAGCTTTTAGTTTCTAATTTGTTCTTATTTTAGATTCTGTTGCTTCACTGTTATTAGCTTCAATTTTCCTTAATTAGTGCATGCTCACATTTGCAATTGAATGTTTTAACCTTTTTCCTGTTGTGCTTCTTGAGCACCGAACTTTAATATAGTTTGTCTTTTTTGCACAAAGTTGACTATGAATATTTCATTTCTTAATAGTTGTCTTAAATTCCAGAAATTTTTGTATTAAAATTTTTGTCAAAGAGTTGTTTTATCACTAAATCATTCCAATGTAAAAACTCAGAAGAACATCATATTGAACTTAAATTCCATGAATTCACTGCACACTGAAAAGAATGTCTGTGCTTCAAAATCATATTACAAAAGTATAAGAATAATGTTCTCCCTACTTCTAGACACATTTGCACATTCAACATTATGTTTCAGATGGGTGATGTTACCAAAAAGCGATCGTCGACTCCAGATGTTTTGAGATCAAGATCACGTGTCAGCTCTGACTCCTCAAGGAATGATCCCAGTGAAAGTTTCTCCATTACAGACACTATAAGTCAACAGTCTGACCAATCCCCAATGGTAAGACTCATGTTTGTCAATCACTAAACTTCCTGCAAAAAGTAAGGACTGTGTTATTAATAAATTATATGTTTATTGTAAATTGTTATTAATTTTGTTAATATTGGCTTACATTTATTTGTTATAACCTACTTATTGCTTTCATTTTGAGTGTAGTGAAAAACATTTACTACAGAGCCTTCATTTCAATGTGTGGCCATGCTGCAAGGACTTACCTGTTCTGTATGGCAGTATTTTAACAAGTTCCATTCCTTAACTGTGTACTGGCTAATCAGTCTGTGTTGTACAGAAGTTGACATGTTGTGGGTATTAGGTACAAGGGCTGTCTTAGAGATACCCGACCTAACAAAGATTTTGCAAACCTTGGTTTGGAATGTCACTAAACTTTTAGAATTAAAACCTTTAATGCAACTGTAGTTCAGGAATTTCAGTGACGTGATAATGCGATTGAATGTTAGATAATGTTATTGAACTGCATAGCAACATTTGTATTAACATGGTTTTATATATATACACACAGGGTGTAAATGAATAACACTGCACGGGTTCATAGACAATCAATTTGAAATAGGAAACCAATGGTCTACAACGTTAGGTTAATAAGTTATACGTGTTCAAGGTAATTAGAGATTGTGACCAATAAATCACAAACAGAAAGAAATATGTCAATATTATCCACTGGAATCAAAATAGTGCTTATTAGGAAGTTAGTAAAGCCTGTCTGCTGTATATCTGAAGAAGCATTTCTAAATTGTAGTGTTACCAAAAGCACTTAAATTAGAGCCTTAACATGTAACAGGTTGTGGTGAGCGGCTATAGAAATATAGACTAGTTCTAAAACGTGTGGCATGGCCGCATGGTTAAGCCGACTGACTGTGGACCAAATGAATCAGAGAAATCGAGTTCAAACCCAGAGAGGGGTAAACTTTTCCCCCCTTTCTTTTCCATTTTGAGAGCAATCTTGTGCTTATGCTTTAAAATAGCAAAATACCACTATCATATACAATGCAATGTTTACTTCTATTAAATAATTTACTTCCTGATTGTGTCTCACTCTCCAATTCTGTGCACCACATTTGTCTGAGTACTTCCTTCCTTTCATAGAAGTTTGAAAACAGTGTTGTTGTAATTAATTCAATTTAAAAGGTGAGTTAATTAATAACACTGAACAACACTTACAACATATTTTTTTTTCGGGACACGTTTCGAAGGTTAACTTTCCTCCATTATCAACCGGACAATAACTGGGTATCCATGGTGTTTCGTGGTGCGGATGGCGATGCTTCTTCTGGTTTTCTTCTGGTGGCGGTTCAATGAACTTACTGAAAATGTCTCTCTGAGGAATGTCGAAATTAAATACTCGGTTTCTATTTTTTAAAATAAAGATTTGTTCCCATGTGGACAGTTCTTGTTTTCCGGTTATGTGTTTGAGAAGTTTCGGTTCTAGCTTTATGTAATGATTTTTTGTCCAAAAGTGAAATGCAACCGCTGATTTTTCTAATTGTTTACTCTTAATGTTTCTGTCGTGTTCCTTGGATCTAATTTCTAAATTTCTTTTGGTTTTTCCTATGTATATTTCATTACAATCACTGCATTCAATTTGGTATATGCCAGATTTTTTGTTAGGTGGAATAGCATCTTTGATGCTTGAAAGTAGTAGGTTTTTTATGGAGTAATGGTTTACTGGTGCTAGCTGAATGTTGTATTCCTTGAACACTTTTTTAAATTTATCAAAGGCCCATGGATGATATGTGAATTTTTTTAATATCATTTTTGTTTTTGCTGCTGTGAGAGTTGTAGTTTCTTTTAATAATTTTTTCTTTTCCGCTCGTTTTATCTTTTTATCTACTAATTCTTTGGGGAAGCCGTTTTCTTGTGCTATTTCAGTTATTTTGTAATATTCTGTTTTATATTCTTCTGCTGAAAGAGGGATGTTCACCAATCTATGTGTTAAACTATTAAAAATTGCTTGTTTGTAGCTTCTTGGATTGTAACTAATAACTTTTATGTAGTTGTCTGTCCGCGTTGGTTTTCTGTGAATACCGAAATTTATTCTATCCTTGTTTTTGATTAATTTTAGATCTAAAAATGGTAATTTATTATCTTTTTCTACTTCCACTGTGAAATTTATACTTTTGTCCTGTATGTTCAGAAGTTCTAATGCGTCACTGATGTGTCTTTTTGTAAGTGTTGTTCAGTGTTATTAATTAACTCACCTTTTAAATTGAATTTGTCGGAGTGTTTTCTCTCGAAAGATCACAAAGCCTTTTCATCATTCATTGTTCATTGTGGTGCACCAAACCTGAAACCCATAGGTTACTACTGGCCTTTAATGGTTTATAAACTATTCCATTAGAGAAAATCCTTTTATTTGCATAATAAGCTCACTCTCTTCCTGTATTCTTTCTCTTATTGTATTGCTCAATTTATTATCAGATTTAATTAAGGTACCAAGATATGAAACCTGCACTTACTCATTATTTATTTCCTTACCTTTGTTCTGCTTGTATCTTCCTATTGTACTGTAATATTGAAATTAATTCAACCTATGTTGATAATAATTTCAATCGCATGTTGCTCTTTCAAGTGCTAATCATTTATTTATGTGTTTCTAAGCTGCTAGTTAGGCTTGAACCATCTGATTTAAGTGAAAACAAAGTTCTCAGTGTGTTCATACTATTTAGGTCATGCAGGTGTAAATAATAGTTAAATGAAAAGTTTAAACATTAATTAAACAAAAAATTACAACGCAACACAAATGTTTCCTGTAAATCAAATTAAATTAAGCATGCACTTATGAAGGAAGAAAGAACCAAACAAATAAATAAAACAAACAAATTAACAATCAAACCTACAAACAAGCATGCAAACAAAGAAAGAAACAAAAACACAAACAACAAACGAAGTAAGGAAGGAAGGGAGGAAGGAAGGAAGGAGGAAAGAAGAAGGTAGGAAAGAGGAAGGAAGGAGGAAGGAAAGAAGGAAGGAAGGAAAGAGGAAGGAAGGAGGAAGGAAAGAAGGAAGGAAGGAAAGAGGAAGGAAGGAGGAAGGAAAGAAGGAAGGAAGGAAAGAGGAAGGAAGGAGGAAGGAAAGAAGAAGGTAGGAAAGAGGAAGGAAGGAGGAAGGAAAGAAGGAAGGAAGGAAAGAGGAAGGAAGGAGGAAGGAAAGAAGGAAGGAAGGAAAGAGGAAGGAAGGAGGAAGGAAAGAAGGAAGGAAGGAAAGAGGAAGGAAGGAGGAAGGAAAGAAGAAGGTAGGAAAGAGGAAGGAAGGAGGAAGGAAAGAAGGAAGGAAGGAAAGAGGAAGGAAAGAAGGAAGGAAGGAGGAAGGAAAGAAGAAGGTAGGAAAGAGGAAGGAAGGAGGAAAGAAGAAGGAAGGAAGGAAAGAGGAAGGAAGGAGGAAAGAAGGTAGGAAAGAGGAAGGAAGGAGGAAGGAAAGAAGGAAGGAAGGAAAGAGGAAGGAAGGAGGAAGGAAAGAAGGAAGGAAGGAAAGAGGAAGGAAGGAGGAAAGAAGAAGGTAGGAAAGAGGAAGGAAGGAGGAAGGAAAGAAGGAAGGAAGGAAAGAGGAAGGAAGGAGGAAGGAAAGAGGAAGGAAGGAAAGAAGAAGGTAGGAAAGAGGAAGGAAGGAGGAAAGAAGAAGGAAGGAAGGAAAGAGGAAGGAAGGAGGAAGGAAAGAAGGAAGGAAGGAAAGAGGAAGGAAGGAGGAAGGAAAGAAGGAAGGAAGGAAAGAGGAAGGAAGGAGGAAAGAAGAAGGAAGGAAGGAAAGAGGAAGGAAGGAAAGAGGAAGGAAGGAAAGAGGAAGGAAGGAGGAAGGAAAGAAGGAAGGTAGGAAAGAGGAAGGAAGGAGGAAAGAAGAAGGAAGGAAGGAAAGAGGAAGGAAGGAAAGAGGAAGGAAAGAAGGAAGGAAGGAAAGAGGAAGGAAGGAGGAAGGAAAGAAGGAAGGAAGGAAAGAAGGAAGGAAGGAGGAAAGAAGAAGGAAGGAAAGAGGAAGGAAGGAGGAAGGAAAGAAGGAAGGAAAGAAGGAAGGAAGGAAAGAAGGAAGGAAGGAAAGAGGAAGGAAGGAAAGAAGAAGGAAGGAAAGAGGAAGGAAGGAGGAAAGAAGAAGGAAGGAAGGAAAGAGGAAGGAAGGAGGAAAGAAGAAGGTAGGAAAGAGGAAGGAAGGAGGAAGGAAAGAAGGAAGGAAGGAAGGAAGGAGGAAAGAAGAAGGTAGGAAAGAGGAAGGAAGGAGGAAAGAAGAAGGAAGGAAAGAGGAAGGAAGGAGGAAAGAAGAAGGAAGGAAAGAGGAAGGAAGGAGGAAGGAAAGAAGGAAGGAAGGAAAGAAGGAAGGAAGGAAAGAGGAAGGAAGGAGGAAAGAAGGAAGGAAGGAATGAAGGAAGGAGGAAAGAAGGAAAGAAGGAAGGAAGGAAAGAAGGAAGGAAGGAAAGAGGAAGGAAGGAGGAAAGAAGGAAGGAAGGAAAGAGGAAGGAAGGAGGAAAGAAGAAGGAAGGAAAGAGGAAGTAAGGAGGAAGGAAGAAGGAAGGAAGGAAAGAGGAAGGAAGGAGGAAGGAAAGAGGAAGGAAGGAAGGAGGAAAGAAGGAAGGAAGGAAAGAGGAAGGAAGGAAGGAGGAAAGAAGGAAGGAAGGAAAGAAGGAAGGAAGGAAAGAGGAAGGAAGGAAGGAGGAAAGAAGGAAGGAAGGAAAGAAGGAAGGAAGGAAAGAGGAAGGAAGGAAGGAGGAAAGAAGGAAGGAAAGAAGGAAGGAAGGAAGGAAGGAAGGAAAGAAGGAAGGAGGAAAGAAGGAAAGAAGGAAGGAAGGAAGGAAAGAGGAAGGAAGGAAGGAAGGAGGAAAGAAGGAAGGAAGGAAAGAAGGAAGGAAGGAAAGAGGAAGGAAGGAAGGAGGAAAGAAGGAAGGAAGGAAAGAG
Organism: Tenodera sinensis; assembly: GCA_030765045.1. Lineage (NCBI taxonomy): Eukaryota > Metazoa > Arthropoda > Insecta > Mantodea > Mantidae > Tenodera > Tenodera sinensis. Next base: position 8,853,886 of record CM060963.1, read on the forward strand.
GAAGGAAGGAGGAAAGAAGGAAGGAAGGAAAGAAGGAAGGAAGGAAAGAGGAAGGAAGGAAAGAGGAAGGAAGGAGGAAAGAAGGAAGGAAGGAAAGAGGAAGGAAGGAAGGAGGAAAGAAGGAAGGAAGGAAAGAAGGAAGGAAGGAAAGAGGAAGGAAGGAAGGAGGAAAGAAGGAAGGAAGGAAAGAGGAAGGAAGGAGGAAAGAAGAAGGAAGGAAAGAGGAAGGAAGGAGGAAAGAAGGATGGAAGGAAAGAGGAAGGAAGGAGGAAAGAAGGAAGGAAGGAGGAAAGAAGGAAGGAAGGAGGAAAGAAGGAAGGAAGGAAAGAGGAAGGAAGGAAGGAGGAAAGAAGGAAGGAAAGAGGAAGGAAGGAAGGAGGAAAGAAGGAAGGAAGGAAAGAGGAAGGAAGGAGGAAAGAAGGAAGGAAGGAAAGAGGAAGGAAGGAGGAAAGAAGGAAGGAAGGAAAGAGGAAGGAAGGAAGGAGGAAAGAAGGAAGGAAGGAAAGAGGAAGGAAGGAAGGAGGAAAGAAGGAAGGAAGGAAAGAAGGAAGGAAGGAAAGAGGAAGGAAGGAAGGAGGAAAGAAGGAAGGAAGGAAAGAGGAAGGAAGGAGGAAAGAAGAAGGAAGGAAAGAGGAAGGAAGGAGGAAAGAAAAAGGAAGGAAAGAGGAAGGAAGGAGGAAGGAAAGAAGAAGGTAGGAAAGAGGAAGGAAGGAGGAAGGAAAGAAGGAAGGTAGGAAAGAGGAAGGAAGGAGGAAAGAAGAAGGAAGGAAAGAGGAAGGAAGGAGGAAGGAAAGAAGAAGGAAGGAAAGAGGAAGGAGGAAGGAAGGAGGAAAGAAGAAGGAAGGAAGGAGGAAGGAAAGAGGAAGGAAAGAAGGAAGGAAGGAGGAAGGAAAGAAGGAAGGAAGGAGGAAAGAAGGAAGGAAGGAAAGAAGGAAGGAAGGAAAGAGGAAGGAAGGAAGGAGGAAAGAAGGAAGGAAGGAAAGAGGAAGGAAGGAGGAAAGAAGAAGGAAGGAAAGAGGAAGGAAGGAGGAAAGAAGGAAGGAAGGAAAGAGGAAGGAAGGAGGAAAGAAGGAAGGAAGGAAAGAGGAAAGAAGGAAAGAGGAAGGAAGGAGGAAAGAAGGAAGGAAGGAAAGAGGAAGGAAGGAGGAAAGAAGGAAGGAAGGAAAGAAGGAAGGAAGGAAAGAGGAAGGAAGGAAAGAGGAAGGAAGGAAGGAGGAAAGAAGGAAGGAAGGAAAGAGGAAAGAAGGAAGGAAAGAGGAAAGAAGGAAGGAAGGAAAGAGGAAGGAAGGAGGAAAGAAGGAAGGAAGGAGGAAAGAAGGAAGGAAGGAAAGAGGAAGGAAGGAGGAAAGAAGGAAGGAAGGAAAGAAGGAAGGAAGGAAGGAGGAAAGAAGGAAAGAAGGAAGGAAGGAAAGAGGAAGGAAGGAAGGAGGAAAGAAGGAGGGAAGGAAAGAGGAAGGAAGGAGGAAAGAAGGAAGGAAGGAAAGAAGGAAGGAAGGAAAGAGGAAGGAAGGAAGGAGGAAAGAAGGAAGGAAGGAAAGAAGGAAGGAAGGAAAGAGGAAGGAAGGAGGAAAGAAGGAAGGAAGGAAAGAGGAAGGAAGGAGGAAAGAAGAAGGAAGGAAAGAGGAAGTAAGGAGGAAGGAAAGAAGGAAGGAAGGAAAGAGGAAGGAAGGAGGAAAGAAGAAGGAAGGAAGGAGGAAGGAAAGAGGAAGGAAAGAAGGAAGGAAGGAGGAAAGAAGAAGGTAGGAAAGAGGAAGGAGGATGGAAAGAAGGAAAGAAGGAAGGAAGGAGGTAGGAAAGAAGGTAGGAAAGAAGGAAAGGAGAAATTGCTATGTTACTATCTGGTTTAAGAGACCGTTACTTGAAAGGTAGAATTGGAACTTAAAAATTCAATGCCACAACTGGGATTTGAACCACAGACCTTCTGCTTACCGGGCGGAAGTTCCAGTTCTACCTTTCAAACTTTGCCCACACACAGCTTGTGTGTTTAAAAACACCAACAGTAAGTTTGTTGGCATAAATAAATAATAATGACCATTACTTGCTTTTCAGTCATCTGATGATTCAGATATATTTGAAATTCAATTTAAGAAATCATTTGTGGAAGTTCTTTCAGTTACAATAGGTATGAATCTGTGGTTTGCTCCACAAATTTCTGAACATTGCCCGTAGAATACTCCAGGACGATCAAAATGTTGAAAGAAGAAAAGAAACAAGAAAGAAAGAATGAAGAAGGAAAGAAAGAAAAAACAAAAAATATAGGCTAGTGGGTGTTTGAACCTGTGCTTTTAATATGTGTGCGCCTTTGCATCATTACACCATAACCATTATGCTAAACAGACAGGCTGCGGAATTCGTCTGCTTGTTCTCTCATCATGCTTACAGCTGCAGCGGACACGATCAGTGGCGTGCATACCCTGAAACAATTTTAAGGCACAGTTCTGTAATTTGTAATCCCAGACCATAGGTTTCCTATCTCAAATTGATTGTCTATGAACCGTCTATCACCAGTAAAATTGGTGCAGTGTTATTCATTTAGAATGTAAGAGATGTGCGGACATCTGTGATGAAGATATTTGGCAACTGTATTATAATTTGCATGAGAAATCTTTGCACCTGTATTTAAGGGGCCATGTATATGTGACTTTGTCAACAAAACCAATACTTTCAAGTGCCCAAAAAATTCTCATTAGGCTGACCATGCATCGAAATGAAGGTCTTGTGTTAGGTAACAAAATGCTTATCTTCCTTTCTTAGACGTTTGAAAACAGTGTTGTTATAATCAATTTAATTTAAAAGGTGAGTCAATTAATAACACTAAACAACACTTATATTTATAATTTTCCAGAATGCATTTCGGAGGTTAACTTTCCTCCATTGTCTGGTTGAAAATGGAGGAAAGTTAACCTCCGAAACGCGTTCCGGAAAATTATAAATGTAAGTGTTGTTTAGTGATATTAATTGACTCATCTTTTAAATTAAACAAAATGCCTGTTTAACATTTTCCTTAATTATGTTATATATTGTTTAAGGTTTTGGTTTATGATATCCACATTTAACATATAAAATATGTAGAATATACTCTAAGAATATAATGTGTTTTAAGATTCATAGCAGATTATAGGGTGTAAAAGTATAAATTGGTTGTAAACACACTGATGTAGCAATACAGCCAGAAGACTATCAGGGCCTGGATTTGTATGTAAAAACATATTTTTTTTCCCCTAAGAAGTACATTCCTAAAACACAGTTTATTATCCCTTTTGAAAGTCCACAAGTATGAATTCAACATCTTAATTCACATAAATCACATATTCCACACCAAAAAAAAAAAAAAAAAAAAAAAAAAAAAAAAAAAAAAAAAAAAAAAAAATTAAAAAAAAAATTAATTAAATTAAATATTTTTGAAATTGTTGTAATAAATCCATATTTTGTATACTTTTCCATAACTTTAATTAAATATTTCTGCTCTTTTTGTAATAAGTACATGTTTTAATAATTCTTTTGCAATCAAGAAAGAAATGATGCAAGAACTGCGTTACGACTTAAATGTTGCAACATCTGCAATATTATCATCTCAAAACACTCCCCACCCACCCACTCACCTTATGCCTTATCTTTAACGTGATAAAAGGAGCTGGGAACGACCGTGATAAACTTTTTGACGCAGACGATGCTTCTTCAATTTATGTTCAAAATTTAGTAAAAGACACCAAATTAAAATGTGACCTGGCTTTCATATCTGCCAATTTTGGATTCTTTACTCATTCTGTAACGAAATTAGAGACTTCAGCGGATTTATTGAGTAATGCAGTTAAAGCAATAGAGTGCGCTGCAAGCCAGCTGTACGCTTGTTCCAATTCCAAAATCAAAGTCTTAAAGAAAAAATTTAATGGTGTGTTTGACAAAATACAGTTTACAAAACCCTTAGCAAAGTAGCACTAGTTTTGGGAGGCCAAGGAACAAGTAAAGTTGATGGTGATATGTCCCATTTCAAATATGCATGGTTACGATGTGGTATGATCGTTTTCTCAATATAAGGTATTAACAAGCATGGATTTCTGATGGAAAATTTGGAGATGTTAGCCATTCACTGCAATTTCAATCAGTGTCCCACACTGCAATTGGTGAATTAACTTTTTTATGTTATGTTAGGCGTTGGTGTAATTTAAAGAAATTTTTATTACATATTTTAAATTTTTACCAAATATTTTTAAATTTTTGTCACATAAAAAATAATATTTTTAAGTTTTTTAGCACATAATATTCAGGCCCTGATAATTATTATGACTGAAGAGTGCACTGCAGAAGTAGGAACCACCTCTATTTGGCAGTACGGACAGAGAACCACACAAGTACATATATTGCAGACATGTCAGTGTATGCTTGCTTCACATGCAACAAATTAACTACTTGCAAGGGACATACGTAATATGTAATTAGCTATTGAATATAATTAGCCGATCCTCCACCGTCAACTGTTTTCCCTCTGGTGTAGAATGGACAATAGCCAAGAGAAATACGAACTGGTTTGAGAATTCAGTGTCATTCTGGCAGGTTGTCACAGTAGCTCAATGGTTAGAGCACCCGCCTAGTAAGCGGAGGGTCTGTGGTTCAAATCCCAGCTGTGGCATTGAATTTTTAAGTTCCAGTTCTACCTCTTAAGTTCTTACAAAATTAGTCCTGTCTAAATCACCATTTTTTCTGAAGCAGTTTTGTGTTTATGTAACTAAAAAGGTTTATTATAGCAGTTAACATTGAGCTTCACAGTGTACTACTTCCAGTTTGTTAAATTAAATTATAAGTAACTTGTTGCTATTTTTCATAATTCTTAGGTCTATGTAAGGAAGCTGGTTGTCAGATTGCATTTCCATAGTTAATTTTATGTTTCTACGAGGGTCATTCCGAAAGTAATGCCCCCTATTTTTATTCATGGATAGTATAGGAGATACGTAAATCACAACAGCACAGTTAAATAGTGCAATATTTCAGCAACAGATTGTCAGTTTTCCATGTAGTCACCCCCAATCGTTATGCACTTTTGCCAACGATGAACCAGAGCCTGCATGCCATGCTTGTAAAACTCTGAACCAGCTGAGGCTAACCACTTTCTTAGAGCTTTGACAACAGCACCCGAGTCTTGAAAATGTTTGCCATTTAGTCCATCTTTCAGAGGCCCAAAGAGATGGAAGTCTGAAGGCACTAAATCTGGACTGTATGGTGGATGTGGTAAGACAGTTCAGTCAAACTTTGCAATCAGTTGCGTGGTTGCAAAACTGGTGTGGGGCCTGGCATTATCATGTTGCAGGTGAAAGTTGGTCTTCTTCTCTGGCCTTACTCTGGAAATTCAGACTTTCAGCTTAGTCAGTGTCGTCTTGTAGTGTGCTGAATTGACAGTTACTCCAAGCTCCAGGACGTCCAAAAGAACCACACCCTGGGGCTATCCCAGAAGACTGTACACATCACTTTGCCTATAGATGGCTGTGTTTTAAATTTCTTCTTTGTCGGAGAATTTGCATGTCGCCATTCCATGGACATCTTTTGGATTCTGGCTTGTGATGACATCATGTCTCATCTCCGGTGATGATGATATTAAAAAAATTGTCACCTTCAGCTTCGTATTGGTCCAGAAGGTCCTGACAAATTTCCATTCAATGATTTTTTTGTTCTTCTGTAAGCATCCATGGGACCCATCTTGCACAGACTTTGTGATAACCAAGATGTTCCAACATTGCTTGTTAGGCATTACAGCCGACATTCAGGTTTGCACACAATTCTTTAGTCGTTATCCGCCAATCGGCACAGATAAGTTGATCAAGACGCTCTTCACTGTGAGGGGTGACAGCTGTGCAGGGTTGACCAGGTCGTGGCTTGTCATGTACACCCTTTTCACTACCTCTAAAATGCCGTACTCATCGCCTCGCATTGCTCACATCTATTGTTTTGTCTCCATACACCTTTAGCAAGCGTCAATGGATTTCAGTTGACACAATTTCTTCTGCAGTGAGAAATTCAATCATTCATCTCTGTTTTGTATGCACGTCTATATCAGGTTCCATTTTGGAACACTCCTCTTCTGGTGCCAACTACCACAAAACAACGGAACCACCTGCAAATGAAGCATTACCACTACACTAACGACATCTGGCTTGGACATCCAAATAAATAGGAAGCATTAGTTTTAGAACGACCCTCATATCTTGCAGGTTCAGTAATTTTAGAGCATCTTATAAATTTTTCAAGTAATGCCACAAGTGATTGTCAATTTCTCTAGAGAATTTGGCTATGATGAGTTGCATTTATTAAGACTGTTTCATGAATTAAAGAGTGATATAGTCTATGAAATGTTATTTAAATGCTGTATTGTAATTACTAACCTTTTAAAATAAACATGAAGCATGAATACATACATCAGCGTTCATTGGCATCGCCTACAAGATTATAATTTTGATGCTCCAATGTTTTAAGATGCTGGCAATATTAGTAGTTAGAGTGTCTGCTGTTAATTTATAATTTCATTCAACACAAAATTTGTCAAACTGATTCCAAACATATTTCCTTTTGTATTCTGAGGTTTGCCTTTTCCAATTATTACATCTATTTCAACATTAGATAAGAGAGTCGACCATATTTGACATTTGAATAGCGGCTTTGTTGTGCAAAATTACGTCAGCTGTTGCACATGTGTAACACAGTGCAGCTGCCTGCCCTAGCAGTGTGATGGTTAGCGTGTCTGCCTCACGTTCAAGAGGTTGTGAGTTTGAATCTTGCTTAGGGTAAGTTATCCGGGTAAGGTTTTTTCCCGAGCCATTTCTTCATATGCATGAAGAGGTGATAATCGCTTGGCGCCAGATCTGGGCTGTAAGGTGGATGGTTGACAACGTCCCACTTGAAGGACTCAAGAAGGGCTGTTGTTCTGCGAGCAGAGTGAGGACGGGCGTTATCGTGCAAAAAAAACGATACTGGAAGTCAGCATACCACGGCGTTTGTTCTGTATAGCCCGTCGTAATTTTTTTAGTGTTTCGCAGTACACGTCTTGATTAATGGTCGTCCCACGTTCCATGAATTCAACCAACAACACCCCTTTTGCATCCCAAAACACCGTTGCCATCAATTTTCGGGCAGAAAAATCTTGCCGGGCTTTTATTGGTTTGGTAGGCGAATTTGAATGTGCCCACATCTTTGATTGTTCTTTTGTCTCAGGGTTCACGTACTTAATCCAGGTTTCGTCCCCGGTCACGATTCTGTTTAACAATGGTTCACCTTCGTCCTCATAACGTGACAGAAAGTCTAATGCAGAGGCCATTCTTTGAGTTTTGTGGTGGTCGGTAAGAATTTTGGGCACCCATCGTGCACAGAACTTACGGTAACCCAATCTTGCTGTCACTATCTCGTACAAGAGAGTCTTAGAAATATGTGGAAAATCAGTAGACAACTCCGACATTGTGAAACGTCGGTTTTCACAAACTTTTGCTTCAACTGTCTGAACAAGTTCGTCCGTCACCAATGATGGTCTACCACTCCTCTCTTCATCATGAACGTTTTCTCGTCCACTTTTAAATAAACGTACCCATTCACGGACCACTCCTTCACTCATAACTCTTGGTCCGTACACGGCACAAAGCTCACGATGAATAGCTGCTGCAGAATATCCTTTGGCTGTAAAAAACCTTATAACAGCATGCACTTCACATTTGGCGGGGTTTTCTATTGCAGCACACATTTCAAACGGCCACAAACACTAAACTAGCGCAGGTACGACGTTCACTCGACCACGGCTTGATGCCGACTGACCTGCTGAGTGCGTGAATGCACAGATGGCGTCGCTACTACCCGCACTGTGACCGATCGGAGGTTACTTTCTGAACGGCCCTCGTACATAAATTGGTGTAATTTTTATAGAAACAAGTGCAAATGCTTATCCACTTAAAGGTCCTCAAAATACCTTAATCAGCATATTTACTGCCATATTAAATCTATTCTAACTTATTTTGTACTGTGGCGCAGCTTTGCTTATTATTGTTGTTGTTGTTACTTTTGTGTGTGTGTGTGTGTGAGCATTGTTTCCTATTTTCCTTTTTTCTGCATTAACAAATTAAATGTAAAAAATTATTTGGATTTTAATGTGTTTTTGTGCAAATACTGTGTATTCTAACCTATTTTTTGTTGCATTTCTTTTAAACATGATGACAATCTAGAAACTGGAATATTTGAACCTTGTAAGTATATGGTCAGTTGTACATGGAAAGATAGAACTAACCTGCTGTAAGGCATGCCTGAAATAAAGTGCATGTGCGTTGTAGTGCTGTCACTTTATGGTGGAAACATTTGACACGTATTCAGGAGATTCTGGTAGCATTGTTTATAAAAGCTCTTATTGTTTTTTTAATAAATATTTGTTTTTTTGCTGTTGGTGACAAGTTGGAGCATGCTAAAAGTCATGGAATAAAATACTTGCAATGTTTTACTTTTTTCTTTAGCACTTGAATATAGGTTAGTTCTCATCAATGATATTCAGATCAGAGGGCCCCGACTGCGCACAAGGTAAATTTCTACCTGTTTTAAAGTGCCTGACTGCGTGCAGCAGTCATTTTTGGGATAGGTTAAGTGCGCGCGGCGGTCATTCCTGCATTTTTCTTCCTAATTTTTTAGCAGCTTAGGACTCTCCATGAATGCTGGGCTATTTTCCATTCATGTCAACTTTTTCACTGACAACTTCTTTGCGAATCAACTTTAATGGTAGTTAGTATTTATTATGCCAACAAACTTACTGCTGGTGTTTCTAAACACACAAGCTATGTGTGGGCAATGTTTAAGAGGTGGAATCAGGACTGAAAAATTCAATGCCATAGCCGGGATTTGAACCACGGATCTTCCGCTTATCGAGCAGCTGCTTTAACCACTAAGCTACCATGGTCAACTTGCCGGTGCGACATTAAATTCCCCAGCCGATTCGTACTTTCCCGGTCGACCACAAGGGAATCTCACATCAGAGATAAATACCCCAAGGGCGACTTACAAATTATAAGTAATTTTTGTCCGGTGTTTAAATAACCTTTAGATGGTAATTAGTATTTATTATGCCAACAAACTTACTGCTGGTGTTTCTAAACACACTTTCAGACAATTCAGTAACAGTTTTGCACTTCACACTTTTAGAGACTACTTGCCTATCCAAACTATGAATGGTTTCATGATTGATCAAATTGCATAAGCTTTCATGGCCGGTGTCATAAAATACAAAATTATTATCCAGGCTTGTGGGCTGTGGTCTAGTGGAAAATCTCCTTCCAGACGTTTCGTTGGAAGATGCATTGAACATCGTCAATGGCGTGACCATAGTATTCTGCTAGTTTCGGCAACGACTGGTACAGAGCCGTTTGGTTTCACAGGTTTTATACGCTTAGCACAGTTAGGTTTCATGATTATGACTTACTTCGTTACTGAACAAAATGTGACTAGCAGTGTCATTTAAATAAATACGAGACTTACATTTTTAACAATGCACCTCCACGATACTCTTCGCTGTGTTTCTCTTTCTTTGCAAAATTTATATTCATCTATAACAGCCAAACTTTGTCTCCTTTGACTTTTTGTAACTAGCAGGGAAGCGCTGAATCTTTTGCTCTATAGAAACACACAATGAGTACATAATTTTATAAAAAGCACTCCACCTTATACGCTTGGAAGACTTGACAGTCATTAACAGTGTTACCAACCCTATAACTTATAGCCACAACTACTCTGGAAATAAATGACTAACATTATTTACTAGTGGTGCCACACTCTGTTACTTACATGAGAAAGACTTGCAAACATTTTATGTATTTGTGGTATACCTGTTCGCGCGCTGTTGGTCTGTTTACCCTTGACAAGCTCGCGCGCAGTCGGTACCCGCCCGTTCAGATGATACTCAGATTTAAAACTGTAAATGACCCCATATTTCATATTTTAATTTTAATTAACAGTAGAACAATTATCAGAAATGTTTTATATTTTAACTAAGAAAAATGGTAGCTGAAATGTGTAAAAAGTGTTACATAAGTGCATTCTCCTTAATTGCATGACTGCATTCATGATTCAAATTTCAGACAAATGAATGTTAGTGCATGCAATGATCACTAGAAAGTAAAAAGTGATTCATGCTCATATTTGCAAATATGTTTTCTAACTGCACCCAATGTAAACTTAATGCAAATAATTTTGTATTTAACAGCACTGTGTTTTGTTGTCTGCACTTTTAATATTAGTAACATTCGACTATTGTGCAAATGTAAATATTAAAATTAAAATGGACCAAATACCCCATTTATTTATGCTAATGATTTTCATTAATTTCAGCTGGTAATCTTAGTTTTCATCAAAGGTAAAGCAAAGGTTTGCTATAAGTGTAATAGAAAATTGTGAGATAGTTGCAGAAGCTCTTTTATTTTTATTATTCCTAAATGTTACATAATTTTAACAGAGTTTTACAATCCTATGTTTTGTTTATTGAAAGAAGTAATTGCTTTAATTGAATCAATAGATTTGCACCTCAGAATTTACTAGTACTGGATAAATTTAAGTGCAATTAGGAACTAATTAATTTATTATCATTTATTAAGGGATTTAAGAAACTGACATTGGGACTCTTTGTTGTTTTGTTTAATTTTATTTTTGCTAGATTAAGTTGTGTATGAAATATTTTGTTTTCCATGGTTATGATGTTTAATTTGACAGAAGGGCAGAAGATATAGACTGGTTCATGATAAACTAAAACAGAAACCAGAATAGTAACTGAGATGGGAAGAAAAACAGAATACAACATTTTGATTCGCAATATCTGGGAATGTACTGTGCCAGAAACAACAAAATCCAGTCCAGTTATTTTTTTTCTCACTTTTCTCCTAGAACTTGTGCACAAGAATGCAGTTCTCTTTTACGGACGTTAACACAACCTGCAGTCTTTTGTAATATTACAATCTCAGAATCTCGACTCACTCCTTTCTGCCTTTCTTCACTTTCTCTGTCTCTCAAAATGCTGACTTGGATGGTACAATCACTCAACACTCATTGACTGCTTTGCTATCTTACTTTTGAGACGACCATACACAAGCAGCTGACACACGCACTAAAACGAAAATCTGACTGACTCTCTAGTCTCTTTATATACTGAGGATGATGTAACACGGACCTTTCTCGAACTTCTACAAATACGCCAGCTGCCAGACACTTCTTGAATAATCTCAAAAAATCCTTTGACATGCTGTGCTCATTATTGTCACATGTTAATAAACAGTCGCATGAGGCAGCCCAACCCCGAGCCTTTGTTATGCTACTGATGCCACCAGCCAGATCATACTGATCCTCCTCAGTGCTGCACAGTGCCAGATGATCCCAATGTACCTCCAGCACCTTACCACAGGGAGCCTCTGGACGTGGTAGACTTCACTTTGTTATGCTACTGATGCCACCAGCCAGATCATACTGATCCTCCTCAGTGCTGCACAGTGCCAGATGATCCCAATGTACCTCCAGCACCTTACCACAGGGAGCCTCTGGACGTGGTAGACTTCACTTTGTTATGCTACTGATGCCACCAGCCAGATCATACTGATCCTCCTCAGTGCTGCACAGTGCCAGATGATCCCAATGTACCTCCAGCACCTTACCACAGGGAGCCTCTGGACGTGGTAGACTTCACTGTTGAACCTCTTCTCCAGGTAGCACAGTTCTCTGTAACGTTGTTGGATAGCACCCCTTAGTATGGGTAAAGCGATGTCTGCCATCGTGCTTGAAACTTCTGTGGCAGCCACACAGGCTGTGATGGGTGTTCCTGTGCATAATGTGAAAACAGCTTCCAGGGTTCCATGATCACTGACCTCTCTGGTGCACCTTTACAGCACCTGGTTTCCTTTTTCCTGGCTTTTGAACAGAAACAGCTCTAGCAACTGTTTCATGTCATGCCCATCGTAAAGAGTAAAATATGGATCTGACATGCCTTCGCTGGAAATGGAAGCAACAAAGCTAAGATTAGACAAAGTGTTCTGTCCCATTCCTCTGTGTTACTAAGATGTCCTAAATATCATGATGCGAAAAATTAGGCTGTTGGTTCACGTTGTGTCGCCATTTGTAGCGGAATATATGATGGTCACGTTGTGTCGCCCTTTGATGTAGAATGGATGTTGTCTGCACCGGCTTAGTTCAGCATGAAATCTCTTTAATCCCGGGTATGCGTAGGTATGTTTATAGATTACCCCAGAAGAACTTTTTTATATTATTTATTTTTTTACTCTTTGACACTTTCAGGAGTTATGCCGACTTTCCAGACATAGAGATACTTGCAGAGCAATCGCACTCACGTGTGTACACCACAACGTCCACCACCGGTCTGGGGCGAGTGGACACGCTTCCTGGCGTACCCACGCTAGGAAAACGTTCTTTCCAATTTTAAATGTCATGACGTCATCCAAAAGAAAGCCTCGTATCCAAAATGCTATTCCATTCCTTTTCCCAATTTATAAATGTCCCTTTCTATTAAAACATGTTCTTTTTTGAATTTCGAATATCTAGTTACCTTTTTATGATTAAACGATGTTTTCTTTATATTCTATTAAACATATCGCGCGACTTTTAAGGTTGGCAGACCTGAATTTTGACTGATTTCAAACTATATGGTATGACGTCATGACTCGTTAATTTCAAACCAATAATGCGTTTATCCTACAAATTTAACGACTATTATTTACTCATATCTTGCTCACCTTACAACACTTCCTACTCTATTATCTACCTATGTTATTACTCAACACTCATCGCAAATCTCACATCCGGCAATTAAATTAAAACATGTCTTTATCAAGCCCATTCGATTTGAAATCTAAATTTCGGTATCAAATGCCCCCATTTATATTATTTTATTATTTCATAATAAAATAATGTAAATGTCTTGCCCGAAAGAAAAATTAAAAATTACTCCTGAATTTTGAATAATCGGCAACACTCCCATTATATACAATTTTCAATTACACTGTTTTGAAATTGGTTATTAACATAGCTTCTCATTAATCTTTATAACATGACAAACAATTGTACACTTGACTTAACATTAATCCTTAAATACTAATTAAAATATGTTATGGTTTCTTCTGTGAAACTTTTATATAAAGGTTAAATTTCAAGAGTCGTTCTTTATACTTCCTTCTTTTAGTTAGTTCATGTTTGCTCACTTCGCTCTCACTATCACTTGCACTGTGATTTTGCACTTTTGTTATTGTAACACATATCTTTACTAGATCCTTTAAGCACTAAAAATGTACATATATTTATATAAATCCATTACACTCTTCAGACAAGTTCTTTCTTTGTCTTGCTGTGATAACTATCTATACATCTAAATATTTTAACAAATGTTTACAAATTAAATATTCGGTTTTCTCTCTATGCAGAGATGAACATTTTAACAATCTTTCTAAAGCGGTTATTGTAAGCTCTATACAATCTTTTCTTAAGCTCTTTGTAGTATATAGCAATTCACATTCTGCATTTGTCATGAATACGTAAGTACCTGACCAATATATGGTTTTCAAGTAAGCTAACATTTAAATTTTATCTCAAAGCTGATTGGGCGCCAATAGAACAAATGACACTTCGAATTTTACATGAAATCAAAGTTCCAAGGTACTATACGGTTTCTTGTATGGTCGAAGGAGTTGTTTATGCCACCTTCCCAGACATTTTTCATTTTTAACATCTTTTAATTCATAGGTATGATAACCAAATTTTGATATAATTTCTGCAGGACCTTTATATAACAATTCCATCCTTTTGTTCCTACCTCGCAATGCACTTGATAACTTATGGTCTTTAACTAGTACCCAATCGCCTATCTTAGGTTCCCATTTATGTTTTCTACTCTTTTTCTTTAATTTTCGCTTCTCTGCCTTTTTCTTGATTCGTTCAAAAGCAATTTTCGCTCTTTCTTCTTCACTTAACTGAATGTCATTAATTTTGAGTATTTTTGGTACCCCGATCAATATTGGTTCTGGTTCAATTCCTAACATTAATTTTATTGGGGCAAACCCAGTAGTTACATTAATGGTGTGATTAATAATCTTTTCTATCAATGGACAATATTTCACCCAATCCTTGTGATTATGATGTGTAAGTACACGTAAATAAATTCCTATATCTCGGAGGACACGTTCTGTTGGATTCCCTGATGGAAAGTATGAGGAACAATGATTTAGTTTTCTCGCGTCTAATGTCACCCTAATCTTTCCATTGGCCTTATTTACAATACATAGGGGATTCACAAATTCTGAATTCGAAATCTCGATAACCTCATCTTCTAACATTGACTTTATAACTGCATCTACCTCTTCTCTTATTGTACTAGGGATAGCTCTCGCTTTATGTGTAAAAGGTTTGATGGGTATCATCTCAAACGAATGAGTATAAATATTACATTTACCAGGTTTCTCAGAGAATACTTCTTTATTTCGGATTAATATTTTAAACAGTTTATCCCTCTGTTGTTCATTTAGTTGATCAGCCTGAGTTACCTTTTCCCTCAACAATTCTTCTAAGTCTTCACTACTCTCCCTATCATAGTACCTAGTTGCATCAGAAAACCTCAAATTGTCTATGAAATCATTTTTATCCCATTCTACATTTTCTTTATTATCGACACTGTACTCTTTGACATTTACTTCAGTTAATTCCATAGCTCCTACTTTAACATATTCTACAAAGAATGTATCCCCTTGGATTTCTTCTTCCTCTTTTTCTCTTACAATAGTTTCTGAACTACTATCTTCCACAAATGGCACTATAATGGTCTCATCTTCAACTTTCATTTCTACAATCATGTTTTTAAAATTCACCACAGCTTCCCAGGCATAAAGACAATCACAACCTATTATAATATCTGTCACAAGTCTTCCTACAATCAGAAATAAAATTCCTAGTATTCTCCTATTTATTTCAATATTTATCATTGCTTGAAATTTTACTCTCTCTTTTCGTTTTCCCACAGCTAGCGAGCAGTATATCCCATTAACTGGTAAAGACATTACTTTAAAACCACTACTTTGTAAATTATCATAAAAATTTTGTGAGCATACTGTGCTATTTGATCCCGTATCTATAATTGCATTGTATTGTTTTCCATTTACTCCAATTTTGATTTTAGGTGGATCTCCTACTTTTTCGTTTTCGTCGATTCTATTTTTCAATTCTCTTTTCTTTTGTATCATCATTTGCCTTCCAGGACTATTTATTTCCGAGTACTTATCACAATCATTACTAGGATACCCAGTTCTCACTGAAGGCGCGTTTGACCGGGTCTGGCGTTTCCCTGATATTTAGGTATGGCTCCTGTACTATTTCCCGAATTGTTACTTCTGTTTTCCTGCATTAAATCGGGGTTACTTCCTACCATGTTTTTGACCGTGTTAATGGCCTCAACCATTTCCGCATTTTCAGGGGAATTTCGTCCATTATAACACCTTTCTCCATGTCTTGGTGACCTCGGTCTAAACTCATTATCTCTGTTTGTCCAATACCCATCATTTGAATTTCTACTATGTCCAAAATAACGTCCCCGTCTACCTCGATCAAATCTATTTGTATTCATATAATTCACCCTTATATTTCTTCCCCTTAGATTACCATTTCTATTTTGGTGATGCCCTTCCTGGTTACATCTACCTTGATTTTCCCACCGGAATGATTCCATCCTTGGTACTGGTCCTTTATATCTTTTCCTAACCTCACTTCTATTCTGATAATACTGTGCCCCTTGCCCGAAAGAATTTACAGTTTCTTTTTCTTCATATTTATTTCCAAATGCGTGTTTTGGCTTATTGACTTCTAAGGCTGATAATAATTCGATCATAGCTGCAATGCTACCGGGTCGGGCTATGATTAGGTAGTGTTGAAGCGTTTCTGGAAAAT
The DNA here is from genome assembly GCA_030765045.1 of Tenodera sinensis. Taxonomy (NCBI): domain Eukaryota; kingdom Metazoa; phylum Arthropoda; class Insecta; order Mantodea; family Mantidae; genus Tenodera; species Tenodera sinensis. The sequence goes on from CM060963.1 coordinate 8,869,819, forward strand.
GTGGAGTAACTATATTTATTAGATCTTTTTCATCTATGGGAGGATCCAACATCTTCGATTTTCTCGCTATTCTCATAAAATAGTTGACCATCGATTCCTCCAATCTAGGATTAAACTTTCCATTGCTTAATTCGACTCTAATATTAGCCTGCCTACTAGCCCCCCAATATCTGGTTAAAAAGATGTTCCTAAAGGTCCCATAATCATTATTGTTACCCATAGAAAGGCCTAGCCAATTGGCAGCATTACCCTTTAGGCATTTTCTTACTATCACCATCTTGTACTCCTCCGGTATACGTTTCACCGTGAAGTAATCTTGTAACCCTTCTATAAAGGCTTTCGGATCATCTGAATCTTCATTTTCAAAAACTGGAGGTGTCATTTCATTTAAGACATGGTTAGGCCAGTGTAAATTTGAATTGTCACCTGTCCCTGAGCTATTTCTGAGATCAGAATGGGAATTACTGTTACCCCTATTTTGCATCGAAATGTCAGCTGATACACCTGGTATTGCCTCGTTTCTTGCAGCTTCATTATTAAGATTGTTGTGATTACATGCATTTTCATTTAATTTCAAATTTTCTAAGGCCTCTTTTACATGAGTAATTTCTGTTACTACTCCTTTTATTTGGTCTGTAACATCCTCCAAATTTCTAGCCTGCCTTTCACTTTCTACATCAGATCTTTCCATTCTAACTTTACACCCCTGTAACTCTTCTCTAATTTCTTCCCTGTCTTTATCTAACCTTTGTACTACCTCTTCCCTTTGTTTGTCTAATCTATGTGTTACTCTTTCCCTTTCTTTATCTAATTTTTCACTCACTTGTTGACCTAATTTCTTTTCAGAATTCTTTACTTCTTGCCTTATTGTCTCTAATTCTCCCTTAACCTGTTCTCTATTTTCTTTTACTTCACTACTAACTTTATTAATTTCCTCCCTAACTTCTTCCCTAAAGGTTTCTAAAGCTCTCTTCTGATTTTCCAATTGCATTCCCAATTCCTGTTGTCCCTTCTCTAATTTCTGTCCTAACTCTATACTAGTTTCATCTATCTTTTGACTTAACTCTGTACTCATCTTTTTCACTGTCCTTAATTCTTTACTAGTTTCATCTATCTTTTGACTTAACTCTGTACTCATCTTTTTCATTATCTTTTGAAACATATTCTCTATTTCTGACATAATCACTGGCCTTTCTGAATTACTACCAAACATTTCTGAGCTACCTCTAGGTGTTTCTCTAATGTTCTGATCTTCTACTTCTTGGCATATTCTGCTACCGATTATATTTTGATTATATTCTTCCATCCTAACTACACTTTTCTCAATTTCTGGACTCTCAAAACCTAGAAAATCGCTATCACTGTCTTCCATTTCTAAGCTATTTGCATGTGTTTTTCTACTCACCAATATTTCACAATTTTCACTATTATGATTTTTTTTTTTTTTATTTTTTTTTTTTTTAACAACTGCACTTAAACTTATTCACTACACGTTTCACACGATGTTGACACGCTGGGCACCTTCTTGTTTGCTAGTTCGATGCTGGCTTGGTCGTTGTCCTTATTAATCACTGGTTCGATGCTGGTCTAGTTCATTCTTGGGGTTGGTCTATTCTCTCGACGCCACACGTTGGATCGCCATTTGATGCGAAAATTGGGCTGTTGGTTCACGTTGTGTCGCCATTTGTAACGGAATATATGATGGTCACGTTGTGTCGCCCTTTGATGTAGAATGGATGTTGTCTGCACCGGCTTAGTTCAGCATGAAATCTCTTTAATCCCGGGTATGCGTAGGTATGTTTATAGATTACCCCAGAAGAACTTTTTTATATTATTTATTTTTTTACTCTTTGACACTTTCAGGAGTTATGCCGACTTTCCAGACATAGAGATACTTGCAGAGCAATCGCACTCACGTGTGTACACCACAACGTCCACCACCGGTCTGGGGCGAGTGGACACGCTTCCTGGCGTACCCACGCTAGGAAAACGTTCTTTCCAATTTTAAATGTCATGACGTCATCCAAAAGAAAGCCTCGTATCCAAAATGCTATTCCATTCCTTTTCCCAATTTATAAATGTCCCTTTCTATTAAAACATGTTCTTTTTTGAATTTCGAATATCTAGTTACCTTTTTATGATTAAACGATGTTTTCTTTATATTCTATTAAACATATCGCGCGACTTTTAAGGTTGGCAGACCTGAATTTTGACTGATTTCAAACTATATGGTATGACGTCATGACTCGTTAATTTCAAACCAATAATGCGTTTATCCTACAAATTTAACGACTATTATTTACTCATATCTTGCTCACCTTACAACACTTCCTACTCTATTATCTACCTATGTTATTACTCAACACTCATCGCAAATCTCACATCCGGCAATTAAATTAAAACGTGTCTTTATCAAGCCCATTCGATTTGAAATCTAAATTTCGGTATCAATCAGTAGACCCCAAATAAGGCTTCTTTACAGGTCACTATACAAAGGAAACATCTACATATAATGTAATTTTAACAAAAATTAAATGTAGAAATTGGGAGGAAAGTACCTCTTTTATAATCTCTGACTGCCATTGAGCATCTGGGAGTGACAGGCTCAATGGGGCATCTCACAGGAAAAAGTGTGGTTATTAGTCTGCAGTTCCTTGTTAAAATACTGGTCTATTTAACTAGAAACAATGGAGGACCGTGTATCCTTACTCCATCTTTATGTACATCTAATGTAATTCCGTTCCTGGGTTCTGGAAAACCTTCCTGTTTGTTGGGTCTTCTTCTTCTTCTTCTTCTTCTTCTTCTTCTTCTTCTTCTTCTTCTTCTTCTTCTTCTTCTTCTTCTTCTTCTTCTTCTTCTTCTTCTTCTTCTTCTTCTTCTTCTTCATCTCCTTCTCCTCCTCTTCTTCTTCCTCTGCTTCCTCTTCTTCCTTTTCTTCTTCTTCTCTTCCTCTTCTTCTCTTCCTCTTCTTCTCTTCCTCTTCTTCTCTTCCTCTTCTTCTCTTCCTCCTCTTCTTCTTCCTCTTCTTCCTCTTCTTCCATTCAAGTTTTAGGCCAAGGGCCTGTTAGAGGCTCAAGGCTAGATTTTCCAACCATTGTTTCCTAGGTCGACCCAGACGTTTTCCTCTAGAGCAGTAATTAAGCACAGCTTTAGAGATCCTTGTAGAGTGCATTCGGTATACATGCTTCTTCCAGTTGTTCTGATACTGTTGGATATATAGGAACAACTTGTAAATCCTTTAGCACATCTTCATTGTCCCATCATGTGTAGCCAGCTGTTGATCGCATCAATCTCATTTCATTTGTTGACATCCTGTTTCTCACTGTCTGTGCCTTGCTACCGTAACACAAGACTGGTCTTGCTAAAGTTTTGTGCAGCCAGTCTTGTATGCTGCTGTACTTTTGAGGGTTTCATTATGTTATTTATTATCCCATGGTTCTGGCGTACTTAAGAACTTAATCTGGTATATCTGCTTCATCCACAAAGATTCTTTATATCCTAGATATGAAAATACATTTACTCTTTCGAGTAGTTTGATATGCACATGTTACTAGGGACTAGGTATGTTCCACAAGATGCCATTGCTTTTGATTTATGAATATTAATTTCCATATCGTACAATTCACCCACTTGATATAAATTATGAACCGAGTATTGAAGATCGTTATAATACCTGTATTCTAACTTTGTCATGCTCGTTCTGGTTTCTGACTTCAGTTATTGTGAACCAGTGCTATGAAATGGGATGTGTTAATATCTTTATGAATCGAACGTAAGAAAACTAAGTCACTATAAATGTTTGTAAACCGTCCATCATATGCATATGATATAGTGCTGCATAAACTTATTTACTGTTTCACATATATTGTGCAGTTATGCCTAAGATTGTTATTCACAGCTCCTTTGTGTGTAAGCAGTTCTGCAACTTACGTACTACTTGCACACTTTATCTCGAGTCCTGGAATCTACTGCTATGAACAGTCTGAGTCAAGAAGTAACAATTGAGCATCACAGCACATTACCACTTGTGCATTTCACTGCATTGCATTAACTTTATCGCTATTCTCTTGTGTTATCATACCAGTTTACGTTTGTGTTTTACTCTTGTGTTTAACCAAATCAAACAGTTAACTTTAGTAACTAAATGCCTGAAGCAGATCCAGCATCAAACACCTGCAAATAATAAAAGAAGGAACCATATGTTTAGCATTTTCCTTTAGCCATTGGCTAACCTGCAAAAAACAACTGTGGAAACTACAACTCATGACGTTTTCTGGCATATTGCACGGCCAGTGGATCTTCGGTCCTGACGTTTCACAGCTGTGATGAGTTGGAGGTGGAAGGTTAATGTTGCCAGTGTATAGTAATCAGTTTTGGAAAATGGGTTCTCAAAATTATCTTAATGAAAGTATATGATATGTATTAAGTTTAAAATATTGAAATACAGGTTTTGATTTTATTTTCATGCAATATCTTCGTTACACCACTATTCTGCTCGAATGTTACCTTTACATCTGTTATGGGCAGTAGCTGTTACTTTTGGCAATACTAGAAGCGAGTAACACACCGGATATTAAAACTTTCTGCTAGCAGCAGTCTAACTGCTAGGCGTGGCTTCCAAATGTAGCATCTTGTTGCCAACTCCGTTTTACAAGGACCATGTGATTTCAATTGCTTTGGTGTTTGTGCAGGGTTTTTTTGCCAGTAAGTAAACGGTATAACAATTGTCTCCATATTCTGCTATTCTGTGATCATTTATATGCATACTGTCCATGTAAATTTACGAAGTAGTGATGTGATCTGCAGATGTATGAAATGTTTCAAATACCCTGTTTAAAATTCCCACTAAAGTACTGGCGCCACTGCGTCACGAGGCCTTAAGAAATGTCAGAGCCAGAGACCCATTGGCCATACAATAATTTAAAGTACTGCTGCACAAAGACAAAAAGTCCTGGTGCCATCTTCGACGGCAATGCCATCTGAAAGCTTAAGATAAAGTTTACAAGTAGTATGTCATTTTATTTATTCTGTAACATGATGTGTAAGGACATTAGTGTAATATTTGCTCTTGTTTGTCAAATATAGGCAACGCCACATCTTTCAACAAAAAGAAAATCACTTCATGGAAGAAAATTGCGGCCAAAATCTGTTGTAGACAGTGTTGATGGGCTCTCAGCTGATGACATTCCAGACTTGCTTCCATCACTTCCCAAATCTGCTGAAGGTTAGCATTATGCTTTAAGAGTATGTACAGGGGCCTCAGTAAGAGGGGGTAATTAGACTGCTGATTATTATTGCTCAACCAAAAGAAAAGTTACAACTGTGAATACAAATATTTTACATTTAAGAAATAAGTCTTTTAGGCTAAATGTGTAGCAGTTTTAAATAAGCAATCAGATCTTGATGTAGGGTCTTATATAGTGGGGACAAATAAAGATGAACAAAATGGCGTGGGTAGTTGTTCATTAGAAATAATGTTACTTTTCATCAAATATTCGTTTTTATTCAATTAATATGACTTTGTTAACAAAGTATTGTTTCACAATTGTTGTTTTAAGTGAATGTCAGAAACTGATTGTCCACTTTCTCCACAGAAATGGTGTTCAGATTCTTTTCCACATGAAACCTTTCTTTGCATCCCATTCACTGTAAATTGTCCCCTTTCACTATACATGTGATATTCCATCTGCAGAAATCATTTACAAATTGATTTTTATAAGCACCATCACTAGCATATTGTTCATTTTCTCAATATTTGTTTTACTTCTTTTACACATTTTGTTTGCAATAATAGTTTTCACTGATTGTCTTTCCTCGATAAACTATTGTGTGTAAGATGTTCATTTACAAAAAGTTTTTATTCTTATTTATTTATACCAACAAACTTACTGTTGGTGTTTTTAAACACACAAGCCGTGTGTGGGCAATGTTTGAGAGGTAGAACTGGAACTTAAAAATTCAATGCCACTGCTGGGATTTGAACCACAGACCTTCCGCTTACCAGGTGGGTGCTCTAACCATTGAGCTACTGTGACAATCTGCCAGAATGGCATTGAATTCTCAAACCAGTTTGTATTTCTCCTGGTAAACCACAAAGGCAGTCTCACATCAGAGACAATTATTATCCCAATGGTGACTTACTATTGTAAGTACTTTATGTCCCAGGATTAAATAACCTTCAGATTGTAATTATTATTTGTTGGTATAAATAAATAGTAATTACCATCTGAAGGTTATTTAATCCTGGAACATTAAGTACTTACAATAGTAAGTCACCATTGGGGTAATTGTCTCTGATGTGAGACTGCCTTTGTGGTTTACCAGGAGGAATACGAACTGGTTTGAGAATTCAATGCCATTCTGGCAGATTGGCACAGTAGCTCAATGGTTAGAGCACCCGCCTGGTAAGTGGAAGGTCTGTGGTTCAAATCCCAGCTGTGGCAATGAATTTTTAAGTTCCAGTTCTACCTTTCAAAGATTTTATTCTTCTTGGTTACCGCCCTTAGCAACGATTATTTGTTTCTGTTGTTGTTTATTATTCCATATACACATCATTGCTGGCTGTGCATGTATGTAACTCGGGCTAATAGTTTCAGACAGTACACTGATATGAGCAAAAGTAATATAAATAACATAAACACAGATTATACCAGATGATCGACCCTGTGTTAGAAAGTGATGTCATAAACAGTACTGATGTCGCTATGTTTCACCACGGCACTGGTGCGAACTAGCAATTCTGCCGATAATGCAGTGTGCCTCTATATTGACCGAGCAGCGCTACATCCGCTTCTCCCCATTCCTCCTTCGTCCGTTTCCACGCTAGAATCAAATGCCCAATTTCTTTCGAAATCAACTCGCGCACTCATGAATAGTTCAGGGCACATTTCAAAATTTCACATATTAGCATAATACCCATTACAAGAGCTATGTGGAAGCCATATGCAGTAAACGATTCTTATCCACGTAGCTGATGTATCGCATATTACGCTAATATGCGAACATTGGATATGTGCCGTAAACTATTCATGAGTGCGCTCAAAGCCTTCTGTATTCCCTTATTTCCCTTGTACCTACCAGGAAATAAGCAATAAGATAATTTCTGCAAATGTTTATCTCAATTAACATGAAGAAGACATAGGAATGAGAGTTTGTAAGAATGGTTAATACAAGAGTAGAGAAAGTCATGTTCGTGTAGCACATCAGATTTTTCTCACTTTTGTTTCCTCTAACTGAATGTACAACAACACTGTTCTCTTTTACTGATGTTAAACAGTGTCTACAGCAGGGGAAGACAACTTCGGGCCGTGTGACGTATTTAAACGAAGAGCCAGCTTGTACGTTCGTGTGACGTCAGGCAAGAGCAGTGTATTGCTATGCAGCCCAGATCAGCGGCGCATGTGTTCAGTTCCCCGTGTTTCACACTAGTCTGAGACCAGGCTTCAAGAGTAGAAACATTGTCAACTACGTTTCAGATCTTTGCGACCCCGTATTCATTGGATGTTAATAATGTTTCTAGCAGGTTGCAAATTGAATTGATAAATTTGCAGTGCGACGATTTGATGAAGGAGAAATATAAGCACAAGGAAGACTTGGCTAATTGTTATAAGAATGTTCCTCAAACCAGATTTCGGAAGTTGTATGCCCTTGTTGCACGGATATTATGTATGTTTGGTTCTATGTATGTGTGCGAACAATTCTTTTGTGTTATGAACCTTTCTAAGTGAAAATCCCGAAGCATATTGTCAGATCACAATCTAACATGCAGTCTTCGGTTACAAATGTGCCGTACATTACGCCCTAACATTGACAAACTAGTTAAAGAAAAGAAAAGCAAAACGACAAATGTTGGAAAATGTCCACCTAATTGTTCTGTACAGTTCTCCTCTAGCTCAGGCAAAATAGTTATAATTTCTGTTCTATTTGCGTTATAACATGACTGTTCACATAAACTAGAATTATATATATGGCATAAAGCCGAAATGTAATTATTTATAATCTGTGACTATTCCGTAATTGAAACAGTCAGCATTAAGATTACGATGTCCCGTATCTCATTTCCTCTTTCCTGCTGTGACGTCACACGTTCAACTGGCTTGCTCTGGGAGCATGTGTGCTCAGTGGGCTGACGTCACAGCAGCGTTACCTGTCTTCCCCTGGTCTACAGCATAGATGGGGAGAGCTGGCACATTGTGTCACTTCCGCTACATTGTACTTTTAATCCCTTCCACTGCCTCACAGCGGTTAGCCACTAGGCAACTACCTCAGAGAGCCGGCCAGTCCTTCAAATTGTGTCAGTAAGTGGAGAGGCTAAATAAAAAACTACCTAAACTAAGCCCCGGCCCAATAGCCCATGAAGAACCAAGCCTTACCGCCCAGCTGCTGTGTCCCCCACCTTGGCCCACCACAGGCATCATTGGTGGGGTGCAGTACTGGAGGGTGGTACGTGGTCAGCATCCCGATCCCTCCTGGCCAGTTATGCAGTCTTCACGTGCTGCTACTTTTCCATCAAGTTGCTCCTCAATTGGTCCCCCCCCCCCCTGGGACTAACGAGGCTGAGTGCACTCCGTGCCAGACCTCCCAGAGGGGATAAAATCCCCATGCTGGTACCGGGGATCAAACCCGGGTCCTCCGCAACAAGAACCAAGTGTGCTACCAACTGTGCTACAGAGGGAGAGGGTAAATACTCAATTGAATCCCTGTCACACCTCTTCCCCATGCCTGGTCTACAGTCTTTTGTGATATTACAACTCTCAAGTGTTTTTCTCTCATAAGCTTAACTCACTCTTGTCTTTCTTCACTTTCTCTGTCTCTCAAACAGCTGACTTTGATGATACAATCACTCAATACTCATTAACTGCTTCACTATCTTCCTTTCAATGGCACATATCTCTCACGATGGCTGTACACATGCAGCTGACAAACACACACATACACTTAAAATCTGCCTGCTCTCCTGCACTGTGCAAGCTTTTATACTGGCAGTAACTTAGCCAGATCTTTCTTGAAAGTGCTCGTTTTTTCTCATCTTGCTGGCAGCCATAAAATTCATTAACAATCTAGAAAACACCATTTGGTTCTGCTGCTCTGATTGTTGTCACGTGTTTACTTGCATGAGTGGTGCTTGACCTTCAACACCCTAGATATGCACCACATCTGGTATATGATGTGAGGTAACTTGACCCTGACTGTCATTTGTTGTGAGCTGTGGCTAGTGTCACAATATCATACCCAGGAATGAGAGTGTTTCCCATTCCTGGGACGTGGTTTATCTTCCTGTTTGAATGCTTACATAATACAGGTATTTTAACTGTCATTTCTGTACTTGGTTATTGTGAACCAGCCTTAAAATTTTGGAAGAAATTGTGTACTTGTATTCAGATAAATATGGTTAACAAGGAGTGAAGAAGATGATGATGATGTACTTACAGATATGTGCTTGATTGAACTACCATAAAATGTAAGTGAAGCTTCATAGCTACTAATTTATACATATATTCTAAAGTAAGAACAAATTAGAAATTAAAAACTTCTGAGAATGAGTTGGGGTCAACTCAAAACTTGAGTCAGTTTTGCAACAAGAACTTGCAACATTACTAAGATAAGTGAAGTTTTTAGTTTCTAATTTGTTCTTACTTTAGAATCTTGTTGCTTCACTGTTAATAGCTTCAATTTCCTTAATTATACATATGTATTTGTGCATTATGGTTTCAGAATCGTTAGACTCAGTAGCAGAATTACCAACAGCAATGGGCCAACAGCTACAACATTTGGTAAAAGGCAGACCAAAAAGAGCTAAAACAAGGGCACCAACACGACCTATGCTCAGGCCAACAGAGATAATAGAGAATGTGCAGGATCTGGGTGAAGGGTTGGATACATTTTTCAGGCCGGGATCTGTGACTCCAACAGGGACACCACTTGTCTCGCCCACTTCTGATGATAGGTTAGTAGTCTTGTATTAATTTTGATGTAAGAAACTTACTTGCCCAACCTCCGTGAGGTTAGATAGTACTGCTCTCTCATAATAAACTGGTTGCACTTTACCAAAGATTACCAACTTTAACATTCTTCCACCATTACGGAATAAGTCACTAGAATGTGATTATATAAGAAATGTTAGGTTCCATTCCTAACCGGCAACTCTTCATCAGAGTTTTATATATATTGTGAAGGTCAATTAAGTTGTACCTGTTTAGTTGGCACATTTTCTATAGAGTTGCACTAGCTGAAATTTTGCACACCAACCACTCATTCAGTAATTGCTTAACCTTTTCAGTGATATGGACGTGAAATCACGTCCATTTAAAATGACAGATGAGCGATATGGGCATGTATACACATCCTGTGCGCTTGTGCATTTAACCCTTATTTATCCCTTATCCAACTCAACTAATTTTAATTTTCCCTTTATGAAACATTTAAGTAAAGTCTATATACTTTACTGGCTTACCTTTACATGTTCCTTGTGCAGCGATATGCCTCAAAACAGGGATAAACACACAAGGGTACATCTCCATATTCGCGAATAATTCCCTTCTTGCGGCACACGAAACACTTTCGAGATGGGCGGGACTTCTTTGCTGTTGATGGTATCCTTTTAGGATAATGTTTTCCTTGAAGTCTGAGGGGTGCAGGGGTTCTGGATTTTCTACCCCCAACATGGTATTGTTCAATTAGGCTGCGAGCTATTGATAGTCGGAAGTCAAGGTAGGTCATTGTCCTGTGTGGGTTTAGAGGTCTCCAAATTACCAAACAATTGTATATGGTTGTATCCAGTTGGTGCAAAAATACCTTTTTATACCACTTCTCCCTTCAGCTACAAGCAGGAAAGTATATGTATGTATTTCAACAAAGAAAGACACGGAGTCTACTAAGTTACGAAACACGCATAAGCAAAAGTTGCAAACATGCTCTATTCTGATGACTCAGAAACCATGCGCACACTAGTGCTTTATGTCACATTATGCCTTGTTTTGCTGACGCAAGGGCCACACATACAATAGGTCGACTACTGTTTCTTTCAGAGAACTTATATTAGATGCGTTCGACACAGGAAAGTTAACTTTTTACCACAGTGAAACAAAATTGTGCCATTTCAACTTTTTGTAAATGCAACTCAACTTTGCTGATAACATACATTTATACTGCATATAACGAGTTTTATACCAGTTTTTGTTTCATTAAAATAACTTAATATTTACACAAAATACAGCTTTGTTTATATGAAGCACTTTTAGGGCATTTAATGCTTTAAATGCCCTGCGCTGGATATTGGGTAGCAGTTCTCGGCTCACGGATGTTTTAAATGGTCATCGCTCAAGAGGTTAAGCAGTTTAAAAAGTAATAAATGCTGAAAAAGGAAATAATTGAGGAAAATAGAGTTTAAATTATGTTTCTTTAGCTAAATGGTAAAGGAGCAATTAAATATCCATTAGTTGCTTTAAAGTTACTTATATTAAAAAATCTGTTGTGTTGCACTCACAAGACTTTCTCTACTCACTCTTGTACTAACCATTCTTACAAACTCTTTTACCTATATCTTCGTGTTAGTTGAGATAAACATTTGTACAAATTATCTTATTGCTTATTTCCTTGTAGGTGTGAGGGGAATATTAGAATACAGTAGGCTTTGTGCGATAGTGAAATCTTTTAAAGCTTTGAGATCCCATTCTCTTTGCACGCTTAACATATAAAAAAATGAGCAACGATGTTGCATTTCGCGAAAGTTTTAAGTTTTCCAAAATTGGCACAAATAACCAGGAATATCTCCGAAATGGTTCACTCTACAGAAAAATTTATTTAGACATAAATTGTGTGGTTTAGTGAGATCTACATTTTTTGTATAGTAAGATTTTGTCTATCTCTTATGGTTTACGAGTTATTCAAAAGTCATCCAGAGTAAACAGGACTACATAGGCTACAGCCAGAAAATTCAAAATATGCATTTGATTTGTCATATAAATATCTTAAACATATGACATGTTAATCAAAATTGTTGGAGCCATTTTCAAGATAATCAAAATTTTTGAAAAGTTTTCCATGTAAAGGGTAGTTTAGGGTGGGACTATTTTGTTCAAAATCTTGGTGTCCCATCCTTGAAAGACATTAAACTTAAATACCAACTTTGGTTTTTAACCGACTTTTCGTTTTTGAGTTATGCTGTCCACAGACTGACAGACCTTTTCTCAAACTTTTTTTTTTTTTTTATTTATTTTTTTTTTTAAATAATTGACTATCACTATTCCCTTTGTATTTACAGTGGAACTTGGATATTTTGAATGTTTATAATTCCAAATTGTTAATTCAAAGATTTTTCTTGGCCATTTGAATTTTGTATTAAAGCCATATTAAAAAACTCGTGTAATTCAAATTTCATTTTCCTTATCTTCCTTTCATAGAAGTTTGAAAACAGTGTTGTTATAATCAATTTAATTTAAAAGGTGAGTCAATTAATAACACTAAACAACACTTACATTATAATTTTCCGGAACGCATTTTGGAGGTTAACTTTCCTCCATTATTGTCCGGTTGATAATGGAGGAAAGTTAACCTCTGAAACGCATTCAGGAAAATTACAATGTAAGTGTTGTTTAGTGTTATTAATTGACTCACCTTTTAAATTAAATTCATTTTCCTTAATTCAAAATTTTTGTTCTGAAATGCAGTTGAAAATCAATTTAAACAAGGAAATTGAAGATGTGTTTGTGCAAAAGAGGTCAGCACTCCGAGTTTGTATTGTTGGAATGCTGTTTGGGGGGTGGAATAGCTTTCCTAGCTGCCAGCCTTGAGCTTCTGTAGCTGCTCCCACATCCCGTTGTTTAAAGCACGTGCACTTTGAGCTTCTTTATCTGCTCCCACATGCCCTTATTTAAAACTTGTATGCCTTTAGTTGTCGCTTGAGTTTCCTACTTTTCAATGTGTTGCAAATCAATGCCACTATGTCTCTCTTAATAAACTGCGTGTCCAGCACAAGAAAAGTTGCAGAAAAAGTTGCCCTCATTCGACAAGTTGAAAAGGGTTTGAAGACTGAAATTACGAAAGAATATGGGATACCACCAAACACTTTGTCAACTTATCCAAAGAATAAGGAAATAATTATTATTTAAAGTCATTCTGGCAAGTTGGCCATGGTAGCTTAGTGGTTAAAGCAGCTGCTCAATAAGCAGAAGATCTGTGGTTTGCATTGAATTTTTCAGTCCTGATTCTACTTCTTAAAAATAGGATTAGTATTAGTATTTATTTTCCAAAATAATATTGTACAAAAATCTTACAATTTTCATATACATAAGTTTGAGTTGCTATTTCTTTTTTTTTCTTCCCGTTATTCCACCCTGCATTTTAACACTATGGTTTTTTATGCATGATGGACCTTAAGATAATTAATATTGCTTTATTTTCCTAAACCATTTGTCTCTTGCTCTCCCCATAAATTCTCCTAGTCTTTCAGAGCAGAACATTTATGTATTAGCCTGTCATTCTAAATTACATCATTATAATGTATAAATGCTGTCAATGATGCATCTGCCAAAAAAAAAGGAAATACTACAGCATAGCTATTTACATATTTGTTACTATATCTAGTACATTTTCCCTAAAGGTAACAAAACAAAATATTTATGTAACACTACCAACTTAGTGATATATATTTAAATTAACTGTAAAAAAAGAAAAAAAAATGATGGACTTCAACATGATTCATATTGTTTTACTTTCCTAAACAATTTGCATCTTGCTCTCCCCATAAATTCTCCTAACCTTTTTATATCCTCCTCCTTTTCTATTCTCATTACTTGACCTTTAGCACTTCTTTGTTAACTCTCCCATTTTTTGGATATAAACTGATCCCTCCATAGTTCTAAAGTACGAACAAATTAGAAACTAAAAACTTCACATTCTGGTGTATAATTCTCATTATCTATCCCCCCTCCCCCCCACATAGATGGCAACTATCCAAATTCGCTTCCTTCCTATCCCCTCTTAACCTATGTGCACTTAATCTAGTCCAAGCCCAACCTTCTCTTCCTAACCTATTGCAAACATCAACATACTTTTCGCTTTCCCAATCCACTTTTAATTGTCTATATAGTACTAAACTTTTCTTTCCTTCAAGACTTTGAAATAGTTCCTGTTTCTCTATGTCCTCCATGTCGGTCTGGGTGGCTCAGTTGGTTAGACGCTGGCCTACTGATCCCAAGGTCACGGGTTCAAATCCGGCCCAGGCCGATGGTTTTTAAGTGTGCTTAAAAACAACAGCTCCATGTCAGTAGATTTACTGGCGTGTAAAAGAACTCCTGCAGGACAAAATTCCGGCACACCGGCGACGCTGATGTGATCCTGGCAATTGACAGCGTCGATAAACAACAAAATAATTTTTTTAATTTTCTATGTCCTCCACTCTGTTCCTCATTTGTTTCCAAAAACCTTTAATCAACTCCTCCCTCTCCTCCCATATATTCCCCATTCCAATTTCCTGTAAAGTTCTCCTTACTTCCTGAGCCCAGTTCACCTCAGCACTGGATTTCTCTTGGGTTATTAAACATTGCCTCAATAAATTGAGGCGTTGAGCGCAACAGTGTCCCAACCCACAAAAATTCAGAAACTGAGTTATTAGCACAGACATGTTCCCCATATCAAAATCTAGGAGAGCAGTGGTGGCCTATACCACATTTCTACAACCACCGGCAGATGGCATGAGGAGTGTGTTATTACATGGAACTGAATCTGGCTTCCTGGATAGAAACAGTGGCCCAACCTTTCTGCATGTATGTGACTATGTATCACAATGTCGGTGCTATATTGATTAAAATTTCCAAATATCATGACTCTTGCTTAGTTATTAAAGTCAATATAAAACTTTCAAATCACAGATATTTTTACACTCTACTATCTCCATTATGTACATTTAGTGGTTGGGCCACTGTTGCGCTCAACGCCTCAATTCTGCTCATCAAATGATCTTAATCTGTACCAATATTTGATATCCTTTCTCCTATCATACTCTTGCTACTTACTCATCCCAACTCCACCATTGCTGCTACATTGGGTGATACAATTGATAAGCCCAATATACATTTACAAAACAATGGATGTACTTCATCAATCATATCCCATCCTTTATCACTTCCCCAAATCTCCAACCCATAGGCCATTTTTGCTTCAACTACAGCTTTGTAGATCCTTTTCAACCATTTAATATTTATATCTAGTATTTTCTGTAGACATGTTCTTATGACTGTCATTGCAGATTTTCCCTTAGCCAATACACTAATCTTGTGATCATTCTATCTCCCATTACTGCTTATTCTCACTCCTAGATAATCATATTTATTTACTATTTGCAACTCTTCCCCTTCCATATACCATTTTTCCTCCTTCTTCATTTTATAACCTTTTTTTAAATACCATTATTCTTAAGCCCCATTTCTTACAAAATGAATGTATAATTTGATAATTTGCAGCACTCTTGTTAGACCTCCTACAGAAATTGAAACCTACCACTAGGTCATCTGCAAAGAGTAGCCCTGGTATCTCTCTATTATTTACTGTGGGTAAATGTCATCAATAAATAAATTAAATAATATTGGGCTGAGTTTACAACCTTGTCTTAATCCCTTATTGCTTAGAATTTTTCTTGTAATTTCATCATTACTCAGTCTAATAGAAAACTAGAATAGAAAATATAATATATAATATAATAGAAAACTTATACTTCGTATATATTTTGTATTGCTCTGATAAATTTTGCACTTACCCCTTATTTCTCAGTTTAATCCACAATGCCTCTATTTATAGTATCAAATGCTTTCTCCAAATTAATAAACACCATGTATACCCTACCTCTTTTAATACTTAAGTATTTATCTACAATTGATTTTATAATAAAAATATTGTCCACTGTTCTTTTTCCTTTTCTGAATCCCATCTCAAATATTGATAGTTTACTTTCCTCCTCTGCTCAATTCTGTAATCTATACCGCTTGCAAAAGTTAAAGGCATGTGAACGCTGACCAATGCTCAAGCAGAGCGCTGTTGCCAAGCGTAGTGCGTGTACCGGCAGAGGGACTGTACATAAGGTTGTGTGAGATGCATGCACCACACTCGGCAGCGCTGGCAGGAGGGGCAAGCGTAGGATTCGCTGCAGTCCGCAGTACGCCCCGCCTCCATATGCCTTTAACTTTTGCGAAGATTATAGTTGCTAAGATTCCTGTGTATATCTTTCCTAAAACTGACAAACTAATACTCGTATATCTTCCTTTCATAGAAGTTTGAAAACAGTGTTGTTGTAATTAATTTAATTTAAAAGGTGAGTTAATTAATAACACTGAACAACACTTACAACATATTTTTCTGGGACGCGTTTCGAAGGTTAACTTTCCTCCATTATCAACCGGACAATAACTGGGTTTCCATGGTGTTTCATGGTGCAGATGGTGATGCTTCTTCTGGTGTTTCTTCTGGTGGCGGTTCAATGAACTTACTGAAAATGTCTCTCTGAGGAATGTCGAAATTAAATACTCGGTTTCTATTTTTTAAAATAAAGATTTGTTCCCATGTGGACAGTTCTTGTTTTCCGGTTATGTGTTTGAGAAGTTTCGGTTCTAGCTTTATGTCATGATTTTTTGTCCAAAAGTGAAATGCAACCGCTGATTTTTCTAATTGTTTACTCTTAATGTTTCTAACGTGTTCCTTGGATCTAATTTCTAAATTTCTTTTGGTTTTTCCTGTGTATATTTCATTACAATCACTGCATTCAATTTGGTATATGCCAGATTTTTTGTTAGGTGGAACAGCATCTTTGATTGTTTGAAAGTATTAGGTTTTTTATGGAGTAATGGTTTACTGCTGCTAGCTCAATGTTGTATTCCTTGAACACCTTTTTAAATTTATCAAAGGCTCATGGATGATATGTGAATTTTTTGAATATCATTTTTGTTTTTGCTGCTGTGAGAGTTGTAGTTTCTTTTAATAATTTTTTCTTTTCTGCTCGTTTTACCTTTTTATCTACTAATTCTTTGGGAAAGCCATTTTTTTGTGCTATTTCAATTATTTTGTAATATTCTGTTTTGTATTCTTCTGCTGAAAGAGGGATGTTCACCAATCTATGTGTTAAACTATTGAAAATTGGTTGTTTATGGCTTCTTGGATTGTAACTATTACCTTTTATGTAGTTGTCTGTCTGCGTTGGTTTTCTGTGAATACCGAAATTTATTCTATCCTTGTTTTTGATTAATTTTAGATCTAAAAATGGTAATTTATTATCTTTTCTACTTCCAATGTGAAATTTATACTTTTGTCCTGTATGTTCAGAAGTTTTAATGCGTCACTGATGTGTCTTTTTGGAACTATTGCAAATATGTCATCCACATATCGCTGCCAGAGTTTGAACATCCACAGGAAACCTTTTGTGATCCTTATTTCCAATGAACTCATGTAGATATCTGCTAAGAATGGCGAGAGAGGGTTGCCCATTGCTAAACCTGAAGTTTGGCAGGAATACTTTGTTTGGAACTGGAGGAAATTTTGTTCTGTGCATAATTTGGTGAGTTCTATGTATTCTGCAATTTCTGACGATGACATTCCAAGTGATTTGAGCCAATTTTTGATCAGTGATGGAAGTTTTTCTGTTGGTATACTAGGAAATAGTGACTTTACGTCAAAGGAGACAAGGGTGTCCTCTTCTGTTAATTTGAAGTCTTTGATGTGTTCTATTAGTTCATAACTGTTTCTTATGCTTAAACTTTCAAATTTAGGAAATGAATTAAATTTATTAGATAGCCATTTTGCCAGTTTGTAAGTTGGTGAATCTATGCTGCTCATTATGGGTCTCATGGTGATGTCTGGCTTGTGTATTTTGGGTAAACCATAGATTCTGGGTACGGTTGGATTATTTGGTTTAATTGCATATTTGTTTGGTACTATGCTTGAATTTTGTATAGTTTTTTCAAAGGTTTGAACACAAGTGGTTAGCGGGTTTTTGCTGATTTTTTCGTAGTTACTATCATTTAGCATTGTTTCCATTTTTTCTATGTAATTTGATTTATTCATTATTACTATTTTGTTCCCTTTGTCTGCCTTTGTGTACTACGTTTTTATGTTTTAAAGAATGGATACGATTTCGTTTATTTTTGTAACTTGATCTGTATTTTAATTCTTCTAAAACCTTTTTGCACTGGGTTTTTACCGAATTTTGTGTAAATAATGGTAAACACTGTGTTGAAATATTTATGTCTCCTATATAGTCTTCAATTTCCGTAGAAAAATGGACGCATGTTTTTAAACCTTGATTTAAAAGATTAATTTCTTCTTTGGAGAATTCATGATCAGAAAGAACTACAAAAACTTATTTACAAAACTTTGAGAATGTGGCAATAGTAAGTCACCATTGGGGTAATTGTCTCTGATGTGAGACTGCCTTTGTGGTTTACCAGGAAAAATACGAACTGGCTTGAGAATTTAATGCCATTCTGGCAGTTTGTCACAATAGCTCAGTGGTAGAGCGTCCGCCCGGCAAGCGGAAGGTCTGTGGTTCAAATCCCAGTTGTGGCATTGAATTTTTAAGTTCCGGTTCTACCTCTTAAACTTTGCCCACACACGGCTTGTGTGTTTAAAAACACCAACAGTAAGTTTGTTGGCATAAATAAATAATAATTACCCGTATAATTAGTTGGATCTTTAACACTTCCTTCCCTTTATAAATAGGTACAATTATACTTGTCTTCCAGCTATGTGGTACCTTTACTCCCTCAAATATGATATTCATGAGGTTAACCAGCATCTCAGTCCTATCACTATTCTCTATCCATTTCTTCCAAAATTCCCCTGGTATACCATCAATCCCTGGTGCTTGTTTTTAAACCTTTTACTTCCATTGCAGTTATTCTATTATCCAGCCTATCTATATATCTATATCTAAAGACAATGAGATTACATTTGTTAATTTGATATGCATCCCTAATAAGTCTTTAAAATAGTTACACCATATTTCTGGTGCTATAACATTTCCCCTATTCTTACTGTTATGCATTCCTTGGATTTTTTGCCATACTCTACTATTATCATTTTTAGTTGCTGCTTCGAGCAAACTTCTACTTATTCTCCCACCCCATTCTTTCTTTTTTACTTCAATTAAGCATCTATAACTCCATTTCATTATTATATAAATTTTTCGTGTCTCCTGATTCTCCTGTAACTTCCATCTTTTTAATTCCTGTACCCCCTCCTCTTAGCCTTAACACATTCCTCATCGAACCATCCCTTGCTTGCCATTTGTCCCAGTTCCTTTTGCTTCATTTTACCTCCTGGCTTTCTAACTGCCCACTCTAGTCTCTCCATTACTTCCTTTGACCTTTTCCTTTGTAATAATACATTTATCTTGTCCTTTGTGTCCTCCCCCATAATTAAATTCAACTTGTCTCTTCCTCCCCCCTTTTCCATTTAAACACTTCTATCTTCTTTCCCCCCCTAATGGGTTCATCATCCTCCACCTCACACTCCACCCTAAATTTAACCTTCAATGGAAAATGACAGCTAGTAAAAGCCCCCTGAACTACTTCAAAATTTATTATTGCATCTTCAATATCCCATGAAAATATAGGTAATCGACTACACTTTCCCTATTATTATTTACAAATGTAAATTCACCCATCTTATCTTTTCCTTTAATTCCATTGCATACATTCAAGTTATTCTCTTCACAAAATTGCAATAATTTTCTGCCTTCTTTGTTTACTATTGTATCTCTACTTTGCCTTCTCTCTATTTCCTGTCGTACATTTGTACTTTCTTCTGTTCTTATTTGAGATTGTTCACCTCCTAACCTAGCATTAAAATCACCTACTAAAACAATTTTTATATCAGTTTGTATGTTATATAATACCTCCATGTCTTGCCTTAATTTATTTAATAATTTGGGGTCATAGAATTCAGATACATTTGGTGGGTTATATACAATGCCTAAGGCCATCTTGTCAACTTTTCCTACTAAGCCTGTCGTTAATAACCACAACACCTTAGGATCACATAACTCTTCTACTATCTTTACCTGAAAATTCTTCTCCTTCTTTATAAATACTCCTTTTCCCCCTGATGCCCTCCCCTTCTATTTCTCCTTGCTAGTTGATTGAGATAAACATATCCCTCCATGTCCATTTTCACATTCTTCCATATCCAAGTTTCAACTACTGCTAGTAACAATTCCTTGATTTCCCTACTACCCATTTTGTCCCATAGTCTCTCCACATTCCAATATAAGACCACCAAAGGTTTATCCTATACTGAACTTTTTCTTTCAAATTGGAATTGATCCAGCCTACATCTACTACGTGTCATTATTTTTTCTTTCTGACCTCTTTTTTGAGGACCCTCCAATTGTACTATGCTTCCAGTCGGTGTTGACACTACACTCATATCTTCTTGATGCCAAACATCTAATCCTGCCGTTGCTCCTATCGCTGATCGCCTGGACTCCTCTCTCATCTGTTGCACTGGTTGTATACGTTTACCCGGCGATGGTATCAGCTGATCTCGTTGTACTTTGACCTCGGCCTCACTCGCCTCCCTTCCCCATTCTCCTCTTCTTACGTCAGATGCTGCATCACTTGTCTGTATGTCGTCACTCTTTTCTCTTGCATCATCAGTTGTATGTTGGTGATGGTCAAAGGTTCGTCTTGTTACTGATGTTTCCTGTACATGTGTGTCTCCCGTTTCTCCTCTCCCATTTCATTGACCAATATCCTGCCTGACACCATCTATCCATGAGAGTCCTCTTATGTATGCCTTCTTTCCTTGATCTTTTGCTATCTTCATCTCTCTTATTAAATAATTCCCGAACTCTCGTTCTTTTTTCCCGTAGCCGTGCTCAATGAAAATTCTTGTTCCTCGTAGCTTTGCTGCATTATTTAAAATTTTCCATTTAAAGTTTACTGTTGCCAGTTTTACAATTATAGGTCTAATGTTTGCTCCTCTTCTCCCTACTCTAAATGAGTCGATTACATCCCATCCAGCTAATTCTTCCTGCAGCTTATTTTTCAAAAGCTCCTCCACCTGCTGGTAACATCTTTTTCCTCTCTTCTCCTCATAACCGAAAATTACTATATTTCTCTTTCTATTGATGTCTTCTATTTTCTCCAAGTATGTCAACCTTTGATTTAATTCTGTCATGTTCTCCTCCATTTTTCTTTGAAACTTTCCCACTTTGTTTTTTATTTCTTCCACATTTCTGACTAATCTTATGTAAATTCTTTTTTCCATGTGCTTTAAGTCTAACATATCTTCCACCATCTTTTTTAGCATAACCATAATGTCCTCTATCTCCGGCCCTGGATTCATTTCCACTCCACCAATAACTAATAGAAACGCCAGGATTATAGCGGCCCATATCACTGCCGATATTGTTTCTTCAACATTATTCACACCTTTTTTTCCATTTCACACTGTTAAAAGTTCCGATTCGCACACAATAATTTTCAATGGTAACACTCATCACGGAGCTCGCGCAACACACGTCCTCACTCGACCGCTCCTCTACAGCAACTCTCTTAAAAATAAGGAGAGAATTTTAAGCAGTACCTTGAATGAAAATGTGTGATCTCTGTAGGTCTACATTATGTATATTATTTTGAGTTGTATTACTTTACTGCATTATCCTTAATGTAAAAATAAATAGAATTTTGCTCAAATATACAGTTTCTTTACTTTATAGCCTTAATTTTTGTTCGGCCAGTGGATCTCTGGCTCTGGCATTTCTCAAGGCTTCGTGACACGGTGTTGCCAGTTCTTTAGCGGGAATTTCAAATAGGGTATTTAAAACGTTTCATACATCTGCACATTGCATTGCTACTTCGTAAATTTACATGAACAGTATGCATATAAATGATCACAGAATAGTATAATATGGAGACAATTGTTATACCGTTTACCTACCAGAAAAAAACTGCACAAACACCAAAGCACGTGGTCCTTGTAAAATGGAGTTGGCAACACGGTGCTACATTTGGAAGCCAGGCCTAGCAGTGAGACTGCTGATTGGTGCTAGCAGAAAGTTTTAACATCCGGTGTATTACTCGCTTCCAGTATTGCCAAAAGTAACAGCTACTGCCCATAACAGATGTAAAGGTAATATTCAAACAGAATAGTGGTGTAACGAAGAAATTGCATGAAAATAAAACCGAAACCTGTATTTCAGTGTTTTAAACTTAATAAATATCACATACTTTCATTCTTATGATTATTTTGAGAATCCATTTTCCGAAACTCATTACTATATGTAGGCAACATTAACCTTCCCCCTCCAACTCATCACAGCTGTGAAACATCAGAGCCAAAGATCTACTGGCCGTACAATAGGAATGGATATATGTACCCATATTACTAAACTGTCAGTTTTAGACGTAACTTTTGTAATTAAAATTTTTGGATATTTGAAAGTATTTTCTTGTCCCTTCAGCTTTGACGTATCCAAGTTCCACTGTATAGGGGGATGTATAATGTAGATATTTCAATTAAAATGAAATAAACAGAAAAATAAACTTTTGGGGAATAATTAATATATCCACTAATAATAATTGACAGAAAAGTCATGTGAATGTAACATCAGATTTTTTAGCAATGCTGCTCACTCTGCTGTGTATGAATAGGAGATGAAATACAATAAAGCACAGTTTAACAATGCATTTTGTTTCAGCTCTCATACGTTTCCATCAGAAGGAAGTCCAAACCATCACCCACAAAGTTGTAAAGATGACTGGAAATGTACAGAAACAAAAGGAAGTATGGGAGAAATAGTGAAGACTGTTAGAATGGCTACTGATCCGATGCAGACGAGCACTTGCTCAGCAAAGAGTGACGATGGACGTATGTACAGCAGCGATTCTAGCAGTGCACTCCGAGATAAAGCCGGACGCAGGTGTGTGTAATAGATATTATCAGAAACAGAGTTTCATGCACCATCGAACTATGGAACATGCATGACCAAGTGAAAAAATATATTTCATGTTTGTAGCAATGTGTGAAGTAGATTTAACATGCCGGTTGACTTTAAATAATATAGTAATTTTATCTGAAATTGTAATAGAGCTTACGGTTATCTAGATATGATTAAACACATACATAAGTTAGTTAATTATTTTAAAGACATTTTGTAATGTTTCACAAAGAACAAACGCCACAGAAAATTTGAGAGGTAGAACTGGAACTTAAAAATTCAATGCCACAGCTGGGATTTGAACCACAGACCCTCTGCTTACCAGACAGGTGCTCTAACCATTAAGCTACTGTGACAACCTGTCAGAATGACATTCAATTCTCAAACTAGTTCGTATTTCTCCCGGTAAACCACAAAGGCAGTCTCACATCAGAGACAATTATCCCAATGATAACTTACTATTGCAAGTATGTTATGTCCCGGGATTAAATAACCTTTAGATGGTAATTATTATATTGCCCACACACAGCTTGTGTGTTTAAAAATATCAATAGTAAGTTTATTGGCATAAATAAATAACAGCCACAGAAAATATTTGGAAGTAAAATAGCAATCCAGTAAAATGATGTTTTCGGGCTTAGTGACTGTGGTCGAGTCGATGCGTGAACATGTGACGTTTGGCCTGCCATTCCGACGAGCATCATCAGAGCAAGGTGACTTGTTGTGAAAGGGCACTCATCAGGGGCATTGGTCTTGTATATGATGGGACGAGACCGCCCCCTCTCTCCCATTGGCTGTACCCAGTCAGTCATGGCCTGCCATTCCGACGAGCATCATCAGAGCAAGGTGACTTGTTGTGAAAGGGCACTCATCAGGGGCATTGGTCTTGTATATGATGGGACGAGACCGCCCCCTCTCTCCCATTGGCTGTACCCAGTCAGTCATGGCCTGCCATTCCGACGAGCATCATCAGAGCAAGGTGACTTGTTGTGAAAGGGCACTCATCAGGGGCATTGGTCTTGTATATGATGGGACGAGACCGCCCCCTCTCTCCCATTGGCTGTACCCAGTCAGTCGTGGCCTGCCATTCCGACGAGCATCATCAGAGCAAGGTGACTTGTTGTGAAAGGGCACTCATCAGGGGCATTGATCTTGTATATGATGGGACGAGACCGCCCCCTCTCTCCCATTGGCTGTACCCAGTCAGTCATGGCCTGCCATTCCGACGAGCATCATCAGAGCAAGGTGACTTGTTGTGAAAGGGCACTCATCAGGGGCATTGGTCTTGTATATGATGGGACGAGACCGCCCCCTCTCTCCCATTGGCTGTACCCAGTCAGTCATGGCCTGCCATTCCGACGAGCATCATCAGAGCAAGGTGACTTGTTGTGAAAGGGCACTCATCAGGGGCATTGGTCTTGTATATGATGGGACGAGACCGCCCCCTCTCTCCCATTGGCTGTACCCAGTCAGTCGTGGCCTGCCATTCCGACGAGCATCATCAGAGCAAGGTGACTTGTTGTGAAAGGGCACTCATCAGGGGCATTGGTCTTGTATATGATGGGACGAGACCGCCCCCTCTCTTGCATTGGCTGTACCCAGTCAGTCGTGGCCTGTGTCAAGTTTTATGTCTGGCTGGCTGTGTGACTTAGTACGTGGAGTCGATGCGTGAACATGTGACGTTTGGCCTGCCATTCCGACGAGCATCATCAGAGCAAGGTGACTTGTTGTGAAAGGGCACTCATCAGGGGCATTGGTCTTGTATATGATGGGACGAGACCGCCCCCTCTCTCCCATTGGCTGTACCCAGTCAGTCGTGGCCTGTGTCAAGTTTTATGTCTGGCTGGCTGTGTGACTTAGTACGTGTGTTGGCCAGCACTGGTATCCATGCTTTGTGAATGCGTGTTGCTTCCTCTTTTCTATTGAAGTTATTAGTATGTTTAAAAATATCTATGGCCTCTTGGTACATTCTGGCAGGGAAGTGTGCTGTGGTGTCGAGAGTTGTGGCTTCATTGAATCTAATGACCCTTTAATATTAATAACTTCAATAGAAAAGAGGAAGCAGCATGCATTCACAAAGCATGGATACCAGTATTGGCCGCCAGACATAAAACTTGACGCAGGCCACGATTGGCTGGGTAAAGTCAATGGGAGAGAGGGGGCGGTCTCGTCCCATCATATATAAGATGGACGCTCCTGATGAGTGCCTTTCACAACAAGTCACCTTCCTCTGATGATGCTCTTCTGAATGGCAAGCGAAATGTCAGGTGTTCATGCATCGACTCAACCACATCAATAAGCCTGAAAACATTATTTTACTCTATAGACACCGGTCGTGAAAGCCTAAGCTCACATAAAAAGCAATGCTGACTTCTTTACTGCAACAATATCAGAATATGACATCATCACTATTATAAATATCTTTCATTTAATTCAGAGCGCAAAATGTATACTTTTGGAAAGTTTAATTGGAGGCAGATTAGAATCATTAAAATGTGCAAAAATGAATAAACATATTGGTGCAGTTTTTAAAAGTTTACTGGTAATACATATAGCAGCAGGAATAATGTTCTTCTCGGAAAGATGGAATACTGTGATAGCAGACGCGATTCCTATCTACAGGGTCGAGGTAACGGATGGAATGCATACATCAATGTTTCTTTATCACAACATATTTATTCATTAACACTTCGTTATTTTACACTCTCAGCACCATATTAAATACTTAAACAACTTTACGTTTTCGTAATTTGTTAGAATTTACACTGGATAAAAGTTTGGTGAAAGTTCCATGTTCACACGCTACCAAAACACGTCTTATCACCTTGAGCATATAGACGCTAATGAACTATTTCTCGGCGTCCTTCTGACGCAACACCGCCATTTTTGTATTCATCCGCGCAAATAGTTTTTATTATTGAACACAGCAGACTAGCTAGTAACAACAAAACATTGGCTATCCTGAATATTAAAGATAAGTTCCTGATACACCCAAACAAGAACTAGAAATTTATACACTTTTAACAAACATTTATATGAACGATTTTCTATTGGGGTCTAATATTCTGTCTCAATATCATGACAAAAATGACAAAATACCAGTTCAGTTGCTTTTTATCTCACTTTATTCTCTTCCAAAGCTTTTGCACAATGCAGTTCTCTTCTACTGAACGTTAACACAGTCTTCAATCCTTTGTGATGTTACAACTCAGAGCTGTTTTCCTCTTGTAACCTTGACTCAGTCCCTTAACTGTCTTTCTTCACTTTCACTGTTTCTCAAATAGTTGATTTGGACAATACAATCACTCAACACTCATTAACTGCGTTACTATCTTTCTCCACGACATGCTGGTTTCCTCACATACATAGGTGGCTGACACACATATTAAAGCTAAAAGCTAAACTCAACTGACTGCTGCTGCTGCTACTTTGTGACCCTACATAGAGGGGATGACCTACACAGTTCTTTCTCAAACTTCTATAGATATGCTGGCCACCAGACACTTGTTGAATGATCTAGAAAGCCCCATTTTTGTTCTGCCACTCTGATTGTTGTCATATGTTGACAACAATCATGCGAGGCAGCCTGACCATGAGCTCCTTTGATGTGTGCCACCATACTGCTGGCATCACAATATTAACCACTTGGTACATACAATGCAAAGATTGACAATAGCATGTATCAGTTTTCCAATTCACATGTACATAATAAAACAACCCACCGCCTTAAAATAGCATGCTGTTGACATAAATTGTCATGTTTCTTGAACCTTCTATTCTTCCTGTCTGCTATTTTCCATCTCTCTGTGGTTAAATCCTACTTCCTGAACATAAAATGAGACCCACAGATATTGAAAAACTTAGGTGTCTACTCAATAAGAGTATTGTTGGGATGTAATTGTGGGAGTTTTTTTTATTAAAGTGAGTGATGAAATCTTTGCTTCAGGGTTGTATTTAGCCAGTAACAGATGAAGATGGTGAGGGCTAGTGTCTTTTCAATTGAAGTCTGAATTCCACCAAAATAACTTTATTTAAATTATAACATAAACTCACAATCTAATTAACTCTTTAAATATGCTTTTTGAAGCTAATATCCAAAACTATTTGGTAGAAGTTTTCTTTTCCATGTGTCTCTTACACGAAGCTCAAAATGAGATCGCTTTCACAATAAGCGTCAGTTTTACTTTCACTTACTTGTATTTATATCCGTAAATATTTATTTCATTTCATTTCTACACTTATGTTGTTTGGTGAGTCTTCTTTTGATTTCGGTTCACCAATGTGTTTATCAATTGATGTCACACACATGCTATTATTTGCATGAAATAAGGTATCTACACAGTTTGATATCTATATTACAACTGTACTGAAAAAGGTTCCACTATTTATCCTTCTTGGTTGCAGATCATAGCAACCATTGTCTTTCATTTATCTTTTTTCATGATTTTCATTTACACTTAATCATTACTGGTCATGTTGCACTTTACCACAACGAATAGTTTCAGATTCAGTAATAAAGTTTACAAAAAATAAAAATTGTAACATTCATGTAGCTACAAATTACATATTTGAGGTCATTTTGAGTCACTTTTTTACACTCACCTTCACTTAAATTGTTTTAAAAACAGGAAACGTTTTCAAGACCATTTGGTCCCATCATCAGCCGTTGGGTGACTGACTCTATCTTCTTGTTCCCCCTCTCTGCTGCCATCTGGTGTTAGGGGCACAGAGCTTTAACACTTCATTTAAAGCTGGAATTTCAAAGTTAATCACTTTAATGTTGTTTTTGATTATGTAAATTTTTTCCCAAATGTGCAGTTCTATTGGTGAATTTAGAGACTTTAACAATTTTATATTGAGGCCAATGTTGTGGTTTTCATTCCAAAAGTGGTGTGCCGCAGCAGACTTTTCCTTTTGTTTTAATTTTATGTTCCTCTGATGTTCCTTTAGTCTGATATCCAAATTTCTTTTTGTTTTTCCTATATAGTTTTTTTTGCAACTATTGCAGTTGATTTGGTAAATTCCAGATTTTAGATTGTAAGGGATAGTATTGTTAAGTGGCTTGTTCAGCAGGTTTTTTAAACTGTATTTGTTTTGTGGTGCCAGTTTTATGTTTAATTTTTTGAAGATTCTTTTAAATTTCCTGAAGGCCCAGGGATGGTTGGTGAATTTTCTAAAGTTCCAATTGTTATTTGTGAGTGGTGTTAATGTGGTGTCTTGCAAAATTATCTTGAGCTTTTCTGCATTTTTTGACGTGTTCCTAATGGTGGCTGGGTTGAATCCATTTAGTATTGCTGTTTCTTGTACCTATATGATGTTGCTCTTTCAGAAATTCCTCTTTACTTAAAGGGACATTATATAACCGGTGAATTAAGCTTCTAAATACTGCTAGTTGGTGTGAAACTGGATTGCAACTATTTTTCTTTATGTAATTATCCACATGTGTGAGGTTTCTATATATTTCAAATTTTATACCATATATATACAAATTACATAATTTTGGTGGACACAAATAAATACAATAAATAACAGCATGAAAATAATACTTGTACACAAATTACTGATATTGAGTAGACCAGTATTGAAGCATTAGTCGTGTTACATAATGTAATAGAGTGATGCTATAATATACCATTTTGTAGCTCACCAATGCTGAAAAGTATGACTGGCCTCTTAGAACCAACACCTCGTTCCAGATCTAGCGATAACTTGGAAAAGTACTCTCCTCTGATTGGTCGACGATCCCAGGGTGATTCACCGCTGACAGCTTCACCACTAGCGAGGCGGGTCGCAGGTCAGGACGGAAGTATGGAAGGTAATGTTGGAACAACTTTCTCTCTTATTTCCTCACTGGCACAAATGTACTTTTGCAGGAAAGAATATTTGTATTGTCTGAGAGCTGTTAATTAACTTGATCTTTTATAACTATTCTAATCTATTCTGTGTTCTACAGTGATTTCTTTCACTGGGGATAGTTTCACTAACTGATGTTAAAAGTGATTTGATACTGAAGTTAGGTAATGTGAATTCTATTTAATGTAAAAGGTGAGTCAATAACACTAATGGAGGAAAGTTAACCTCCGAAACGTGTTCCGGATAACTATAAATGTAAGTGTTGTTTAGTGTTATTAATTGACTCACCTTTTACATTAAATTGAATATCACAACACTGTTTTCAAACTTCTAAGAAAGGAAGATAATGTGAATTCTGTTTCATCAAATAATGTAATGTGTAACATTGTGTGAAACATCATCTTAAATTAACATTACCATACCCTTGTATTAAGATGTTTAGGAACACTTGATAGTGATTTTGGATAAAAGAAATGGATTTTCGTTTTTTTGCTTAATATGAATCTGCATGGTTTGCAGAAGATGCCCATATAATGTTTTTGTGTGTTTGCGGCAATTAGGTGCATTTAAATGGGGGTTTAAATGGAGTTTTAAATATGGCGGCCATGCTGTCATGCCTGTTTTACTCTGCACAACATTATCTTCTGTTGCCATTTACCGTAACTTGCTTTTTTTAAACTTAAGGTACACTTTTCCAAAAAAACCATAATAAATAGAGCTTTGATTTGTTTTGTGCATATGCAGAATGTACTGTTCTAAACAGCCGGTGACAGCTTTTTATCTTACACTTTCATTAAATTCCTCAAAAATGTTTTCATACATAAAAAATTAACAAGTAAATGTGCATAATTATTTACTTTTTAAATTGATATTATTGATTAAAATGTCTTAATTGTTCACCAGCTATGTTGAATAACATGTTTGTAAAGTGGTTACGAAATTTGAAGTATGTCACTTTAACCATTTAAGAGAAAAGTGCACCTAAATAAGAAAATGTGTGAAAAATCTTGAAAATATTTTGTTTATTGGAATATCAGTAGAGTAAAAATTATTAACTTATGATTTGATTATGCTTTCTGAATCAGAAGAAGGTGTTTTATAAGTGGTAAAAGTTTTGTTATTACAGATTGTATTGTTTTCAATAAACACTAATGTGCATTGAATTGAGATTTTGCATGGAAATTGTTATGCTGACACTACCAAGTGTCCTTAACAAATGTTAAATTTGGAAAGTGGCCACTGCAAACCAAGCCTTTGACACAAAGTTACTATATTTGGAATTTTTTATCCCACTCCTAACTGAAGAAGAGCTGGTGTTTAAACAAATTTGAAAATCTGCAAAAGGAGGAATTTTTAAAGTGCTATGCACTGCCCAAAATGGTCGTGAACAGCGTTGTAGAGGAAATGTGAAAGGTTAGAATACTGCTAACAGAAACATGCATCTTTCTTCTGAGCTACTAGTCCAAATTACTTTGAAGGTTTATGTTGCTTTAATTTATGCACTCTACAATTCCTTTATATTCTCCTTTTTGAACAGTGAAACATTTAACTTCTCTGTACCTATGTTTTTCAGTTGAATAATTGTAATATGAAAACAATCAGGAAATTCACTTGGCAGTAATTGTCACCAAGCATAACTGGTTATCCATTCCACTTAATATATACAAAGTGATATAGACAGTGAAACTTTTCCAATGTTTTAGGAGTAAATGAGTCGACCTAGAGACACTTCTAGTTTTATTTACACTTATTTTTGTCTGGATGCATTTTGAAGACCAGCGTCTTCATTCTTCATTCTCAACGGTTTCAACCACCAGTCAAGAAACCGTTGAGAATGTAGACATTGGTTTTCGAAACACGTCCAGAGAAAAATAAGTGTAAGTGAAATAAGTGTCTATAGCTTGACTCATTTACTTGTAAAACATTAGTTATCCAGTATTGAAACAGAGAGTGCTGTGCTGCATTGCATGTTTGGAGCCGTGTCTTGTCATAAGCTGTAGTTTACTGTTCTTTGTGACATAAGGTGTTAGCTAATTCTCTACTGTAGAAGCCTGATGAAACACACAAGTTTTAACAGTAACTTTTAATATAATGTTAGCCAACAATATGTTAAAATATTTCTAACATCAGTTGGTGAAATCAGCCCTTATAAATTACTACTTGGAGTACAAAATTAAATGGTGGCTTGGCTATTAGTTGTAAGAGTGATTCTTATTGTATACTAGCCACACATGCATGACTTGAAGGCAGTTTTAACATGTACGAGAGTGATCCCAGAAATAATGCATGAAGTTCCTTAATTACAAAATATTTTATTTTTAAATTTTACGTTCATTAACATCCTTTAAAATAATTCTTTTGAGGCTCAACAACTGCTTTCTAACATTTTGTTAGTTCTTGGATGACCTTTGACCCTTATTTGAAGTTAAATGTTTAGCAGCTTTACTCAAATATTAAAAACAGAAGCTCTATTAACAGTGAAGTATTCTTTATGTTTGAGTTCTTTTTTATAGCCACTTTTTTACACTTGCCTTCAGTTTAAAGTGTTGGAAATAGTTTCCAAGGTCATTTGATCTCATCCTCAGCCATTGAGTGACCTTGATAACATGACAGTGAAGGTGAGTGTAACAAGGTGATTCATTTCAGAACTGCAGTCTGTGAGAGTGTTGGGTCATTATATGCCCCAGTCGGCCGCACCGTAGCCGAGTGGTTAGATCATTCGCTTCTCACCAAAGTGGCCCAGGTTCGATCCCAGGCAACTGCATGTGCTGAGGCAGGTTTTCTCCAGGTTCTCCTGTGTGCCCCGCCATCTCATTCCACCAGTGCTCCATCTTCATTCCATGTATCATCTGTGTCACCACAGATGCATGCGGTGCCGCATATAGTAAAAGCAGGTGTTAAACACTACAAAAAAAAACAAAAAACAAAAAAAAACAAAAAAAAGAACCAAGGTATAAAACTCCAGTAATTGTGGTTGGTTCTTCAAATTTTTAGGTTTAATTTCTCATGCAAAAATTCTAATTTGGATACACCACATCCATAGGCCATCTGTCCACAAATCATCCATGTAATGTTTCTGCACTGAAACCGTAGATAAACCTGGTCTTTTGGGACGTTCTCTTCCATTGAAACAGGATCTTCATGAAAACTGTTGCAATAATAATCCAAGTGAACCACTCACTTAAAAATGTCACTGCTTTATAGAGTACTTTCAAGGCATCAACTAGAGCCTCTGATGTAATGCAGATGTAGCTGACGAGATGTATCTGGAGATGAGATTGTTATGATGTAAGACTTTAAGCTTTCATGGCAATGATTCTTTTCATGTTACCAGTCATCTGATGTTAATAAAATCACTTTTGATGTAGCCGCCTTCAAAAAGTAGACAAGTGCCAAAGTCTGGACTGTATTGTGTAGTAATCACTTATTTATGCGAGGGGGCCCTAATGACCAAGTTGTCGACGGGCTCTTAAACCCGACACTCACTCACTTTATGCAATGACATAAGTCAACTTCTTTCATGAAATGAGTTACATACAGAATTACAATCTCTGGGTGTAGAACCTCAAACATGATAGAGGCCATTGAGTAAAATTAAGTGGTCTTTCATGCCCACTATAGAATGGGACTCTGAGAACTATAGCAGGTAAATACCGTTCATAAATAAAACTCAATTTGAATTTCATTCATCTCCACGGAGACATGTGCATGTTTACAGTATGCATTATTTCTGAAATTACCCTCATATTTGTACAGGGTTTTATTCAAAAGAGGTGTGATGGGATAAAACAATTCTTTTTTGCATTACGTCATCAAGAGGGTTTATTCACAAAAATCACTAACAAATTTCAGCTTGTGAAGACTTCTGAGGAGAAATTGTTGAATTGGTGAAATTTGTTTTTCCATTTTCAGTTACAAATATGCGTTTTAAATTGTATAAACATGTACACCTAATCCTGCCTAAGTTCTCTCCCTTAATTAAACAATGATACTTTGAAGAAGAAGCACAAGACAATATGGTATACCTAATTTTATTTATTCAGAAGTATCAGTCACTGTATGTTCAAAAGAGTTTCCATTGTCCTTATCACTTAGAGAAAATGTTTTCAAAGGGTTTAGATAAGCAACGCATTAATCATAGTTGCAGCTTTTATAGTTTGCTAGTAAAATTTATGGTTGTGAAGACTTCTTTTGACTTTAGGCAATAAATGCCATTTTTATAATCTTTTGGGCTGATGAAAGTATTGCAGGTTTTCACCATAGACATGACAAAACATTAACTTCTGTTGTGTTATGTTGTAATTTGTTTACGATAATAATGTAAGATGTCTTGCTAACTAAAGATAACAGCTTGAATGCACTGCATTAATAATATACAGAGGGTTGTTTCCTATCTCGGATAACAAGTTTGACTTTATCCCTACCTTATGAAAAGCCATGTCTCCACCACCAAGCTTGCTCTGTTTGCTCTCCCTTTATCCGAGCAACCAGTTTCCACTGGAGAAGGCTCTTGCAAGTGCAGTCATGTCCAGAAGTTCCCACTCCTCTTTACAGGCTTTCCAAAGACCACCACTTGTTCAAGGACGCCTTCTTCTTAATGCCCTTTTCAGAGTTCAAAGGCAAAACATCCATCGGAGAGGCATCAGGAGATTTCAGTGTGATGTTACTAAATAGAACAGCATGAATTGGAGTTTCCTACTCCACTCTTCGCAAGAATGTGTGAGCTGAAACAGAAGTGTGACTGGACACCTAATCTTGGTGCACACACACACATGCGAACCACTCATGGCCAACTTCTGCATGGTGACCCGGCACCTGTCTGTCCGACATGTGATGTCCAACTCTGTTGCACATGTATTAATAGATTGTCTGCAATATGCTCATGAGCACCAGTCTATTGGTCTGGGATCTTTACTAGCCTCTATTCTGGGCGACGACCCAGAGTCTGTAGCCAAGACTCTGCAGTTCATTGCCAATATTGGCTTTGAAAAACAGGTCTGACATGTGTGTTTAGCTTTTTATGGTATTTTAACATATTGATTTTTTGGAAGTCAGACTTGTTTTTCTTTTTAGTTTTTGGTGGTTTTTAGATTTTAGAAGTTTTATGGTATTTTAAGCCTTTTATCCTTTACATTTTACTGCTTTAAATGTTTAGTATTTTACCCATCTCTTTTAATTCTCATTTTAACTGTGTGAGTGTGTTTTAGACTTTAACTATGGGTCCAGATGACCTCGTCGATAGGCCGTTAAATCCCACACACTCACACTCACTCACTCACTCACTCACTCACTCTTTGTTTGATCTCTCCCATAGAGAGTCAGGATTTCAGTATGGTAAATTGGGCTGAGAATTTCATACTGATAATACTAAGAATTGATCTTGGCCTTTTTAGCAACTTTAAGAATTAATAGTTTCCCATTGTAGCAGTAACCAGCAATGACCATAAATCCCTTTGAGAAACTTTCAATGCATTCTGGATTCCATTTTTGAAAAGTTTTTCCTCCCCTTGGTTGGCAGTAAATATCACATGGGGTTTATTGCAGTCACTAAGATACACATTGTCTCATCTAATGTGACCACAAATTTCCATTTTATCTCCTGCCAGACGCTTCTCATATCCTTCTGCTGTTGGTGCGATGTTCAAAGATGTGCCGTTGCAACAACTTATGAACTCGACCTTTATGTTGTTTCTCCATATTTAAATCTTTGTTTATAATGATGTTAACAGTTTTGAGGAATATTCCAATTTGTTTACAATGGTCCATTGTGTGGCTGGATTACTGCCAGAGATGAGGGCCTTGACCTTCCTTATCACCTCTGGAGAGCGTCTGGTAGCAAGTTGTGGGTTTGTTTTTCTTCTTGTGGAATTAATCCCATGCGACCCTTTCCCTTTTTATTCAACACTGAGGCAATCTCATACTTCGACACAACAAAATTTTGCTTCTTGTATGTTTCAATACTAGCAGAATAACTATACTGTTATACTGTATCGGAAAGGGCAGCAATGTTGTTCTTGTTGTTAGCTAATGCTGGATTTCTGACAATGAAGTCATTAATCCTCTTGCTCTCCAATATTTTTCACTGATGGATGGGGCACTAGAAGTGGCCAGGCATATTTGAAGGTGGTCTCGATCCATTTCCTCTTGCAGATCACATAGAGGACAGAGTGGTGAAGAATATCTCCCAATTCTGTTTAAATGCTTTGCCAGACAATAATGTCCTGTAATCAACCTGAAGTAATGTAGCCTACCCAATTAGGTTCAATTTACTTAGGCATAATGAGAGCCACACACATGTCCTGCTGCTATGAAGACAGCACAGTAACTGGTTTGTTTGTCTCACAAACACTTGTCTTTACTACATATGCAGAAATGCAATAATCACATTCACATCAGAGATTGGAAACAACCATCTGTTCAGTGCTATGAATATGATAGGTCAGAACTTATCTATGTGTTGTCCTTCATAATGCTCCCTCTTCACTGAGCTGTAGCAAAATGCAATGTGTACATAGTTTGTTTTATGGGATTTAAAATGTTATTGCATGCTTAAGAACTTATATAGAGAATCAGCAGTAAATAGGTGTGAACATTCAGTAATAGATGAGATGGGTCAACTCGTAAGTTAATTACATTATATCTCTTCTGGATGTAAGTTTCGCATATTTAATGACAGGTTCCTGTTATGAAGCATAAATTATGGACTAGAATCTGTGTATTACCTAGGAAGTGGTATTGTTCATTGTGGTAGCAGTAAGAATCTCAGCAGGAGCAATAGAAAGAAACAGTACTGCCAGGTCTTCAAAATTTCTTCTAAAATTGAATGTCTATTTATTTTACATGGGATTTTGTACATTTTTGTATTGACAAACTTTTGTACATTCTAAATGTCATGTCATTGCAGAATTATTATACTTTTCTGGACAAGGGAAAGTTTTATGCAACTTGGCACATATGTATTAATGATTTGGATGCAATTCAAATTAGAAACTTATTAAAAAAATTCTTTATTTTTATTCATTGTAAATATTTCAAGAGCATGAACTATTTTAAGATGGAAATTTTTACTGAGTTGAAGATTGGACAATTGATTTTGTTTTCCGAAAGTTTGACAATTTGCAACACTGTTTTCTGTTGCCAGCATGGAGGACA
Organism: Tenodera sinensis; assembly: GCA_030765045.1. Lineage (NCBI taxonomy): Eukaryota > Metazoa > Arthropoda > Insecta > Mantodea > Mantidae > Tenodera > Tenodera sinensis. The sequence goes on from CM060963.1 coordinate 8,905,748, forward strand.
GAAATAATTGTCTCCTATTTCCTTGTAGCATAGATAGGTTGCAGGGTTTTAAGAGTAATAAAGTGTTGTGTAAATATGCATGAAACATTACCCAGGAAAGGAAGGATTAAAAACTTGAAATATAACAGCATGTCCAGTCTATGAGAAGGATAATTATTGGATTAGAAAGATAAGCCACACAGTATGTTTGTAGATCGGCCGGACTGCCCCATGACAGCACTGAACCAGGCACACCCTCTGCCAGAGTTACACATAAATGACCGGCAAGTCATGAGTACAGAACACTAACACTAACTACTGTACTAACTTACACCAGACTTACCTGCATCGCAACAGATGCTAAAATCAATGCCCTTCAATGTGAACACATTCCCATATCTCTGAAAATAATTCTGGTTTACTGAAAATCTTCATATTATTCATGAAGTTCCCCACGATACTGCAAAATTTGCCATTTTGTGCACATAGAATAATCAATCCCATACTTTAGAATAAAACAGTTATTCACATGTTTATGTAAATTCTGTTTTAAATAATTCTTTTTTGTAACTATCAAGAAATGAAAGATTGTGTGGCTGATTTCAGCAAGATTCAGCTATAGTGCCACTGCTGCAAATTTTATGTATGAATTGTGAAGCATGTACGATGACAGAATAATTAATTGAGGATCATAGCCACCTCATTCCCCTGACCTATCTCTATGCGGTTTTTATTTATTGGGAACTTAAGAACTTTTGCGAGCAAACCAGAATTATTTTCAGGGATATAGGGAATGTGTTCATGATGGTCATAAATTTCAACTTCTGTTGTGATTCAGGTAAACCTAATGAGAGTTAATACAGTAGTTAGTGTTCCATATGCATGCCTTGCCAGTTGTTTACATGTAACTGGTGGAGGGCGCACAGGTCCTTATCTGGTCCAGTTCCGCCGTTGGGCGGTCTGGCTGATCTACAAACACATTGTAGTTACATAACAATTCTGATGATAACATAGGTATACATATCCCTTCAATATTGCAGTGATATTGCTGCCTGCAATATGAGGGGAGAAGGTTTGATTTCCATTACCAACATGGGAATTATTAAACTGCTGTCTCCATTCAGCCATATGTCTTTGGGGACTGTTCCAAGATTTACTAGAGGCGAGTTCACCAACTGATATTAAAGATACTCTAACATTGTGTTTACTAACATTATGTTGAAATTTGTATGATATTTGAATAATAGTGATGTGAATTTAAATTCATGGAAAATTTGAGTTGTAGTTTGAACATTTACACGACTTTTCTTTTTTACTCTCTTTTTTGACCGGTTTCAAGAGCTGTGGTAAAACCAAAAGAAATTAGATCAAAAGATCATATGAGATACATAAAACAAAGAGACTGTTAAATCTGCAGTTTCACATCACCACCAAATCACAATCACTCATGATGCTTGGTAAATCTGTACTACAATACAATGATTTATAATTGCCTTCCTAATGACATCAAAAGTATAAATAACTATAATGTGTTTAAGGCTAGAACAAAGGTTTTCTTGCAGGAACACTGCTTCTATACAGCAAAGGAATATGTGCAACTTAATAAATTTAAGACATTACATAATTTATCTGGCCATTTTGTATCATGTCCCTCACTTTATAGACATATTTTAATCTATGATATATAATAAGTTGAACACAGATTAGAAATGTATGATATCTGACTTTATATAAATTTAATTATTTACATATCCTGTATCAAAGTACTATGTGCAGAATTGATTTTAAAGGATTAATAAATAAATTTAATTTTTAATTTAATCTTCTAGCGGCATACCAACAGGATGACACAAACATGCCCAGCTTTCTCACACTCACTGATACACTAACCGACTTGTGTCCGTAACTCAACTGTAAAACTTGCTCACTCTGGCCTCCTTGTATACTGGGGATGATTGACTTTCTCGAATTCCACAAACACACACATGCACCAAAAATGACTCAGCTAGAAGTCTCAAGAAAGTTCCCAAAACCCCTTTTATTTCTGCCACATCGATTGTTGACAGTCACATACACAGCAGTCATGCAGGGCAGCCCGGCCTTGAAAATCTTTGCCCACTTGTCAGCATGGCATATGGTGTGAAGTAGCTTGGCCCCATCTGTCCTTTGTGGAGTGCCAAGCCCAATGTCACAGTATGTTATCACTGGTTAAGAATCAGGTAGGTCCCAGGAAAAGTACTGTTCACTTTTTGAAGTAGTTGCTTCAGGAATCTTCCATATTAACCCACAAACAGCTTTGGGAATGCCTACACAATCACCTATTATTAAATGAAAAGTTTCAGAATAATTAACACTTTAGTGTAGCAAGAAGAGGCATTTTCTTATGGTAGTATTCTAACATTTTATTTTTCCTCCACTACTCAGCTCATGACCAGTTTGGACAGGCTGCACCATTTTAAAAGGTCCTCTGTTTGTAAGTTTTTAAATTCATTATGATGCCTAGCTGTTCTTCAGTTAGCAGCAGCTCTGATCAACAGCTTGGTTTCTGGTAGCCATTTCCTGAATTCTGACATTTGTTAAATGCCTTAACACAAGGGTGTCATGATGTTAACTCAAAGTAAAACACAATGTTAGAGCTGACATTGTTGAAACAAAATTATACTAAATTCAGTTCTAAATCACTAACATTCTATTAAAGTTTAATATCATTTGGTGAAACTAGTCCTTAAAATACAAGACAGTTGGTGAATAATAAATAAGGAGCATGTTATAAGAAAAATTAATAACAAAAAAGCATTGATTTGCAAATACAGGATCCTCAGATTAAGCAGCAATGCTCTTAGCAGCAAAAATTTCATCTCTGCAAATTGTCTTATGCATCAAAATAAATGGGATAAATGGACAAGGCCAATACAAGGGGTATTTAGAAATGATTTATAATTGCATTGTTTAAAAAATATGGCCCAATTTATGGTCACATCCTCTTGTAGGACAATGAACTGACATTAGTGCACCATGCAGATGCTAGGTGCACTAAGAGAGTGAAGAGAGTGATAAGCTTTGATGAACTGGAATGTCATCATTCATGACAATTTGGGTATGGAAAAGGTGTGTGCACATTGGGTTCCGTGGGATTTCACATAGACCCAGAAGGAGAGCAGAGTTGAAGTGTGTTGTCAACTATTGGAATTGGAGTATACAAATCAAGCTTTTTTTTAGAGAAACTGGTGATGAATCATGGTGTCACTGAGAAGAAAATCATTGTTCAATAACATCAAGAAACACAAACGAGAAGAATGCACAGCAGGATAAAATTTCGGCGACAATAAGGAATTGCAGGCAGTTGTCCACAAGTGCACATAGAATCATGTTTATTAATAAATATACAAAAAAATGCTTGTATATCATTTCTAAATACTTCTTGTAGTACAATTATTTCACAAATTATAATATTGAATGTCCCTATCAATTTAAACCAAAAAGGTGAGTAGATTAAAAACACTACACAACACTTAAAATTTCCCGGAACATGTTTTGGAGGCTGACTTTCCTCCATTATCAACCCAACATCGACTGGTTCTCCCTGGTGTGGATGGTGATGTTTCCTCTGAGATCTCCTCTGGTGGTGATTCAAGGAACTTGCTGAAGATATCCTTCTCGGGGATATCAAAATTGAATACTCTTTAAGAGGTAGAACCGGAACTTAAAAATTCAATGCCACAACTGGGATTTGAACCACAGACCTTCCGCTTGCCGGGCGGACGCTCTACCACTGAGCTATTGTGACAAACTGCCAGAATGGCATTAAATTCTCAAGCCAGTTCGTATTTTTTCCTGGTAAACCACAAAGGCAGTCTCACATCAGAGACAATTACCCCAATGGTGACTTACTATTGCAAGTACTTTATATCCCAGGATTAAATAACCTTCACATGGTAATTATTATTTATTTATGCCAACAAACTTACTGTTGGTGTTTTTAAACACACAAGCCGTGTGTGGGCAAAGTTTAAGAGGTAGAACCGGAACTTAAAAATTCAATGCCACAACTGGGATTTGAACCACAGACCTTCCGCTTGCCGGGCGGACGCTCTACCACTGAGCTATTGTGACAAACTGCCAGAATGGCATTAAATTCTCAAGCCAGTTCGTATTTTTTCCTGGTAAACCACAAAGGCAGTCTCACATCAGAGACAATTACCCCAATGGTGACTTACTATTGCAAGTACTTTATATCCCAGGATTAAATAACCTTCACATGGTAATTATTATTTATTTATGCCAACAAACTTACTGTTGGTGTTTTTAAACACACAAGCCGTGTGTGGGCAAAGTTTAAGAGGTAGAACCGGAACTTAAAAATTCAATGCCACAACTGGGATTTGAACCACAGACCTTCCGCTTGCCGGGCGGACGCTCTACCACTGAGCTATTGTGACAAACTGCCAGAATGGCATTAAATTCTCAAGCCAGTTCGTATTTTTTCCTGGTAAACCACAAAGGCAGTCTCACATCAGAGACACATCTTAAACTTTGCCCACACACGGCTTGTGTGTTTAAAAACACCAACAGTAAGTTTGTTGGCATAAATAAATAATAATTGAATACTCTGTTTATATTTTTCAAAATGAAGATTTGTTCCCACATGGACAGCTCTTGTTTTCCCGTTATGTGTTTGAGGAGTTTCGGTTCTGGCTTTATGTTGTGATATTTTGTCCAAAAGTGAGTGGCAACTGCTGATTTTTCAAACTATTTGTTTTTTACATTTCTAAAGTGTTCCTTGGATCTTATTTCTAAATTTCTTTTGGTTTTTCCTATATACACTTCATTACAGTCACTGCATTCAATTTGGTATATGCCAGATTTTTTATTGTGTGGGATGGCATGTTTGACATTTGAGTTCATTAGATTTTTTATGGAGTAGTGGTTTACTAGTACTAGCTGAATGTTCTGTTCTTTGAAAACTTTTTTGAATTTTTCGAAGGCCCAAGGATGGAATGTGAATTTTTTAAATGTCATTTTTGTTTCTGCTGCTGTGAATGTTGTAGTCAATGTCCGGTTGAAAGTCAATGTCCGGTTCAAAATGGAGGAAAGTGGAGCCTTCGAAACATGTTCCGGTAAATCATAAGTCAGTGTTGTGTAGTGTTATTAATCGACTCACCTTTTTGGTTTAAATTGATTATTACAACTCTGTTTTCAAACTTCCAAGAAAGAAGATAGTCTCTAACATTGCTTTTCAAATATGTTGGAAATGTTCTTGTGGTGGTCAGAGACCGGCATTGCAGCATCTTAGTAGTTCATCATTCCCATATTGTGCCCGCCTCGGTAGCGTGAGGGTTAGCATGTATGCCTCACGTTCAAGAGGTCGCAAGTTTGAATCTCACTTGGGGTGAGTTATCCAGGTAAGGTTTTTTCCGAGGTTTTCCCTTATCCTGAGAAGATGAATGTCTGGTAACTTAAAGCTCAGATTCATTTGAGCATCATTTCACCCGTTTCAATCATTCACTGTCCGATGTAACATGTTGGAGGACGTTAATTTAAAAAAAAGAAATCCCAGGTTGTAACTCTTCTTGCAAAATGTTGGTTATCTTTTCTCTGTATCATTTTGCAGTTCTTGTATATTTGAGGATTTGATTTATACAGAGGGTTATTTTGTATAACAAGTTTGACATTGTTGCTACCTTATGAAAAGCCATGTCTCTACCACCGGTTATGCTCTATTTGTTGCACCTCAGTTTCCACTGGAGAATGTTCTTGCATAGTGCCGTCATGTCCAGAAGTTCCCGCTCCACTTTACAGGCTTTCCAAAGAGCAGTTGTTCGAGGATGCCTGCTTCCCAGTGCACTTTTCAGAGCCAAAAGGTGAAACATCCATCGGAGAGGCATAAGGAGAAATCACTGGGATATTACTGAACGGAATAACGTGTATTCCAGTTTCCTGCTCCATTCTTTGCAAGAATGTGACTGTCAAAACAGAAGTGTGACTGGACGCCTTATCTTGGTACACACAGACTTTGTTTTGATCTCTCCCATAGAGAGATGGGATTTCAGTGTGGTGAATTGGAGTGAGAATTTCATCCTGATAATACTAAGAACTGATCTTGGCCTTTTTAGCAACTCTACGAATTAACAGTTTCCCATTGTATCAGTAACCAGCAATGACCATAAATCCCTTTGAGAAACTTTCTCTGCATTCTGCATATCATCCTTGAACATTTTTTCCACCCCTTGGTCGGCAGTAAATATTGCAAGGTGTTTGTTGCAGTCACTAAGATACTCATGTACCTCATCTAATGTATCCACAAATTTCCATTTTTCTCCTGCCAGGAGCTTCTCATAACCTTCTGCTGTTGGCGCGATGTTCTCAGATATGATGTCACAACAACTTATGAACTCCACCTTTGTGATGTTTCTTCATATTAAAATCTTTGTTTACAATGATGTTAACAGGTTTGAGGGATATTCCCAATTTGTTTGCAATGGTCCATTGTGTGGCTGGATTACTGCCAGAGATGAGGGCCTTGATCTTCCTTATCACCTCTGGAGAGCGTCTGGTAGCAAGTTGTGGGTTTGTTTGCTTTGTTCCTTTTGGAATTTATCTCATACGACCCTTTCCCTTTTTATTCAATAATGAGCTAATCCCATACTTTGACGCAACAAAATTTTGCTTCTTGCATGCTTCGATACTAGCAGAATAACTACACTCTGTCCGAAAGGGCAGTAATGTAGCCTTCCCAATAAGGTTCAATTTACTTAGGCATAATGAGAGCCATACACTTCCTGCTGCTATGAAGGCAGCACAGTAACTGCTTTGTTTGTTTCACAAGCACTTGACTTTACTACACATGCAGAAATGCAGCAATCACATTCGCAATTCATTATCAGAGATTGGAAAGAACCTTCAGTATACTTTGTCTTTTAAATGGTTCCAGAAGTAAAAATCATGAGGCATGAGGTCTGGGGACTGAGCAAGCCACACTCCTACTCTATTAACTCTGTCACCAGTTGCATCTAAACAAGTCTGAACAGTATGAGCTGTAACCCTGCCTTGTTCATTCTTGATCGTCCATTGAGGGATAATCTGCTTGGTATTGTACAAGAGAATAGGCACACTCCTAGCACAACAAACATTACCTTAGGATCATGTATAGGTTTGGGATTTTGAGTTTGCCAGTAGTGATTACATTGTGAGTTAACTTATATTACAAAAAAACTGAAGCTATTAACAGTGAAGCAAAGCAAATCTAAAGTTTTACAAATCTTAGAGACTATAAGCTTCACTTGTCTTAATATTGCTGAAAGTTCTTGAATTCCAATGCAAACTGCAGATTCACATTACATTCAAATATATCTTCAGTATAAATAAGATTTGCTCTGAAGATACATTTGAATTTTGGTGAAATTATGTAGCAGACATTAGACATCACATATTATTTGCACCTGACAGAAGAAGTTAAGAAAAGTGATACTCCAACTAGTGTTCTAAAATTATTGGCATTAGAGACAATCCATACTAGATTTCCAGAACATGAATGGCTCCATATTTATACTGATGGATCACTGATATCAAACCGAGATGGAGCAGGAGCTGGAGTCACGTGTCACCTCTTTTCCTATTACAAATCTTTAGGTTATGGAACTGCAAACTCTGATCAAGAAATTGCAGCAATTCAAATGGCCCTACAAAATCTTTTGTATAGAATTTCACATTTTCATCAAGCAGTTATTCTCTCAGATTCCAGGGTGCCAATTATAGCAATTACTTCCAAGTTGTCACCAAAAAACCAAACAATTATAGAATGTTGGAAAATCCTTACTCATCTAACAGCACTTCAAAAACACCTAGTCTTCCAATGGATACCAACTCACTGTGGACTGAGTGGTAATGACAAAGCTGATTTTCTTGCAAAAAAGGGTACCAGCAGTGTACAGAAATCTGTAGTTAATCTACCATTTTATGCAGCTAAAAGATTAGTCAAATCTAAATTTAAAAAAATTGTTGCAGAATATTACTATGAAAAATTAAAAAAATAAAAGATGGGAACTTCCAAACATTCAAACAGTAATTCCTGAGTATCCTTGAAAAATGGCAGTTGCAACCTCCAGGTTAATTACAGAACATGGTTGTCTGGTGAAACATTTGAACAGAACTGGGATATTGGAATATTCTTTACCATTCTGTTCTCTATGTGATCTGCAAGAGCTAAGCTGCATTTATGGCAACCCCGAACATGCTGCAGGATTGCCTAAACCAACTAAACTTAGCAAGGCCACCGGTATCGCCAAGGCAAATTTGCTGTCTTTTCTAGAAATGCAGGACAGCTACAGGAAATGGACCAAGACCACCTTCAAATATGCCCAGCCAATTCTAGCGCCTCATCCATCACTGAAAAATATTATAGAGTATAAGAGGACTAATGACTTCATTGTCAGAAATTCAGCATTAGCCAACAACAACAACATTTGAATTTAATGTGAAACTGTAGTTTGTGTTGGAAATGAACTTTCAGCAGATATTAAGATAAGTGAAGCTTAGTCTCTAATAATTGTTAAAACTATAGATTCGTGAGTTAACTGCCCATTCAAGGGAAATGATGCCTTGTCACTGAGTCTCAGGAGGGTAACAGCGCAATAGCAGGGACTGAAGTCTCATGACCATGACCCTGATGCTGCTAAAAGCATTGTCACTTTATCTGATGACACATTCCTTGCAATATAATGCATTCTGGAAAAATGGATTTAGCATAATGGAAATTTACAAAAATGATGTTCATAATATTTTATTCAGGCAACTATGAACTTGGGCAGGAATGTTTTATCCATATCTCAAATGAGACTATAATTCTATTTAGTTATTAACTGTTTACACCAGCTAGTTGATCTCTGAGCATGTAAAATGCAGCAGTAGTGCCTCTTTATGTCACTCTGCACTGGATACATGCTTTTATGTTTGCTAGCGTGTTGAACTTCACTTGCACATGTATAGAAATACTTAGCGAATAGCTTAGCCACGAATATCTGGACAAATAGCTAGACTCATGTGAGCACAGAATTACTTTTGAAAATGATGTTGGTTTTTTTGATGTGTTAACTGCCAGCCGTGGCAAGCAAGGACGGAACCCATCCAGGCGTTCACTTGATGGCGTACAGTCAGCCACAGTAAGTTCATGTATGTGTGGTATTATTGTAAGTAGGCTCTCAAAACCATTCAATGAAAATAGTCCCATACATTTATAGAACAAAGAAGTGTCCCTGTTTACTGATGTCTTTTGCACTAAATCCCTTCACTTGATTAGTTAACCTTCAGTAAAATCAAAGTTTTCCTCTCTTAGAGATCCACTCTTACCTGACGAGTAGATGAATTAACTTTGTTTATGAATGTTTAAAATGTATTTTTGTGTGTTTAAAACAAGCTAACAAAATTAAAAGCATTCCAGTATTAATTTAGTGATCTAAGTTTGGAAGTGTTGGAAAGCTTATACTGGAGACAGAATTACACAAGGTGATCAGATTTATTTGCACTTTACCACCAGCAAGTCTAAGAATTTACGGTAGATAGCAGGAATACACCTTACTCAAGAAAACTAAGGGGGAATCTAGTTGTGAAATTAGGCTCCATTCACAATGAAAATTAAGCATAACATGAGCTTAAAAACTGAATGATTCAATGGCAATTGTGGTGGGGGACTTAGCACCTTGACTGAAAAGTAATCCTTTGTGTCTATGTCCCTGGAGGAGCACCCCCCTCTGGGAGTATGGATGAGGCAAATGGATCCTAAGGACGATCAGAATGTTGCCACGACAGAGAAAGTGCCAAAGTCCCTATGTTTTTCCAGTTAGAAGCACCCCAGCAGTGGCTGGTGCAGCCCCTCTCCCCCTCTCTCTCAGGCTTGTACCATCCCATGGTGTCCTCTCCAGGGTATGAGATTTCCAGAGCATATTTGTTTCCCTGCCATGCTGCTGCTGCTGCAATTCTCACCCACGCTTCCAACCCTGAAAGAAATCAAACGGGATGAAAGGTGAAATGAAATGATTAATGTAACAAAATGGAGGAACAGGAGATTTGGAGGATAAGGAAATTCTTCCCAGTATTCACCTAGGTCGGTAAAGTCGGCCACGGGGACCAAACCTGCAAACCTCCTGAATGTGGGCCACAGATGTTACCGCCTGAGACATCCCACTCGGTAAAAAAACTAGATAGTGTGTATTATAATGGAACTGTTCACAATGAATCATGTTTAACATAAAAGTAAACTTTGAATTAAACGTAAACTTAGATTCTGGCAGGGTCCAAGTTTTCAAGTTTATATCCACATCAAACATAAGAAACTGGTAAATCAGAGAGTGATTATTATCATTATGTGATCATTTTGCCTTCTCCTATCAGGTTTTCTGTTGCCAACTCACCAAATGACTTTCTTTGCAAGATCATGCCTCAGTAATCACTGGGGTATCTACAGTAGAATCCCGAAATAACGCAGTTGTTGGAGGACATGCTGTAGCCCTGCATTATAACGATTCCACGGTATATCAAAATGTGAGCTTAGAAGTGACAAAAGTTGATCCCACGGAGGTGGTGGGAAACATTCGTGCAATAATAAATTACAGTACATTGTAAAGTATGTAATACACGGTAAAGTACACTACTTTTAAATACAAATACACACATCAGTTATGCTAGGGGTATATTCCAGTGCTGCAACCAATCTTAATTTACAATACATATAATTACACTGTACTCATTTTACACTAACCTAATTTTGCATTATCTTAAAGAAATCAGTAAGTTTTGTTTGGCAGCATAATTCATGTTTTTTTCTCTATGCATTGTTTGATTATAGCAAGATGGAGATGTTCAATTCATTTTGCTTCTCAATACATAGAATCATCTTGTTTATGGTATTTATTACTTCACTAACATGTAGAATATCTTCTTCGGTGTGCATGTCTTGTTACTTCAGGAAATTTGTAGCAGTGCAGTGGTCAAGGTCAACTCTAGGGGTAGCAAAAAGTATATACCTCTTTGAAGAAAATTTTAAACTCAACTTTCAAAAATAAAAGGTACAATATATTCAGGAGATATACTTTCACCACGTTAAAATCCGAATCTGCTGTATTTCGGACCATGTTATTTCGGGCTTCTACTGTATAAAAATCACAGCCAGACACATTGTGAGTTCAACATTCTCTAATTGGGAAGCTAGCTCTTACTCATTTTTATACATGTACATAACCTCTTTTGTCAGTGGTTGCTTCACAGGCCGCCATATTAGCTTAGTGGTCCTTTGATTGGCAGCTGCTTATGTTTGCACTTGTTGATGTGAATGACAACATATAATGTTAACTTTATGTCTTACGGCTTATATTAATACTTAATTTCCATTGTGAATGCCCTTTTAGAGTAAAAAAAGTTCAGTGTGAACAAAGAGTGTAAATTCAACAGTTAGAAAATGAAACAAAAATATTATCATGTTTTGTATGGTGTATTAGATATTTATACTATTTTAGCATTCTTCTTTTATATAGCAGGAAGATACTAGATCTGGAAACCTAGAGATTTTGTGTTAGAGAAGTTTATTTAAATGTTGTCCAACACCTTAGGGCTGGTTTCAGCAACAGCTGTAATGTTATTTATCGTGGATAAAACTTATTGAGACCAGTTTTGGTGGAAGAACTGTTTCACCAACCAGTGTAATGGTTATCGAGTCTTGCAAACCAGTTAAAACGCTATTGCAACTTTCACTGTTAAAGGATTAAAATCACAGCAAAGCAAAAAATAAACATGATACAGCAAAGAGTAATGGATTATGGTATGGAGAACAATGAATATGAAAGTAGTGATAATGAATTAGAGAAAATTAAAGGGCTCAGAGAGCAAAGCAATTATTTCAGTGTATATGATGTAGATTTTGTGACAAGGATTTATCTTGCAAAACAATCTGTGCTCTCTGGTTGAGAACAAAGAGAGCAAGAATTGAGATGCCCATCCAGCAGTTAAGCAGTTCATTTATAAGGAACAGAAATTGCACTAATGAATCAAAGATGTATGCACTACAGGGTCAAAATTTTATTTTGTGTCACCAAACATAACGCCCGTCTCAGTAGTGTGATGGTTAGCGTGTCTGCCTCATGTTCAAGAGGCCGTGAGTTTGAATCTTGCTTAGGGTAAGTTATCCGGGTAAGATTTTTTTCTGAGGTTTTTCCTTATCCTGAGAAGACGAATGTCGGGTAACTTAAAGCTCCATAGACTTTGAGCTCATTTGAGCATCATTTCGTTCATTCATTCACCATCCAATATGACATTACATTGGAAAAAAACCTAACAACCTGTACAGTACTTCATTGTGTATTGTCACTCATAATACATGTTCTTTTGCCCTTTATGTACCACAAATGTTAGTATATTGTCACACTTATGGTACTATAAAACATAACCAAACTTTTCACTTTCTCTTCATTTCCATAGCCTAGACATTTATATAATTGTTCTTACACAATGTCCTGTATAGCCGATGTACGGCCCAGTTCAGATTATTAATTATAGAGAAATGTACACTCAAGTTTGAACATTAGTTTAAATTCACATTTCAGTCTTTGCTATAGTCTGTAATTGTGCTGGTTCTTTTCGTGCATGTTATGATGTGATATCTACTACACTTCTACCCACACAATATAAACTTGGAGTCTTCGTCTGGCTCATGGAACTTATTGTTTACACATATCTTGCGGTGAAATCCTTGTATGGACAGTCGTGTTGTGATGTGGCACTGCGTGTTGCACTCTCTGGTCCATCATCCCTGGTGAGGTGTAGAAGTCAAGGTCGATTTCATTTTTCTTCCTTTCCATGATGTTTACACCAGTTCAGATTATGTGTAAACGTGCTATGTGTGCTGTCTAATACACTGGAAGGTTTTCCATTCTAAAACTCCCACATTACACACTTATTATGCATGTAATATATAACATGCGCTATAATGAGTACTAACCTTGTTATAAATGATGTTCATCTGTATTGAGACATTTCTGGCATTCCTTGTCATCATGAGGTTGTAATTTATGAAAAATACTCACTCTGTAGAGTTTCAATTTTAAAATTATAGCAGTTGTATGAACAGATATTTTTTAAAACACGCACTTGCTGAGCAGCATGTCTCAGATACTTCTTTTGAGAGTGTTGGAATTATCCACCAATTTTGTCAAATGTTTTCCTCCATTATAACACATCTTTTGGGCTTCTTAAATTTAGCATTTAGCAGTTCCATTGTTCTAAACTTATTAATCAAATATATAACCTGAGGCTTTCATGGCTGGTGTCTTGATTAAACATACTATTTGGGCTTGTATGCCATGGTGCAGTGAGTTTATAGGTTCCCTACATTTTGCTAAGGTTTACACTTATATCTTCATAGGTGATTCAGTGACTGCTTGAATGAATAAGTTTTCCGTTCAGGATAAGTAATTTTTTATATGACTGGTGGGCGGGGTCTGTCCAGTATCGTATTTAGATAAAACTTCACCAAAATCAGAAACAAAAGAGCAAAACAAATCTGCAGTGGAAGCTACTTGAAAGAGGAATTGAAACACCTAAACATTGTCTTTTGTGCCAACAGCTACTCAGACAAGGAGATACGATGAGTACTCCACTCCGGCATACCACGATAAAAACAGAAAGACATCTTCCCCCATAATTTAAGGGAGTAACTGAACACATAGGCAAGCTCCTATGAGCCCATAATGTTGACACTGTTTACAAACCAACGATGAAAATAAAACACTTGCTAAGATCAACCAAAGACAAACATGACCACCTTCCATCTGCAGGTGTTTATAAAATTATCTGCAGCTGTGGCCAGGTTTACATTGGTATCACTATGTGCAGCATGGCAGCGAGACTAAAAGAACATGAAAAGCACAGCAGACTAGGAACAAATAGATAAATCTGCAGTGGTACAACATTCCCTATTATTTGGACATGATGTACACTACCCAGATTTCGTCTCCCTCCATCAGCTATCTGGCCCAATTACAAAGAGAGGCATTAGAAATCCATAAACATAAAAACAACTTCAACTGCAAAGAAGAAACCCTTTGCCTTAACAAAGCCTGGATACCAGTACTACAAAAGAAACAAGAAGGCAATAACAAAAGTGTTCCTTTGGACAACCTGCCAACTGATGCTGACCAATCAGAACACAACACTGGACAGGCCCCGCTCACCAGTCATATAAAAAGGGATTTATCCTTGAGCTCTGACCAGCCATTGAATCACCGGTGAAGATGCCAAGGATAGTCCTTGGCGAAACGTCAGGAACCTGCAGACCCACTAGATCACAGCATACAGACCCAGATAGTATGTTTAACATGTGACAGATTCTCCTTTTGCAACTGCAATACCAGGAAATGTTTCCTCAAATTGGCTATATATCTATATAATTTGGTTTTTATAGTTGTATCATACATAAAAATTCTAAGTTGAAGTGTGAACTTTTTTGGTTGGCAATTTCAGTGGACTAATAACAAGACAAAATAGCAACAGTAATAATAATTCTCTAAAGTAATTCACACACAACACCCATATTTGTATAAACTTTTCTAAACTTTGATAAACTTTGATAAACTTTTCTTTTTGATATGTACAATGAACAAACTGCATCAATTAAAATATGAAGTTTGAGTCAATTAATAACACTAAACAACACTCACTTTTAAATTTTCCTGGTACATGTTTGGAAGGTTAGCTTTCCTCCATTATCAAGTGGACATTGACTGAACTGTAGAGGCTGGTATCTCCTGTAGACTGCTCCTGCTCTGGTGGTGGTTATACAAGTTCCTAAAACCACCACCAGAGCAGTCTACAGGAGATACCAGCCTCTACAGTTCAGTCAATGTCCAGTTGATGTAGGAGACCTAGCCTCTGAAACATATGCGGGGAAAATCTAAATGTGAGTGTTGTTTAGTGTTATTAATTGACTCAAAATTCCTATTTTAATGTGATCCAACAACACTGTCATCAACGTCCAGTATTTATTATTAAACTGCATCAGAATTATTTTGTATTGATAAGCTGAAATTTCAGACGTAAGGATATTGTTTTATTGATAGTAGTTTCAGAATTTGAATCAAATGCAGTTCTGATTTTGAACATGCAAGGAAGGTGTACCAACTGGAGACAGAACATGTATTAAACTAAAGCTGCAACTTCTTGACCTGGCTGTCAAATGTGCTATGTTCCAGCAGTAAAGACGTATTACCTAAACCAAAGTAGCAGGAAAACTTATTGCTGTTGGTGAAACTGGCTCTAGAGTCTGTTTAGTCAACACGTGTACAGTTCGGCCGCCTGGTTTGAGGAACTGTCATAGTCGTTTTATAACATAAAATATGATTTGAAGCTTTGCTGGCATTGAACATATTCAAGTTGTTCTCGGGCTTCGAGCCAGGTGTAGTGATGAAGAGCCATCAATGTTTCGGGAGTGTGCATCTCTCCCATCATCAGGATGATGAATGACTAGCAAGAGTGAAGGGGCCAGTATATGCACTGTCTGCTAGTATGTACCGAGTAGAAAACACCCAGTCTATTGTGGAGGTGGAATCTGTGTTTTCTGAGCCAGTCGATTTCCAACTTTAAGGCTGGTTTCCAGGAGGGACTAAACTGCAATCCAGCATCCCGGTTCAGTGTGCTCTTCTCGGAGGAGATGGACAGAGCCTCCTTAACGCTATGTTCCCAGAAACCCCTATATTTTGCCACAATGGTCGTTTCTTTGAAGGCTCTTCATCACTACACCCGGCTCGAAGCCTGAGAACAACTTGAATATGTTTTACAACATGGTCCCTTCCTCTTGAGTCGTTTCAGGCTAGTTGCACAATCTTAACACGAACCTTTGTAGCTACGAAAGAGAAAAGAACTGGAATTCAGAATTTTGGCAATTGAGACTCCACGTGGAGTGAACATATAACAGTTGCTTCCTTAAAATCAGGGTTGCTATTGGTGTTCAAGGGCAGGGATAGAGGTTTGCCTTTTCTGAAGCATGGAGATGGATTTATGGCAGTCATTAGTTGTGGGTAGCGCACATTTCCTTTGCGACCCAACTGCACATGCACTGACTAAACAGACTCTAAATAAGGTATTCTTTTAACCATTTGCTGGCAATAAATTGTGGTCTACTATAAAAATTTTGTTACACATTTCTGTTAGTTGCTGAAGTAATTTTACTGCAAGAAGGGGGGTTGCAGACATGAATCACTCACCCAAAATCAAACTAAATTAAAGCTTTTCATTTTCATTTTGTGGTCCTTTCTCTTTATTTGAATAAAAGATTTAGTTATATCACATTTCATACTTGTATCAAAATTACCTTAATGGACACACTTCATGGAGTTGTGTATCCTATATAGTTTAACAAGCTAGTTATTTGTGTACAGTGAATGCTGCCTATATCTCTGTTCTTGTATGTGTAAAGGGTTTCCAGGCAATTGTGTCATCTCTCTCCTTTGCCTTAGTTATTATTTGCATTGCAAACATCCTGCTTTGCCCAACTCCATTCATTTTTCTGTTATCTTCCTGACATAGCCGCCCAAGGTTTTCAGAAACATTTCCCTCCTGTTTTCAAAGATTTTTAAAATTTGCACTAAGTTACCCCACTTCTTTCCTCCTTACCTAAGTTTCCTGGCATTCCATTATATATGTAATATAAGTAGCTACCTTTGTTTTCAAGTAATGGTCATTATTCCTTCTTCATTGTTAGCCCATTTAGTCCTATGGCTGTTAATCCTTCCCTTTTAGTTTTATTACATATATCAACATACTTTCTATCCTCCATTCATCTTGAAATTTTGATCTTATTTTAAATGCTTTTATTCTCAAGCTACGAACTGTTTCCTATTTTCCCATGTCTTCCATTCTTAATTTAACTTCACTAGCTGTTCTTTTTCTAATGATCAAGCACTCAACTATATCACCCATTCCAATTTCCTCATTTCTCTTTATAACCATCTAAGGCCTAAGAAATCAAGTTAGGCACTAGTGGAAATGCTTAAGTCTGGTGTTGTTGAATCATACACTTATAAGGCTCAGCCGATGATTTATAAGTTGGCAACATCAGTGGCAACTAAGATGCAGTATAGTGCCAATTTGGAGAGTTGCTGTCTTGAACAACAACAATAATGATTTATTGAAGCACTAAGAGATTACAATAATCTTGCCGTATATCGGCTTATTGATGTGCGATCATGCTAAACCATGCCAACTTGAAATGAAGAAATACACTACATCCCCATAGTGGACAAAGAGGTTGGCAATTAAGAATCAGAGAGAAACATGGACAGTGGAACAGAACTGCAATCTAAAACTGAAACAATGGAACAGAACCATAAGCTAAATAGTGGAGTAATGTTAGCAAAGAGGAATGCAAGTAAAACTGAAATGTAATTACCAAGAGAATGTTGTTGTTGTTGTTTTCTAGTGCCTTGCATCTGGCAATGAAGCCATTAGCATTCGTGCTTTCCAATACTTTTGAACTGTAAGGCTTTCATGTAACTGTTTTCTTAACGGGCACCAATTTTACAATGTGGCAGTTACATCACCCGACTTAAACCCCCATTTTGCAAGGGGGACCACACCTATCGTTGGTCAACGGGTCCATCGGACCTAGCCGGGAGGACTAAATAGATGATATTTAGATACACCGACCTTCCCCTCATGTGCCTCTGAGGGACGCTGTTGTGCTGTGATAGGCCAGCACATATGTAAATGACATTTCCTCCATTTTAGATGAAACAGTTATACCGCTGTAATTCGGTCCCCAGAGCCTCATCTGTTAAAAGCAGGGTGCACCACGGGCAGGATGAGGATGGGAATTGGGTAGGAGAGGCTATAGGAGGCGCATCACTACCCCTTACTACCCCAAGAGAATGTAAATAAACAAGAAAATGGGACTTAACATTTGTAGAAAGTGTTACGAAGTGAAGATTTCGGTTTTCCTCATTTCCTTTAGCTGTTCATTATTGATGGAAATCGGCATGTAAAATAATGTTGTTGTTTTCTAGTGCCTTGCATCTGGCAATGAAGCCATTAGCATTCGTGCTTTCCAATACTTTTGAACTGTAGTTTCTTCTGATCTTAATGCTTCACAGGTCTTCAAGTGTTCTTCATTCATTTCTGCTGGATCGTTACACAGGACACATATCGGTGAGGCTGAGATACCTATTCTGTAGAGATGACTTGCCAAGCAGTCATGATTTGTCAATAGTTGTAAAATAATGTAAAATAATGTAATCGTCAATAATTTGCAACACTTATTTCCAGTAAAATGTGAAGTCAATCACCTGCCACATGTAATTCTTATAAAACTGTATTTGAGAGAGCGTAAACTTTCACGGCCGGAGTCAATATATCTAGGAGTTATTAAACTCCAGCAGACCACGGCATAACAGCCCGGAAATAACTCCTAGATATAAAACTGTATTTGTTTCATAAACATACAATTAGAAATATACTCATATTTTACAGCCATCTACATACTCCACAATGCATGAGCTTGTGATTTCATAGTTATTTCAGGTTATATGATTTATACCTCTAAAATGCAACTTTGTATTTCTTTTATAAACATATACTTATGAAATAGCATTTCCTATCTTCTAATTGCCCAAATTCACCATTTTGAACGAGAATAAAGTTAATAATGAACAAACTGATGCTATTGACGCTGAGGCAATGTAAATTTATAATTGCAATAATAACATAGAGATTATTAGCTTCACTTATCTTAATATATGCTGCAAGTTCTTGAAATCAAATGGAGACTGCAGTTTCTGGAATACTCGTTCCTCATTCCTATCTTTGGTGTAATATTTGTTTATACTCTTGAGTATACCCTTTATTTGAGTATATTAAGATAAGTGAAGCTAATAGTCTCTAAGTTATTATTATAATTATAGAGAATAAAGTTTCCTACCTTCTTTGTATCTACGTCACCTATGCATTGCTAGAAGTTACTTACATTCATCTTATATGCATTGCCAACTACACAATTCCAGCATCGTGCAAATTATGTGCTACTACAGTTGGCTACTTTAATTTCTCCGGCATTGGCACACTGCATTATGCAGTCCGTAAGCCTGTATACTGCATCATTACCTTATTTTTATTTTTTCTAGATTTTGCCCTAGAACTGTTTTGACAGTTTTTGTCTAAAATTTGGTTTATGTCAGTTCCCCTATTCATTTCTAACCATACACTTTGTATTCTCCGAATTTCAGTTTCTCTGCATTTGTATGCTATTTTTGGTAGAGAATCTTTTCCCCTACATAATGGGCATTCACTTTGTGGATAAGTGTTTCATTCACCCTTTGGGGCCGCACCATAGCCGAGTGGTTAGACTATTTGCTTCTCACCAAAGCAGCCCAGGTTTGATCCCAGGCAACCACATGTGGGATTTGTGGTGGACAAAGCAGCACTGGGACAGGTTTCCTCTGGGTTCTCCGGTTTCCCCCACCATCTCATTCCACTGCTGCTCCATCTTCATTCCACGTATCATCAGTGTCACCGCCTGCAGTGCCGTAAGTAGTAAAAGCGTGCGTTAGGCACTACCAAAAAGAAAAAGAAAAATTCACCCTTTGACCTCCACACTGCTACTCTTTGACATGCTCTTCCCTTATCTTTCTTTCTTACTGGTATTTGTCTATATGTCTCTCTTTCCTATTTGTTTTTCATTGAAACATAAAATATTAGTGACCTCTTGTATTAGCTGACTCAACAACTTTAACTTGGAACTACAGTGTGATATTGTCAATGTGTGCAACACATGGTCACCTGAAGTGTGTATACAAGAAGATATTTTCATAGGCAACATGTAAATAAATGGCACACAGTAAATAACAGAAAACAGCAAAAATAAAATACACTAACAGCAAGCTGAACCCATGAGCTTAACACGAAGAATTGTTGTGATTAACGAGTGACTGTGGGGTATTGTGGTGTCACTAATGCTTACAACATTGCCTTGTTTACCATAACATTGAGCACTAATGTCAGACCTCAGCTTTCAAAATTAGTGCTATAGTTCCAACTTTCATGGTAAATGTGACATACTGGTTGAGCAGAATGGTTTGACACATGGTTTGAGAAATTCTGCCTAGTTTCCTGCATTCTAGAAGACATTCATGTTAGTGTGTAGGCAGCACCAATATCTTAGTCTAAAGGAGTTTTCACGTTATGAAGGCACAATGGCTCTTATGGAGAATCAGCGCGGCGTTGCCACGCATGTTGCGCCACTGTGATTACCTCGTTTTTGCTCACAACCAGGTTTATTATTATTAGTTATTATTATTATTATTATTAGTTATTATTATTAGTTATTATTATTAGTTATTATTAATTATTATTATTATTATTATTATTATTATTATTATTATTATTATTATTATTATTATTATTATTATTATTATTATTATTATTATTATTATTATTATTATTATCAAACACCTAAGAATTGTTTTTCGCTCGCCACTTTTAATAATGTTTTAAGACCAGTGGATAACCCGGTCAAAAGCGCTTTTTTAGGAGTTTTTATTGCCCTATCCTTCCAAACTTTTGATACAGTGTGCCCTACATTTAACCAACTTTCATCAAGGTACACGATTTTCCTTCCCTCTTTCCTGAATTGTTTTATTTTCCGTAAATAGGAATGCCGCCACACTATAATATCATTTCTCTCAATCATAAGCGATTTATTTCCTCTCTTTTCAAAATCAAATCCCATTTCCTTCACTAAGCGATAAAAGGTTGAGTATTTAAAATTTAGCAAGTCATCCTCATTGACCTTTTTCAATACGGACAGAATTGTAGGGGGAATATTTTGAAACAGAAATTAATGAAATTTGCGTCGTATAGAACTGCGTACAAAATCATTATATTTCACCTTCCTGCTGGTTTTGTATGTATGTATCGTTTGTCTTGTTTTCCGCGGTGTAGTGATGGGACGCTTTTTACATTCTTTTCTTAACCTAAAAAATGTACGCCTACTCACACCAGTCGCCTTATAAAGTTCACTAACAATAAACGAGTCACTGTGTTCGGGGTTCTTTTCCTTTAAATAATCATACATCCTAAGAATTGTTTTTCGCTCACTACTTTTAATAATTTCGCCTTTTCATCTGCCATCCATTGTGCACTGATCACTTAACTGCAATGCGCATGGTTACCAGAGAACTTCTAAAACTCGTTTACACCTCAAATTCCCGAAACCTATTGAAAACCTCCACTGAAGTACAATCCCTTATCGGCCCTTCAACTGCCACACATCTGGTTTCCATCATCTGCAAGACAGGAGAACTGGGTGTTGTTGGCCGTGTGCTTGGCGCGCTAAAACCATTTGCTTTTAAATGGTGATTTATGGATGGCTTGTTACTGGAGATGTTCTATATTTATATAAAAAATAATTTCGTTATTTCCTTGACAACTTTGTCGCTGGAAGTTTTTACGTGGACTTACAGAATGAGAATTAGCCAGTGACGACATTTATAGAAAAAAGCTATATATATATAGGAATGGAAGAATTACAGATTCCAAGAAAATTGATTAATTTAGTAAAAACAAATTATATAGGGAATGGAGTAAGACAAGGAGATGCTTTGGCATGTTTGTTATTTAACATTATATTGGAGAAAGTAGTGAGAGAGTGAAATTAATGTCGGGAACTATTTTCTGTAAGTCAGTACAGATTATGGCATATGCAGATGATATAATAATTATAGGAATAACACAAAGAGCAATGAAAGAAGCTGCACAGGCCTTGAAGAAGGAGCAAGAAAGGTAAACTTAAAAAATTAACGAAAAGAAAACAAAATATATGCCAATCACAAGAAAACAAAAGTACAAGAAGATCTGACTTTATGGAAATTGTGGAAATAATTATGGAAATAAATTTGAGACACTTGAAAGTTTTATCTGTCTTGGCACAGAAATCAATTGTAAGAATGATTTAGTGTTAAAATTAGAAGAAGAATTTTTGTAACAAGTAAAAGTCTTTGTGAAATAAGTCTAAACTACTGTGCTTTTCAAATGGGAAGAGTTCTGATCTGCAGCCAATGAGATACGTTTACATACACAGCATTGCAAGCTTATTACCCCCACTCTTCATATTTCCCTCTCTCACTGTCCTAGTTTGTGCAAGTCTACCTGGCACTAGACATAATGTGATATCGCAAGCCCCACTTCAGGGGAAAGCAATATAACAACACAGCAGGACTCCGATTGGTTGCTGACCTGGAGGCACTCAAGGACAAACTCCTTCCCATTTGAAAAGCACAGTAATATCCTGAAATACTAAACTTTTAACCTATAAAGTTTTATCCAGACCAGTTCTGATATATGAATCAGAAACATGGCCATTGGCTAAAATGGATGAAAGGGCCCTTAGCATATTTGAGAAGAAGATATTGCACCTCATATTCAGCCCATTAGAGGAACAGAACACATGGAGAAAGAGATACAATTTTGAATTGTATAGATAGTTTGACGAACCAGATATTGTGACAGCTGTTAAAATCAAGAGACTACAATGGGATGGACATGTTCTCTGTGCAGAAGATCAAACTATTAAACAAGTCATCATTGCAACCCCAGAGGTGAATGTGGGAAGACCGAAGCTGAGATGGGAGAATGTAAGAAAAGGCATTAGATTCTGGGAATAAGGAATTGGAGAAGTGTAGCTTTGGTGAGGGAAGAATGATGAAAGCTACTATAGAAGCCTAAGGCCCACACAGGGCTGTCGTGCCAATGATGATGATGAAAACACAATGATCCCAAAATACTGGATTTCACTCAATCATTTAATTACGTTTTTGCTACCTACTTTCGCAACCATTCACTTGCTTCCATCTAAAAATGACACTATAATCAGTGCCGATCAAGAAAGATCTTGAAATTTTGTACAGAGAGAGAGGCAACATTTCTGCTTAGTGTAGCCTTGTGTGTCCAATGACAATTAGATTGTGCCTGGAATGCAGAGCAAATATTATTTGTATTCAAGGACATGAATGAATCACATGCAAAGGATAGAAGATGCATGTAGGTATATATCAGTGTAGATTTACGTTAACAAAAGAGACATGCCTATTAAGTATTGATACTTATTGTAATGGTGAAATGCTGCTGATATCCAAATTGCTTGCATTGCTGTTGTTGCTAGACTTCCCTATGGAAATGTCAAGCTGTTCTATACTTTCTTTCAAAGCTTAATTTTCCCATTCTCACTGATTAAATCCTTTTTATGAATGACCACCTTTTTGTAGTTTTCAGCTTTCACAAGGGTCAGTCAAATGAAAACCTCAAAATGTGGGACCCAAATGACCTAGTTGTCGACAGGCCTAGTTGTTCGTACTATTACCAACAATGTATGTAATGCCCAACAAGTGGCAGAAGTCTGCAGACAAGTGAATGCTGCTACAATAACAGTTCAAAATGGCTGCCTCCCTTGTGACATGCACCAAGGAAGAACAGTGTTCTGTTGTACATTTCTGAGTAGTGAAGGTATGAAACCTATTGAAACCCCAGCAAATGAAGGTCCAGTATGGTGATGTACATCTATCACTGCAGCAAGCGTATCAGTGGAGTAGAATGTTCGGAAATGGCATGACTTCTGCGACAGACGCTCTGAGACTGAGTCAGACTCTGTTTTGACACCAGTGGCTGCTGCAGCAATTGAAACCATTGTGATGGAAAATCATGTGTTACAGTGGATGAAATAGCTGCAAGTCTGAACATTAGTAATGGCTTAGCACAGCACTTCACATCTTTCATGATGTACTTAAGTTTCGCAAAGTGTCTGCAAGATGGGAGTCATGATATTCTGTACTTTGATACTCTTCCACATCCGCTATACTCATCAGATTGCACACCAAGTGATTACCACATGTTTGGACCACTCAAAGAGATGACAGGTTGGAAACAAATTTCATTCCAATGAACAGGCCTCTACTTTGGCCCAAATTAATTCAATCAGGGTAAAATGACAATGATAAGGGGCAAGCCTAACTATTTTGTGACCATGTTCTGCAACATTGCCATCGAGATCCTTTAATAAAGATGCCTTTCCAATACAAAGTGTTAGCATAATTACAAATGCTCACAACACATGTACAGATATTGACTCAGACACCCATAGGTAAACAGAAGGCAAATAACATATAAGCAGAATGATGCAAATGAATTTGTGAGCACATAGGCTATCTCTAACTGATGCAAGCTGGGAGGCATTGTTTATAACACTGCAGTGACAGCAGAAGAAAAAGCATACAGTTTATGTTACTGTTGGTTTGCTTGTCCAATACATGCCAATCATGTGTTGTAATATTAGCAACAAGGTGTTTGCATCTACTGTTTCTATGGTGATGTCTTAGCTCTAATTGGTCCTTCTTTTCATCACTATAATGACCATTATGACATCCATCCCTTCCCATTTTTTTTAAGATTTCCGCCATGTGGTTAGCAACTGTCAATCCCCTTCTTGATTGGCACCATACATTATTTCTGCTATGTAAGTGAGGTCAGTTAAAAAAGGATTTCATGAGGTAACATCATATTCTTAAAGCATTACTTATTAATTAAGGATAATTTTGCACCTACCCATGATTCACTAACGTATTTCTCATAAAACAGTATTTCACCTACATAAGCAATCTTTACCAAATTTAGTAATCATGGGCACAGCTAAACGGTGCTTCTACAGTTGCCAATAAGAGAAGTGCTAGGAGTCATAGGGAACAAAGCATACAGTAATAAAAGTTGCATGTTTTTGTGTTTGAGGGGGGTTTTATTACCACTAGACACTTTCACAATTATGTAGTGATAACCTCAGGTGCACAGTTTTTTTCTCTGGGAGGTGGAATCGGGACTGAAAGTTTAATGTCGTACTGGCAAGTTGGCCATGGTAGCCTAGTGGTTAAAGCAGCCGCTCAATAAGCGGAAGATCTGTGGTTCAAATCCTGGCTATGGCATTGAATAATTTTTCGGTCCTGATTCCACCTCTTAAAACATTGCCCACACACGGCTTGTGTGTTTGAAAACACCACCAGTGGGCTTGTTGGCATAAATGGGTAATAATCCCTAAGGTAGTTTACTTAGGAAACAAGTGTTTCAATGAGCTCAGCATGGTAAGGTATCAAACTCTTAAAATTAAAGTCTGGTCCAGGCACTGCTGCTGAGTGATCATCAGAGACAGATAAGTTTCTGTAATTGGATTTTGCAAAATGTCAATGATGGCATAATTGACAAGAGCTTAATTTTCTTCCCTGACAAATCATGGTTCCATTAATATGGTTATGTTTTGTCACAAAATAACAGATATTGAAGCGAAGAGAAACCTGATTCCTCTCACTAGGTCCTGTTGCACGATGTGAAAATTGGTGTGATCTGCAGAAAATCTGTGCAGAATAGGATGTATATTTTTTTTTAACAACAGTAAATGCATAGAGATGCAAGAATGTTAAAATACCATGTGTTGAACAGCTGACCAATGTTGAATATCAGTCTGGGTTTTTCTAACAAGACATTCCTTCCATCCATACCACTGATGAGTAGTTAAATGTACTCAGAAAAGATTTTGAAGATAAGATGGTTAGTAAAGGGTTAAGGTCCTCATGATCTCCTGATTTAATTGTATGCACCCTCCTTCCCCTTCTCCTTCTAGGGGATATGTGACCACAAGGTACCCAAGCTGAGCAGAACATTACTTCCACTTACTGGTGTTTTGCTCCTCACTGTAACTTTTCTATCTGACCTTACCTTGGTCATCTCTTGTTCTCTTTCGACCCCGATGCTATTAGGGTTCCCGAGGACTAGGGAGTCTTTATTTTTCCAACCTCTCCATTTCTCTAATTTCTCTATAAAATCTTAACCCCTAACATGCTGACCTGTCATGGCATGTAATACGTCCTCTGATTGGTAATCAGAGGATATGGTCGGTGAATTTATTTTGATAACTCTCCCGGTCAGGTCGGTGAGACCCGTAAACCAACGACAGGTGTGGTCCTCCAGACATTCTGGGGGTTGTGAGAGAGCGATGTGACTGCCAAAACATAAAAATATGGTGCTCTCTAAAAAACGGTTACTATTACTGCTATTGCTCTCTTCAGTATCATCAGTGAAAAATATTGGAGAGCAAGAGGATTAATGACTTCATTGTCAGAAATCCAGCATTAGCTAACAACAACATTTTCCACTGTATAAACGAAGAATCCTAACACTTTGTTTTAAACTTTATTTTTTTTAAAAAATATGCTTAGACATATTGATATAATCTAAATACTAAGGTGGCCTATAAAAGCAAGCGAATAATCCAGATTTTTTTCATTGCAATTATTTCGGTTTAAAACCATGTTTAAACGTGCGGAGCAAGAAAGATGTTAAAAAATCTGCTTTCAACAAAATTTTACATTTTATTATTTTAAAAAATGTACAATTGCATAAAAGGTTTATCGTGCATACCATAGTATTCTTCGACACATTTTACACCGAAATCCATGTTCATACTTTATCTTAGTCACATTTGAAAACACGCAAATTTGGCAACGGCACACCTGATTCTTCCATAAGAATAATATGGTCCATAAGAGCCCGTTGTGCCTTCATAACGTGAAAATAGCTATAGTTAAGTCTTTTGACCTTGAGGGAAGGAAAAATTAGATGTACTGTCACGTCACTTATTAAAAATGGGACACGTTTCATTTGCTCTCATCTTCAACCTGATGTTGGAACATGGTGTCATACTCTGGTGTCTTTTCCAGCAATGTCTTGCTGAGGTTGTCACTTTGATGCAACTCACAGTTGAAGACTCTGTCTTTATTTTTCAGAATGAATATATTCTCGCAGGCTGTTAGTTATTTCACGTTAGAGATGCTTTTTAACAATGTACGTTCAGGACCAATTTCATGGTTTTCTGCTATCCCCAATTTTCCCATTTGTTTATACTTTCAATTCTAAGATGTTCTTTAGACCTTGTTTTCAATTTTCTTTTTGTTTTTCCAATATAAATTTTGCTGCAGTCTTTGCATTGGAACTGATATATTCCCAATTTTTCTATTGCTGAAATGGTGTCTTTCAGTTCAGAGTGTAGTAGATTTTGGATGGAATGTGGGTTTTTAAGTGCTAGATTAAAATTTGTGATCTTTTGGAATTGGGTGTGAACTTTTGGATGATATGTGAACTTTTGTATACCCGTAGTTTTCTTTTTCCATTGACAGTTTGTTAGTTTCTTCCATTGTCTTCTGTTTTTTTGCCTTTTAGATTATATTGTCCATTGTTTTTCTATTGAAACCATTGTATGTCATCCACATATTGATTCCAGGTCTGGGAGATCTGTGGGAACGCTTTTAAAATCCTTGTTTCCAGGTTGCTCATGAACAGGTCCGCTAAAATCTATGAAAGTGGGTTTCCCATTGCGATGGAAAATCTGGTTACTATCTAGATATTGAGTAGTCAGAAGCTTTCACGGCTGGAGTTAGAATTAAGGCTAGAGATTTCTTTGGGGCTTAGAAGCCGTGGTCTGCTGGGGTTTAGAGGTCCAGGCATTTCGTCCATACCATTTAGCAATCAGAGCGGAGAAGCCCCATCCATCTAACACACACCTCCCACTCAAGCCCAGCTAATCCCCTGTGAGCAGCCCAGATATAAATACGGCACCTCCAGCCATAAACAATTCTGTTGTAACTGAACCTTTGCCGAGAAGACTCGGACCACACCACCGATGATGTCCACTGCAGGTGTGTACTAAATGTCTGGACCTCTGAACCCCAGCAGGCCACGGAGACCACAGCTGTTAAGCCCAGAAGAAATCTCTAGCCTTAATATCTAGATATTGTTTACACATCACTATAAACAAAATCTTCTAACAAAGTAATTTATAGGTTTTTGTTTGTTTTCCCTTTATAATAGTAGCTTATGACCATGCTCCATTGTAAAGGACAGTCCATCCTTAGGGCTTCAGCTCATTGGGGCATTCTAGCAACATAAATAAATAAATTAATTAATCCTATATCCATTGGTGCTTCTTTTAAATGAAAGTGAAGCAATGAAAAAAATCTCTTTCATTAAAATCAAGTTAAAGTAAAGTGTGAATAAACTTGATCACATTGTGTTCATTTTCTGAAAGTAACAAATGGGAAAATAGTGCAAATAAATAGGTATGGAGAATAGAGTGTAAAACTTGTTACGTGTTGCACCAAAACTGGTTAATTATCAAAGAAATAAATAGGAATGAATATTGATGCAGGTGAGACTCTAACAAGAGAGGATAGTAGCAGCAGTATTAGTCAAGAACTTGGGGACAAGACTGATGGCTCCTCAAGGACAGCAAATGTGCCAAAAGTTAAAGTTGGTGTGGGGAACACAGTATTTGCAGAAATGAAACAACGCCAAGAGAGACGCACATCATCTCCCAAACAGGTGCGTACGTAACACTTCACTTTACTTGCTTTAGGGTTTGTATTATCATCTCTCAACCTGTGGTTATTACTATCTGTTGCTATGTAACTGTAAGTTAGTTAACCTGGAGTTTGTTAACAATTTGGTATGATGGACAACAGTTTTGCATGCAATTTCATGCCACCTAGATAGAAACTTATGGTATTAGATCTTTAAAATAAACTTTCTAATGTAATTTTCTTGTGCTTCTCATCTGAGTTGTATGTTTAATACAACCTAGTATTAAATTAGTAATGTGAGCTTTTTGGTTATGCTGAATTGCGTGCAAGATCCCCAAAAGCACCTGTGTTCCATGCGGGTTACCTGAAGGATACACCTGAGTTGGGTATGAGCTGTCTGGAAGTTCATCAATCACTTCCATTGTCTGGTTCTCTTTGCAGTCTACTAGCTCTACCCAGGAGGCACCATGAGAAGTTTGAGTTCATGGCCACCCATATATTATAATTGTTTTATCTATTTATCCTTTTTTTTTTGCTTTTAACTTTTTCATTTTTTTTTTTTCTTTTTAATGCTTAATATTACAATGTTTATAAACTTTAAATTTGCTTTCAAAACTTGTCACACAACTATTTTAGCAATAGTTATTGTGTTTTGTGAGTTTGACATTTAGTATTTACATTTTGGGGAAAAACTTAAATGAAACTGATTTTAAGAACACCACTCTCGTTTTTTGACAATTTTGATATCTTGTACAGCCAGTGGATCTCCGGCCCTGATGTTTCACATCTGTGGTAAGTTGGAGGGGGAAGGTTAGTGTTGCCAACGTATACTAATGAGTTTCGGAAAATGGATTCTCAAAATTATCTTAACAATGAAAGTATATGATATTTATTAAGTTTAAAATGTTGAAGTACAGATTTCGGTTTTATTTTCATGCAATATCTTTGTTACACCACTATTCTGTTCAAATATTACCTTTACATCCGTTATGGGCAGTAGCTGTAACTTTTGGCAATACTGGAAGCAAGTAACACACCAGTTGTTAAAACTTTCTGCTAGCACTAATCAGTGGTCTCACTGCTAGGTGTGGCTTCCAAATGTAGCACCGTGTTGCCAACTCCGTTTTACAAGGACCACATGGTTTCAATTGCTTTGGTGTTTGTGCAGGCCTTTTTCCGGTAGGTAAACGATATAACAATTGTCTCCATATTCTACTATTCTGTGATCATTTATATGCAGACTGTCCACATAAATTTACAAGGTAGCGATGCAATCTGCAGATGTGTGAAATGTTTCAAATACCCTGTTTGAAATTCCTGCTAAAGAATTGGCAAAACTGCATCACGAGGCATTGAGAAATGTCAGAGCCGGAGATGCACTGGCCGTAGCATCTGCTCTTTCAGGAAGCTTTAATTTATAATGGATTCTTTGCTCCTTGATGGCTTGTTGATCACATAGAGAGATGTACTTTGGGTCGGATTTACTTCAAAACAACTGCAAATTGTAATACATTTGGATGTGCTGCAGAAAGCATCCTGTTTAGTTTTGAATGGAACTTTCGCATGTTTGTCTTCTATTGAGTGAGAAGTCAAATCTTGCCCAAACCTTGCGCAAAAAAAGGTTTTCTTCGCTGATGAAAGTTTCTTGTATAAAGTCAGTGAAACTCTGTGCATTTGCCTCTTGTAGCACAGTAAACTTTCGGTTTAGCAGACCTAAAGGGGCCAGGAGTTGTCTGGAAAATTGAAAGTCCGTTAAATTGCAAAATGAATGAAAATGAAGCAAAAACAATTGAAACTGTTTTAATGGTACATACCATTTACTTTACATGATTTACTCTTGGTTAGAACTCGTTCCCTGTGAAACTGTGGGTTTGAAAAAAGTGTCAATACCCATTTGTTTCCCACTTGAATATTGCTTCCTTATGATGAAGGAGTGAAACTGTCTGAAATGTTCATAATGGGCTAGCACTTGTGGGTCTGAAGACCTTTCCATGTAAGAAATCACATCATCCATGTGGTCTCTTATTATAGATAATTTAGGTACACACTTCAAAGATTCATCATCACTGTCGTTGTCTTCATCTTCATCCTCTTGTAGAACACTTGCAGCAATCCCTTCATGACTCAGAACCTGGTAACCTGAGTCACCCTCATCCATGTCCAGCCACTCCTCTTAAGTCGTGTTCACTTAAATTATTCCCTGCTTTCATCAGGGTATTACAGAAATCAGATGTTACGAAGTCACTGAAATCATATTCAGCTTCCAGTTTATTTATTAACTCCTGCTTCTGAGTTATGCTCAAGTTCAGACGTTCTTTTTTAACACCAGACATTCTGCACTGTAACAAAACTAGAGTAGACCTGTAATGAACACAAGAGTATTACATGCACCAGAGAATGCCCAAATCAGACTGAAGCTAAGAGTCATGTGAGCCCTTGAGCTTGTGATGTGTACACAAACTTTCACAAATGTAGCCGAAGACGCATGAACTAGCATTCTTGATCAGACAAGTAGCGGAATGCCACAGTTTAATCATCGCAGATCTTCTAAATTTCATTTAAATTTATTTTATAACTAATGCCAAATTTAGTCCATTAAATCAGAAGTCCATTGAACAGGGATCCGCTAAATTGAGATTTTACTGTATTATCATAAGACTGCTACATGTTAGGTTTCCGTGCATCCCATATTTTTTGTGTTCCATGGGTGACAACACATTGCCAAGGAGGAAGAGTAACAATTAAGAAGTTTGAAATCTAGTTACGTCTTGAATCCTGTTTGGTAATTAAGAATTTTATGTGGAAAAGGAAGTGTGTTTGGAAATTGGTGTATGTGAGGCCATACTTGATATAAAATAGAGAAAATAAGGGGTAAGTAAAAGTAATTGAACACTAATTTTGTGAAAATACTCCTGTAAATTAATGTGAAAATACGTTTCAGAGTATTAACATATATTAACATTTTGCTTTCAGCTTCCTGTAGCTTAGTAGGAAAATAAGACATTTTGAAATATAAGGTTCATTGTTGATATTTTGTAACAGTTACTTACAAAATAGGTTAGATGCTCTTTTGAATATCAAGATATCAGTTCCATTTACATTTAAGCAAATTTAACAACTTCATTGACTGAATGTTTCGGCCTTCTCTACAATTTTCTTCCATTCAATGCGATCTTTTGTCAGGTTTACCCAATTTCTTATCTTCATATTTTTTCAATCTTGGTGTATGTCGTCACTCCATCTGATTTTAGGTCTGCCCCCTTTTCTAGATTCGATAGGCTTCCATGTGTATATTTTTTTTAACTGTTCTCTCATTTGACACTCTATACAAATGTCCGAACCATCTAAGTCTCTGTGCTGTAATGAAATTAATAATTGTTCTTTTTTATTCTTTTATTTAACTCTTCATTTCTCAGTCTTCCATTGTCCTCTGTCTTTAATTGGTCCAAAAATTCTTCTTAATATCTTTCTTTCAAATACTGATATCTTTTGCTTTTGTGATTCTTTCAATACCCATGTTTCAGAGCCATATGCGACTATAGGTTTTATGATTGTATTATAAATTCTTAATTTTGCACTTAGAGTTATAAGTTTACCTTTGAATAAATTATTATACATGAAATATGCAAATATTACTGCCATGCATGTTAAAAATAAATAGGAAATAAAACATTAAGCAAACTATCCCTAAGAATAGTATTGCAGGTGTCATGTAGCAGAAGTGTGATAGAGAATAAAGAAACCCATACAACTCTGCTTCTTCAATTCCCTTATGCCTTTTTAAGTGTCGGGGTAGCCTTGTTTGAGCCATCTCTGCCATTCCGCTCTGTTCTTGCACATTTTCTTAATTTCCACAACAGTTTTGCCCTTTTATGTCCCAATCTCTCAATGCTATTCTTCCATGTATTGTGGGGTCTACCTCCACCAACTGCTCCTTGCACTCGCATTTCGTGTATTTGTTTTACTTTTCTTTCTTCTTCCATTCTCGTAACATGTCCGTACTACCTCAACTGATGTTCCTCGACCACTTCAGCAATTGCTTTCTGTCCTAATTCCTCTCAAATTCTCTCATTTCATACTTGAACTCTTCTTGTCTTTTGTACAAGTCTCCTCAAGAACTTCATTTCTGTGGCAGTAATCTTACTCAGATGTTTGTCTTGTTGTGCTAAACTCTCCATACCATACAGCGTAATCTGTGCCATGATTGCATTATAGATCTGCTTTTTGGTTCTAAGGCTTATCTCCTTCTTTCCTACTAGTGTGTTACTCATCATATAATAAGCTGATACTGCTTTCTTAGTTCTACTTAGTTCCTCCGATTCAATTTTTCTATCGCTACTTATTGCGGTTCCTAGATATTCAAAAGTTTCTACCTTCTCAAGAGGTTTTCCATTACAAAGGATATTGAGCTCTTCTTCCTGTTTATTCTGTTTTGATACCCACATTACTTTACTTTTCTCTTTGTTCACTATCATTCCCTTCCTTTTCAGTTCTTCATACCATTCCACCACTGCTTGCTGAAGTCTTTCTGGTGTGTCAGCTGCCAATACTATATCATCTGCATAGAACAGTACTTGCACATAAACCGGTTGTAGTCTCCACATTCCCAGCTTTGTTCTGTATGTTCTTCGCCTACATATTTTAGTTATTTTGTCTAGCAAAAAGTTAAAAAGCAAAGAGCTAAGGCTATCCCCTTGTTTAATTCCTTTCTCCATTGGAAATTCTTCAGATGTTTCTCCATCTATACGTACTATTCCCACTGGAAGTCTATATATATTCTTCACAGCATTTATTAGTTTCATTGGCACCCTCTTTGCAGCCAGGGCTTCCCACACGTATTGCCTTGGTACCGAGTCAAATGCAGCTTTGAGATCGAGAACCATCCAACTCTCAACATGCTTATAATCTTTAAAAAATTCTTCCCCATGCCAAACTTGCAAATTATTCTTTTGAAGTCTAATTATTGCAGTATTCTTGCTGTTATGTAAATGTTGCTCCAATATTTTTCCTTGGGATTGCTTTGACTACCAATTGAAGCCAAAGGTTCACCATTTTTGAGCAGTTACCTCCAAGTTAGTACTCTAACTGCTACCCTTGGTGCTGGTCAGTTGATTGCTATAACTGAGCAAGATGGCTCTGCATTAACGTGTTAGACTTGCATTCAGAAGGTCGTGGGTATGGTTACTGTGGCTGACCTCTCTGACCTATGGGTGTTTTGAGGGTCTTTTCTCAGGTCACAAGGTGAATGTTGGGAAGGATAATTACATTCTCCAAATTTTCTGTCCTTCCATTTTCATTCCTACCTTAATTTCAATCCAGTCTTTCAAGGTCAGAAGTGTTGGCAAAGAGGCGAGTTTGGCATTGCTGTGTGAGGAATTTAATTGCTGTTCTTGATGGATGGGTGGCATTGTGGTCACCTGCCTTGTGGCTGCTTGTAAACCCTAGTGCCAAGATAAAGAACCTCCAGCACACATTAGAGACCCTCACTTGGGTTCGCTGGTCACCTGGGTTCCAACACAAGCTCACAGAGCACTCTCACTCCATCCCTTCCTCTCAGTGTTTGACATACAATACCGTGAATAGCTCAATGTGGAATCCCCTCTGTAAAATACCTTTACTTTCTTTTCTTAGTTCGCTGCTAAAAATAACTCCCAATGAGCTATCAGCTGAAAGTTGTAATATGAAAATTTCCCCTGACTACCAATTATAGGCAACTGGAATGTTAATCAGAGATTGTTACACAGGCTCTTAAATACACATTTGTATTCAAAACATGTCCATTTAGGCAATGCATCTATGAAATTAAAAAATCTAGTTTTCTTTTGAGCACTTTGATGTTTATACCATATATGAAGGACATAAAACTGCAGTGCACACAAAATTTTAACAGAGTATGTGAAAGTGTTAATATCTTAATCTTTGTAATCATAATTAATACATTTTTCCTTTCTCTACTCATAAGTAGAAGGAAGTATTGTATTCCACCCAAAAATTCAATGTCGAGATTTCACTGGAGATATATGTTTTGAGACCCTCTGAATCCAAAAAAAAACATTTTTAGAAAAAGGTCTGTGTGTGTCTGTCAGTCTGTGGACAGCATAACTCAAAAACAAAAAGTCGGTTAAAAACCAAAGTTAGTATTTAAGTTTAATGTCTTTCAAGGAAGATTTTGAAGAAAATAGCCCCACCCTAAACTACCCTTTACATGGAACATTATAATTTTCTTGAAAATGGCTTTAACGATTTTGATTAAAATGCCATATGTTTAAGATATTTGCATGACAAATGAAATGTATATTTTGAATTTTCTGGCTATAGCCTATGTGGTCCTGTTTACTCTGGATGACTTTTGAACAACTTGTAAACCGTCAGAGAGACAAAATCTTAATATACAAAAAGTGTAGATCTCGCTAAAACACACAATTTATGTGTAAATACATTTTTTTTTTGTAGAGAGAACCATTTCGGAGATATTCCTTGTTATTTGTGTCAGTTTTGGAAAACTTAAAACTTTAGTGAAATGGAACATTGTTGCTCATTTTTTTATATGTTAACCGTGCAAAGAGAACGGGATCTCAAAGCTTTAAAAGATTTGACTATTGCTCAAAGTGTACCGTATTCTAATATTCCCCTTACACCTACAAGGAAATAAGCAATAAGATAATTTGCACAAATGCTTATTTCAACTTACACGAAGAAGATATAGGAATAAGAGTTTATGAGAATGGTTAGTACAAGAGTAGAGAAAGTCATGTGAGTGCAACACATCAGATTTATTATATGGTAATATGAAATGGTTCTTGGACCCTGTTGAAAGGCCTACCTTTGCAGATTATTTGTTGCTATATACACACTAACATAAGCACTGTGGACAAAAGGATTGAAGTATTTGAGGAAGGAATTAAAAAGTTACCTCTTTTTTAGAGAATATTTTAATTAATATTGTCACCGTGCCCGCCGCATCTGATTGCCGCACTGGGGAGGGGGGACCCAGCCAGTCGCCTACCTGGCCTAACGACCAGCCTTGAGGAGGGAGCAGTGTCGCCCATCGCATTATTGTCGGCACTACCGCAAAAGAGAGAAAGGGATAGAGACTTCTGGAATTCTCTGCTTTGTATTTCACCGCAATAATAGCTGAACTTTCCTGAAGATTCCAGAATAGTGCCTGGGAGATATAAATAGCGGTAAAGTGTGAGAAGGAGTAGTTCTTGTGTTACTAATTCGGAGCCGTGCTGTTGCTGAATCGGTAAAGACTTTCTTGCTGTTGCAACGAGTGTACAAAGTTACTGTTTACGGAAATAAAAGTGTTTCTTTATCCCGACTACATCTGTCTTCTTTACTTCACACCCACCAAAGTCACAATATGGATTCTTTAGAAAGCAGTAGGATAATATTCAAGAATATCAGGTAATTTTTATGCTCTATGGAGCTGTGGCTCATTTGAGCATCATTTCACCCATTTCATTCATCATCTGATATGACCCACCAGGCTAAAAATGGGGAAGACACATAAACAACAAAATTCTTAAAATTAGTAACCAACAAAATAAATCGAAAAGTGTATTAACCTTCTTAGGAATACAGTTAGATTACAATTCGGTATGGAAGCCTCATAAATGCATCATAAAAAGAATCAGTAATATTTTTTATATCTTTCATATTTATGTGGCAAAAAAGGGGAACAAATATATATACACACACACAGTAGAATTTGGATAATTTGAACATTTATAATTCAAAATTATTGTTAATTTGAAGGTTTTTCTTGCTCCCTTGAATTTTGTATTAAAGCAATGTAAAAAGAAAAAAACACATGTAATTCGAATTTCATTTTCCTGAATTTGAAGTTTTTGTTTGAAAATGTCAAATTAATCTAAATGCGGAAATTTTAATATGTCCATGCATTCCTGCAAAAGGGATCATTGCTCTGGGATTGTTTTGTCAGAATGCAGTTGGAATGCTGTTTGGGGGGTGTTGGGGGTGGAATAGCTTTCCTAACTGCCAGCCTTGAGCTTCTATACCTGCTCCCACATCCCCTTGTTTAAAATATTTTTGCCTTGAGCTTCCTAATTTCAGTGTGTTACCATTATATCCAGTGGCGGCTCGTGACTTGTCACAGTGGGTATGCAGTATATTACATCCTCTCTACCTTTACACACCACACAACTCTAATTCTAAATTCATATGGGCAATTGAGCTCTTATGTTTTGCTATTTTTTGTTTTAAATGACCAATATCACAAGAACTATTATTTGTCCAGACACCATTTCTCTCACTCGCAAACAATAAGCTTGGAAAGCAGGTTCTCTTCTAAGAATAAACCCGAAAGATTTATCTCCTTTAGTTTCGCCATGTTATTCATTTCCTCACTTTCATACATTCAAATTTCCCGCTTGCTATGTGCAGACACAACTGCATGCAACTTGCTGCCAGAACACAAACATAACAAACAGTAATAAACACTGTAACAAAATAACTATTCCAAACTGAAGTATTGGCCCTAGTAAATTACGACATGTAGACTAATTATATGCATTTATAATCGCTTAGTAAGACTAGATGTAACTGTGTTTATAACATTAATATAATATAGAAGATGGCTACATTATTGTAGAATGAAGTATCTTCCGGGCTGTTATGAGGAGACTTCGACAACGCCACTGAGGATGTTTACCGCAGTTGTAAACGAAACGTCTGGAAGACAGATCTCCAGCAGACCACGGCGTAACAGCCCGGAAGATACTTCATTCTACAATTTAGATGCCAGCCGTGAAAGCCTACGTAGCTTTATGGCTACATTATATTTAGAACCGTCACGTTGGCTGCCTAGTAGGTTCTGCTAAACGGGAGGGAAATGCTCGTAGCAAGGAAAACAGAGGGACTTGTAAGAGAGCGTAGTGCGCTTGCGCGGTAAGAATCGCATGTGTTGGCCTTGTCGATTATGCTGCCTTAACTCGCTGTACTCTTAAATGCAAGCTTTGCATCTCTCTCCGCGTAGCCCTCGCCTAAAAGCTACCTTCGCCAGTCGCAAAGTCGGGTTTCTGCGTCTCAGCTTGTTGACTGAATGCGCTGACATTTAGTAAAGAGGGCGAGCAAGTTCATATACGTACATGAAAGTTGGACATTCGACTTTCTCATATGCATGTCTATACACATTCGCATGCAGTTGTGAGTATGCGATCACCCAGGAACCGCCACTGATTATATCACTTAGTAAACTGTGTGTCCAGTGCAAGACTTTAACTTTTGCAGACACACACATAGACACATGTGCCCAGACAAACTCATGCACAGACACACATACACAGAGAGATGTACAGACACACACAGACTCGCAGACACACACACACGCACACATACACACACATACGCACACATACACACACACGCACACATACACACACACGCAGATGCATGGAGGACGGACACGTGCACATATACACACAGACATGAATACAGACCCACGGACAGATACGCACATATACACACAGACATGAATACAGACCCACGCACAGATATGCTCACATACACACAGACATGAATACAGACCCACGCACAGATATGCTCACATACACACAGACATGAATACAGACCCACGCACAGATATGCTCACATACACACAGACATGAATACAGACCCACGCACAGATATGCTCACATACACACAGACATGAATACAGACCCACGCACAGATATGCACACATACACACAGACATGAATACAGACCCACGGACAGATATGCTCATATACACACAGACATGAATACAGACCCACGCACAGATATGCTCACATACACACGGACATGAATACAGACCCACGCACAGATATGCTCTCATACACACAGACATGAATACAGACCCACGCACAGATATGCTCTCATACACACAGACATGAATACAGACATACTCACAGATATGCTCATATACACACAGACATGAATACAGACCCACGGACAGATATGCTCATATACACACAGACATGAATACAGACCCACGCACAGATATGCTCACATACACACGGACATGAATACAGACCCACGCACAGATATGCTCTCATACACACAGACATGAATACAGACCCACGCACAGATATGCTCTCATACACACAGACATGAATACAGACATACTCACAGATATGCTCATATACACACAGACATGAATACAGACCCACGGACAGATATGCTCATATACACACAGACATGAATACAGACCCACGCACAGATATGCTCACATACACACGGACATGAATACAGACCCACGCACAGATATGCTCTCATACACACAGACATGAATACAGACCCACGCACAGATATGCTCTCATACACACAGACATGAATACAGACATACTCACAGATATGCTCATATACACACAGACATGAATACAGACCCACGCACAGATATGCTCACATACACACAGACATGAATACAGACCCACGCACAGATATGCTCTCATACACACAGACATGAATACAGACATACTCACAGATATGCTCACATACACACAGACATGAATACAGACCCACGCACAGATATGCTCACATACACACAGACATGAATACAGACCCACGCACAGATATGCACATATACACACAGACATGAATACAGACCCACGGACAGATATGCTCATATACACACAGACATGAATACAGACCCACGCACAGATATGCTCTCATACACACAGACATGAATACAGACATACTCACAGATATGCTCACATACACACAGACATGAATACAAACCCACGCACAGATATGCACACATACACACAGACATGAATACAGACCCACGGACAGATATGCTCATATACACACAGACATGAATACAGACCCACGCACAGATACGCTCACATACACACAGACATGAATACAGACCCACACACAGATACGCTCACATACACACAGACATGAATACAGACCCACGGACAGATATGCACATATACACACAGACATGAATACAGACCCACGCACAGATATGCACACATACACACAGACATGAATACAGACCCACGGACAGATATGCACACATACACACAGACATGAATACAGACCCACACACAGATATGCACTTACACACAGACATGAATACAGACCCACGCACAGATATGCTCTCATACACACAGACATGAATACAGACATACTCACAGATATGCTCACATACACACAGACATGAATACAGACCCACGCACAGATATGCTCTCATACACACAGACATGAATACAGACATACTCACAGATATGCTCACATACACACAGACATGAATACAGACCCACGCACAGATATGCTCTCATACACACAGACATGAATACAGACATACTCACAGATATGCTCACATACACACAGACATGAATACAGACCCACGCACAGATATGCTCACATACACACAGACATGAATACAGACATACTCACAGATATGCTCTCATACACACAGACATGAATACAGACATACTCACAGATATGCTCACATACACACAGACATGAATACAGACATACTCACAGATATGCTCACATACACACAGACATGAATACAGACCCACGCACAGATATGCTCATATACACACAGACATGAATACAGACCCACACACAGATATGCTCATATACACACAGACATGAATACAGACCCACGCACAGATATGCTCATATACACACAGACATGAATACAGACCCACGCACAGATATGCTCTCATACACACAGACATGAATACAGACATACTCACAGATATGCTCTCATACACACAGACATGAATACAGACATACTCACAGATATGCTCACATACACACAGACATGAATACAGACATACTCACAGATATGCTCTCATACACACAGACATGAATACAGACATACTCACAGATATGCTCACATACACACAGACATGAATACAGACATACTCACAGATATGCTCATATACACACAGACATGAATACAGACATACTCATAGATATGCTCATATACACACAGACATGAATACAGACATACTCATAGATATGCTCTCATACACACAGACATGAATACAGACATACTCACAGATATGCTCACATACACACAGACATGAATACAGACCCACGCACAGATATGCTCATATACACACAGACATGAATACAGACATACTCATAGATATGCTCATATACACACAGACATACTCACAGATATGCTCACATACACACAGACATGAATACAGACATACTCACAGATATGCTCACATACACACAGACATGAATACAGACCCACGCACAGATATGCTCATATACACACAGACATGAATACAGACATACTCATAGATATGCTCATATACACACAGACATGAATACAGACATACTCACAGATATGCTCACATACACACAGACATGAATACAGACCCACGCACAGATATGCTCATATACACACAGACATGAATACAGACATACTCATAGATATGCTCATATACACACAGACATGAATACAGACATACTCATAGATATGCTCATATACACACAGACATGAATACAGACATACTCACAGATATGCTCACATACACACAGACATGAATACAGACCCACGCACAGATATGCTCATATACACACAGACATGAATACAGACCCACGGACAGACATGCACATACACGCGCGCGCGCGCTCGCGCACAGAATATTTGACATA
The DNA here is from genome assembly GCA_030765045.1 of Tenodera sinensis. Classification (NCBI taxonomy): domain Eukaryota; kingdom Metazoa; phylum Arthropoda; class Insecta; order Mantodea; family Mantidae; genus Tenodera; species Tenodera sinensis. The sequence continues at coordinate 8,946,775 of CM060963.1, forward strand.
AATGGTGTGTTTTAACAAGATCTACATTTTTTGTGCAGTAAGATTTTGCCCATTCTCTGACGGTTTACTAGTTATGCAAAAGTTATTCAGAATGAAGATATTCCCAGTAAATTCAAGATGCACTTTTCACCTGTCATGAAAATATCTTATACATATGACATTTTAATCAAAATCGCAAACATGTTAGGAAAAATGAAACTTCTCGAAAAATGTTCCATATAAAAGATAGTCTAGGGTGTAAGCACTTTCGTGAAAATCGTCGGCCTTGGAAAGTGGTAAATGTAAATACTAAGTTTGGTATTTAAGTGGCTTTTCGTTTTTGAGACATGCTTTTTTGTTTAATTAATGTCCTCCAACATTGCGTCATATCGGACGGTGAGCGAATGAAACGGGTGAAATGATGCTCAAATGAGTCCGAGGTCCATGGAGCTTTAAGTTACCCGACATTCGTCTTCTCAGGATAAGGGAAAACCTCGGAAAAAACCTTACCCGGATAACTTACCCTAAGCGAGATTAGAACTCGCGACCTCTTGAACGTGAGGCAGACACGCTAACCATCACGCTATCGAGGCGGGCAAAAGAGACATGCTGTTGACAGACTCACGAACATGGACCTTTTTGTAAATGGTTTTATTCGGGAACTTCAAGACATATTTCAGGTGAAATCTCGACATATTTTTGGATGGGATACAATAGTTCCCCTACTTTCTGCGTAGTTCCCATACTCAGAGGCTGGATGGCAGCGGTAACAGCAGCAAAACCAGGTGTCCATTATGTTCGGCTATTTCCGACGGCTTTCGTTACTAGGCGGATCTTTCGTTCTGAAGCCATGAATTCCAATAGTCAACGTACTTAACATGAAAATATATAAATACAACATTGTATTTCGCAAGTTAAGCAGAATACACGATCTTTTTGTGTAAACATAAATTCACGATTTGTCGCGAGTTTTAGTCACATAGTAAGGTGAAATATTGCGTTCCATTTATAGTTGGGCCATTGATCGCATATGTGCGTAGTTCGGTTTCACTGCAGTGACCTCTATATTTTTCGTGGCGCACTAGTGGTAAATGGCTCGCCGAAAGCTGCGTTTATCAGCTGTGTTGTACTGTCTCAATTGCCGGCAAGACATTGGTGTTGTGTGTGAATTACTATTGGTTGAGATTTGAGAGGTAGAACTGGAACTTAAAAATTCAATGCCACAACTGGGATTTGAACCACAGACCTTCCGCTTACCGGGCGGCTGCTCTAACCACTGAGCTATTGTGACAAACTGCCAGAATGACATTAAATTCTCAAACCAGTTCGTATTTCTCCTGGTAAACCACAAAGGCAGTCTCACATCAGAGACAAATTACCCCAATGGTGACTTACTATTGTAAGTACTTTATATCCCAGGATTAAATAACCTTCAGATGGTAATTATTATTTATTTATGCCAACAAACTTACTGTTGGTGTTTTTAAACACACACAAGCCGTGTGTGGGCGCAGTTTGTCACAATAGCTCAGTGGTTAGAGCAGCCGCCTGGTAAGCGGAAGGTCTGTGGTTCAAATCCCAGTTGTGGCATTGAATTTTTAAGTTCCAGTTCTACCTCTCAAACTTTGGCCACACACGGCTTGTGTGTGTTTAAAAACACCAACAGTAAGTTTGTTGGCATAAATAAATAATAATTACTATTGGTTGTTTTTATTAGTCCAGTGAAATGACTGCCAAATGACTATGCTTTAGCAAATAATATTGTACCATGCGTTCAATTTACGGTCGGGCCATTGATCGCGTATATGCGTTGTTTGTTTTCAGTGCAGTAACTTCTATATTTTGCAGCGCACTCGTGGCGAATGGCCCGCTCAAAACTGCGTTTTCAGCCGTGTTATATTGCGTCAGTGCCTACCTTCAAGACGTTTGCGTAGTGTATAAAGTACATTAGATTGTTTTTATTAGTCAATTGAAATGCCTACCGAAAAATTCACTCTTGAACAAAGAATTTTTATGTATGATGCATACGTAAAAACCAAAATCATGCAGACAGGTGTGTAGACAGTTTCAGGGAAAATTTCCTGATATTGCAATTCCAGGTAGAGAAACTGTTAGAGGCCTAGTTAATAAGCTCAGGACAACGGGTTCACTAAATGCCAAACCTAAAAGGCGAAGAAGGAATGTTCTAACGCAGGAAAAAATGGATGAAATTGGTGCATCATTGGAACAATTTCCGAACAAGTGTCTAAGACTTATTGCTCAGCAAATGGGTGTTTCAAAAACCTCTGTTCATACAGTTGCCAAACTATTAAAATTGAAACGTGAATTACAACCTCATGAATGCCAGGTATGTCTCAGTGCAGATGGACACCACTTACGACAAGGTCAGTACTGTGACAGAGATGACAAAATCCAGTCCAATTAGATTTCTATCACTTTATTTTCTTCCAAAACTTTTGCACTAATACACAGTTCTCTTTTACTGATGTGAACACCGTCTATAGCCTTTCATGATATTACAACTCACAACTGTACACTTCTCATAACCTTGACGCACTCCATTCATTGTCTTCACTTTCTCTGTCTCTCATACACTAATTACACAAATACACAGTTCTCTTTCATTGATGTTGAGACAGAATATTAGAAGACCCCAAAAGAAAATCGTTTATGTGAATATTTGTTAAAAGTGTAATTTGTTTTTTGATGTTGGTATGAGTTGGTTAAATGACGAAAACGTGTTGCAAATGTTCATTGTTATGAACAACTAAGTTAGTTTAAAGACGTCATAAATATTTCCATATTTGATTTTAATATAGATGTATAAATATTAGAATTATATGTGTTCCATAATAAAAGTAAGGGAGGATGGTTAGGGATCGCTTCCCTAACAAGAAAGAACTATTTGATGGACGCATACGCGGATGTATACGAAAAAGGCGGTGTCACGTGAGGTGACGCCATAATCTTCCCACTAGCATGTGTGTATTCAAGGCGTAAGGACGCGTTGATGTAACATGTGAACATTGTAGAACTTTCACCAGACTTTCATCAAGCATTAGTTCCACTAAATGAAAAAGTGGAAAGGTTTTAAATCATTCAAAGCGGTGCTAGGAGGATTTATTTTAATGTAAAATATAGAAAAAGTGTTAATAAAATAATACATTGTGGCGAAGAAACATCGTGTGATTTTTCATTCCATCCATTACCACGCCCTGATATCACAAAGATTTCAATAGCTCAAAGACCCAACGAAGCATAATTATAAAAACTGCACCAAATGGCTTGCCCAACGTGGAACACGAATTTGGATGGAATGGAAATTAACGGGAAATGAACTTACGCGAAATACCAAGTGACGCCATATCTTCGCGCCAAAAAGAAAGAAGACGCCATTAGACCATCGTTTGAAATCTACCATATCAGAACACCGATGAACGGATACTCAACGCGGGAAAACACCAGAGATCGTCTAGCGAAGCCAACTGCCCAGGAGATGCACGTAACTGGACAAATCAACGAGAAAAAAGTAGGACCAAACATTTTTATTTTTACATCCAGTTTATTTTATTTTTATGTTACTGCGAAGCGGCAAAGTAGTAGGACTTTTAAGCCAAAGTGAACTGAATAAAGAAACTAAAATGTCGCGAAAAGAGAGAGATCTAGTAACAGGAGTAGGGGAAGGGGCAGATAGGCCTAGTTATCAAATAGAACCAGAAAGCAAGGAACAGCTAGCAATAGGAAAAGACCAAAGGTTATTAATGATCATGTTTGAAAGACTAGAACAAAGTTTAGGTCAGAAAATGGAACAAAATAATGTAGAATTGAGTCAGAAAATAGAAGGAGTGAGACAGGACTTAGAAAATAATAAAAAAGAGATAAGACAGGATTTAGAACAAAATAAAAAAGATATAGGTCAGAAAGTGGAGGAAGTGAGAAAGGACTTAGAGCAGAAAATAGAATTAGGAAGACAGGAATGTAAAGAAAATATGAAAGTAATGGAAACTAATTTAAAATTAGTACATAAAAACTTAAATAAGACAAAGGAAGCCTTAGAAGCTAGGATAGTAATCATAGGAGATAGGATGGGAAAAATAGAATCGGAAATGAGAGAAAATAAGATTGTATTAGAAGAAGAAATTGGTACATGTAGAGATGAAATAACAGAATGTAATGCAAGTGTAGACTGTAAGATTACAAATGTAAAAGCAGAAATAACTGAGGAATTAAGGGAAGAGATTGAGGTAGTAAAGAAAGGCATTATTAATGAAACTGTAGAACAAATTGTCACTCCTAAAATTAAGACTATGACTGATGTGGTACATTCGCAACAGGATGCTATAAATGATATGAAACAAAGTCACTTAGAAATAAAGAATGATTTAAAATCAATTTGTGAAGAAATGAAAAAAGGAAAAGAAAGTTTGGCTAATGTAAATGATGTTGTGAATGCACTACAAAGGCAAAATGATTTAGATGTAAGTAATGTACAAGATGAGAGTTATTTGAATGATGTACAAAATGTTGACTCACCATACAGAGAAAGAGGTTCACAACCAAACAATGACACAACACACAACACATGCTACACCAACAGCATACTACATGAAATCACACCACCTACATTTGACGAGGAGAAGGGAGACGATCCAAAACTCTTTGTTAAAGAGATGGAAGAGTATTTTAAAGTGAAAAGGATACCAAATGAGCTTAGGATGATGATAGTTAAGAAAAGCTTAAAAAGCAAGGCATTGGAATGGCTTAGGTTAACACTAGCTGGTCATGAATCGTATAGCTCATTCAGAAATCTATTCCTATCAAGGTATTGGGGCCCAGCTAAGCAAAACCAAACTAGGGTAGAGCTAGCGACAGGTAGATATGATCCAACCAAAGGGTTATCGCTAGTCGATTATTTTATGAAAGTAGCCAACAAAGGAAAGCTATTAGACCCTAACCTGTCGGAAGCAGAGTTAATTACCAGCATAACAAGACATTTCCCAGACACAGTGGGAACAGGGTTAATTGTTGCGAGGCCAGTAGATTTTCCAGACATGATAGAATTACTGACAGCCTTCGAAACACAAAATGGTCGGCCTAATGAGCATAGACATAGGAACGGTCACCCAAACTCACCTATCTTAAACCGGAGTACGGCTACGAACAACCAGAATGAGGGAGAAGATAGAAATACTAGGAGCACCCATGATAGGGGGGAGAGGGGCACACCATTTCCCACAACCATACAATCATGGTGAAAGAATGGAGAACACAAGACAGCGGTACCACGACACGACACCACACCAAGGGGTGAATCGAGACATCAAACATATACATAAGATCGTGGAAGACCAGGAGACCGTATCCATCAAGTGAACCACATACGATTCTGTAGGGAATACTTGAACAGCCATAGGCCGTCGTACAATAGGGGTTCACGTCAAAGGGGTAGAAACCAAGGGAACACCGACAACGTAAGACAACAGGAACAAAATGAAAATGTGCCGGATAGGACCGATGCTGCACAGAATACAGAAACGACAACCACCACCAACACTCAGGGAAATTACAACAACTAAGTTCGTCCCAACCGAGTGGAAGACCAACAACACAAAACCTAAGCAACTTACAATTGACATCGACACCATGATGGCTACACAAAGAGAAGATGGAACTACTGTACACTGGACCACTGGTCATAACAAAACAGCTGGGTGACCATACGTATGAGCTACAGAATACAAATGGCAAGTTGGTAGGAAGATATCATAAAAATAAATTAAAACTATACAAAGAAAGGACCCTAGTCTTTGCCAACAAACATGTAAGGCAGGAATAGTAGAGATGATGGAAAATAATAATTTTTAATGGGTTACTTATAGAAGATTATGTTCAGATTGGAAAATACAACAAGAAAGAAAATCAACATAGTCATTGGCTATATTGACCACCAAGAGCATTGTCAACAAAGACAGATGAGGACACTGATTGTCATTAAAGAAGTGAATTATGGCGACGGAAAATAATGTGTTTTTGACAAAAACTAACTATTTTGTTCTTTAACGACGCTGTCAATTGCCAGGATCACATCAGCGTCGCCGGGTGTGCCGGAATTTTGTCCCGCAGGAGTTCTTTAACATGCCAGTAAATCTACTGACATGGAGCTGTCGTTTTTAAGCACACTTAAAAACCATCGGTCTGGGCCAGATTTGAACCTGCGACCTTGGGATCAGTAGGCCAGCGTCTAACCAACTGAGCCACCCAGACCGACTGTGTTTTTGACATAAGGATGTCAGGGACAAAAATAAAAAGGAATCAATTGTGATGACAAAGATAAAATATTTTTGACACAAAGGTGTCGAGGGTGAATTGAGAAGAAAAATAATACAATTGCAGAATAATTACAAGTATAGAAGTTTTCTCTTATAGGGATAAGAGACAAAGAGGTGACAATTAGTGAAGTGAGGAAAACCATAGTCAGAAAAGCAATGCCCATGAATTAAGATGGATATAGCCAATGCTAAGCTTGAAGAAATGTTGAACTAAACAATAATGAATAAGAACCCAATTAAAAAAAAAAAAAAAAGGTACCATTAGTAACATCAGAGTTTAAGAATTGACTCAACGACCTGCCTATACTTAATAAGCTTACAAGACAAAGAAGGCAAAGAACTGAATAAAATATTGCCATAAATATGATCATAATCATTAGCTCAAGATTTGTATCCTGTTTTTCTCTCCTCATAACAAGGAACATAAGTCAAAAGCCACACAATAAACCATGATACACTTATATTATATTTGTGTCATTGTCAAATGTAAAATCTTAGGAATATGTGTTGTATAATAACTGAATATGTGTTGTATAATAACTGAACATATGTTGTATAATAACTGGATATGTTGTATAATAACTGAATGTGTTGTACAATAACTGAATATGTATTGTATAATAACTGAATATGTGATGTATAATCACTGAACATGTATTGTGTAGTAACTGAATATGTGAAATTTATAACGACATGCTCTGTCATGCCCGAAACAAAAGACAAAAACAAACAGCGAAGAAGACTGTAAAGAAAAAAAAAGTATTGTACAAAGTGATTGTATCAGAGGAATAGGGAGAAGTATTGTATTGTGTTTCAAGATTGTAAATATAGGTGACAACTTGAAAAACAAAACAAGGGGCATGTGAGACAGAATATTAGAAGACCCCAAAAGAAAATCGTTTATGTGAATATTTGTTAAAAGTGTAATTTGTTTTTTGATGTTGGTATGAGTTGGTTAAATGACGAAAACGTGTTGCAAATGTTCATTGTTACGAACAACTAAGTTAGTTTAAAGACGTCATAAATATTTCCATATTTGATTTTAATATGTTGTTGTTGTTGTTTTCTAGTGCCTTGCATCTGGCAATGAAGCCATTAGCATTCGTGCTTTCCAATACTTTTGAACTGTAGTTTCTTCTGATCTTAATGCTTCACAGGTCTTCAAGTGGTCTTCATTCATTTCTGCTGGATCGTTACACAGGACACATATTGGTGAGGCTGAGATACCTATTCTGTACAGATGACTTGCTAAGCAGTTGTGATTTGTCAATAGTCGGAAGGCTGCAACCGCTGTTTTCCGTGGTCTCTGGGGGATTATATCTGGCTTGGAAAGTAGTGTAATCCATTTTTTATCTTTGGCATTTGTTTCTATTTCTTGTAGGTATGAATGAGAAAATTTTTTAACGATCAAGCGTTTTATTGAGGAATATGAGAAATTAAATTTAGACTTTTGTTTTATTGTTGTTCCTTTCTTTGCAAGTGAGTCTGCAGCTTCATTCCCCATGACTCCACAGTGTGCTGGAATCCATTGGAGCTGAACAGTCTTATTAACTTTTTGGAGTTGTGTTAACATTTTGTAGCATTCTCTAATTTTTGTTGACTTCTTTGTAGTATTTGAACATATTCCCTGAATTGCAGCTTTAGAATCCGAAAGAATGACTGCCTTGTTAAATTTATTTAAGGGAAGATTTAATAATTGTCGGAGAGCAATGTATATAGCCTCTATTTCTCCATCATAATTTGTTGTGTCTCTGCCAACAGAATGATAAAAGGAAAAATGTGAACACGTAACTCCAGCTCCAGTAAGGTTTTCCTTCGAGGATCCATCAGTATATATGTGCAGCCATTCTTCTGTGGGATACCTAGTATTGATTGTTTCCAGAGCTAGAAGTTTTTGTATTTCTTTTGGTGTGTCTGATTTACTTATTTCCTCTATTAATTCCAAATTGAAGGTAGGTTGCAATAATTCCAATGGATTTTCTCTTATAAGTAGATTTTCTCTGGTGTTAGGAATGTTCAATTTGGATTTAATCTGTGTTACCTTTTCTAGGAAACTATTATGAGTTTTAAGGATTGAAGGGGGGAGGTTCTCTTCTGTCCATTTAGAGTTTGGCAGTCGTAACATTTTCTTGTGTTGGAGCAATGCTTGTTCTTCCATTTTTGTTGTTATTGATGGGGTCCGTGTTAAGGCAAGCATGGCATCAATAGGTGTGGATTTAACTGCTCCAGTGATTAGGCGAAGAGCCTGATTTTGTATTTGTTCAAGTTTATTGATGTTAGCATTTGCTGCCGTTATTAAAGCTTCAGAACAGTACAAGAGGTTTGGTTTAACATACATTTTGTATGTTGTGTTAAGGACTCTCCTTGAGCAGCCCCATTTAGCACCAGCTAACCTTTTCAGGATTTGCAGTTTCTTTTCAACCTTTTCTGAGATGTTTGTTATATGTTTTTTCCAACTTAGCTTTCTGTCGAAAGTGATGCCTAAGTATTTGGCATCATCAACTGCTTTGAGTGGTTTACCATTATAACATCATCAACAACAACAACATTCTTTCATGATATTACAACTCACAACCGTACTTCTCATAACCTTGACTCACTCTTTTACTGATGTTAACACAGTTTACATTCTTTCATAATATTACAACTCACAACTGTTTACTTCTCATAACCTTGACTCACTCATTTACTGATGTTAACACAGTCTGTAGTCTTTCATGTTATTACAACTCACAACTGTTCACTTCTCATAACCTTGAGTCACTCCTTTCACTGTCTTTTTTCACTTTCTCTGTCTCTCATACACTTCTTCTTCTTCTTTTTCTGATTATCCTCCCCTTATGTAGGACTTACACCCCCTAGGACTTATAAGCCAGTGCCTAGGGTCAGACGCCCGTTGGGGAGCAGAGGAACCTCTGGACCGGACAGAGTGAAGACCTGGAAGCAGGTGGTCAGCCAAGCACCAGGTATGAGAGTGATGAAGAGGATGATATGAAATGCAGGCAAAATGGATGATTGGAAAGGTGATAATGGAACAGTTGGTGGAATGAGTGGCGGGGAAAACTGGAGAACCCAGAGAAATCCCGCCCTATCACCACTTCCTCCATGACAAATACCACATGCAGGTCCCTGGGATCAAACCTGGGCCACCTAGGTGGTAGGCGAGCGCTCTAACCACTTGTCCACGGCGCCTCTGATACACTAATTACACAAATACATAGTTCTCTTTTACTGATGTAAAAACAGTCTAGTCCATTGTGATATTACAACTCACAATTGTTCACTTCTCATAACCTTGACTCACTCCTTTCACTGTCTTTTTTCACTTTTTCTGTCTCTCGTACACTAGTTACACAAATACACAGTTCTCTTTTACTGACGTTAAAACAGTCTAGTCCTTCCTGATATTACAACTCACAATTCTTCTTTTTGGCCTCTTATCTTTTATTATTATACTGTATATATATTTTGAACAACTTTTTCACTCACAAAGATATTTATTTCTTCGTTGTTGATTTTACACTAATCATGACAACTGACTAACCTTTCCAGTTATGCTACCAACTGCAACAGCATGTAACTCTGTCATGTCGTTTGTGCCCCTACACCATCCCCTTCTCAGTCATTATACATCTTCCAAGAAATGGGTTGGAAATCATATTCTTTGGCCTGACCTTGTAGTTCTTGCTGTGCTTGGCATATGCACCATTTTGATTGTTCTTTTACATGGTTATTATGAACCAGTATATATGCTGGTTTTAATCTGTCTAGGGATATATTTTTAATCTTGTCATTTAGTTTTACACCAAAGAATTTTCATGATTTCATATGTATCTTGATACAGTGCTTCTAGAGCTGCCTTTACTTTGTCAACTCGTGCAGTTGCATGGCTTGCCTTACTAATATTTTGCAGTACAAATGGTTTTTCCCTTGACTTATTAGGATATTCAGCAGGTTTGAGTTGGTTCATGTGCTTCCTCAATTGCACTACAAATGTGGGCAATTCCACGTTACTAGTATCAGGATTGTTGAAAAAGCCTCTTGGTAATTTAAGTAGGGTACCGTATTCCATTTCTCCAATAGTGGCATTGCTACCTTCTCTGATAGAAAAACGTAGTCCCAATAATATTGTAGGTACTATACTGTTCCATTTAAGATTTTCATGTGCACGGATAGATGCTTTAAGTATCCTTCCTGTAAAATCTTTCTATTTTTACATGCTTTATATTAGCTTCACCTGCATGTTTGTATGCATGTATGTAACAGAATCTTTCGACGTAATTTTCACCCACTTAGAGTCGTCTGATTGACTTGAAATTTTGCACCCATGTCAAGCACCAATGACAATACAATAATATCATAACTTTATCCTAAGGTCCTTACTAGGGTCATTATTAAAAAACAAAATTACTTAACTAAATTTATCAATGTAATGGAATTTTCAACATAATTTTCACCCACTTGGAGTTGTCTGATTCACTTGAAATTTTCGACGTAATTTTCACCCACTTACATTCGTCTGGTTGACTTAAAAATTTGCACACGTGTCAAGGACCAATGGCAATATAATACAATATCTTTATCCTAAGGTCCTTAGTAGGGTCATCAGGATAATACAAAATTAATTAGCTAAATTTATCAATGTAACAGAATCTTTCTACGTAATTTTCACCCACTTGGAGTCATCTGATTGACTTGAAATTTTGCACGCATGTCGAGCACCGATGACAATATGCTAACTTTATCCTAAGGTCCTTACTAGGGTCATTAGGAAAAAACAAAATTAATTAGCTAAATTTATCAATGTAATGGAATCTTTCGACGTAATTTTCACCCACTTAAGAGTCGTCTGATTGACTTGAAATGTTGCACAAATGTCAAGCATCTATGATAATACAATAATATTATAAACATGTCCTAAGATCCTGACTAGGATCATCAAGATAAAGAGGGACTTAGCTAAATTTATCAAAGTAGCATAATTTTCAACTACTTGAGTCGTCTGATTAACTTGAAAATTTGCACACATCTCAAGGACCAATGGCAGTGTAACAATATCGCCAGTTTTTCCCGATGTCCTGTCCAGGATCATCAGGATGAAATAGTGGCTAGGCTAAATTTAACAATGTAATGTAATTTTCACCAACTTGAGACGTCTGATTAACTTGAATATTTGCACACATGTCAAGGACCGATGACAATGTAACAATATCATGATTTTGTCCTAATGTCCTGTCCAGGATCATCAGGATAAAACAGTGACGTGGCTAAATTTATCAATATAATGTAATTTTCAGCTACTTGAGCCGTCTGATCAACTTAAATTTTTGCACACATACCAAGGACCGATGGCAGTGTAACAATATCATGACTTTTTCCTCATGTCCTGACCAGGATCGTGAGGATAAAGAATGACTAAGCTAAATTTATAAATGCAAAGGAATCTTTCGACATAGTTTGCACCATCTTAGAGTCGTCTGATTGACTTGAAAATTTTCACACATGTCGAGGACCAATGGCAATACAACAATAATAACATGACTTTGTCCTAATGTCCTGACCAGGATCATCAGGATAAATAAATTATAGTTTAAAAAACTATAAACACGCTTTTATAACAAACCGAACTAAAAAGTAGAAAATAATTTTAAATATGAAGAGTTTGTTCTATATCGATATAAAGTCAACTAGTTCATTATATTTCAAAATGTTGTAACAAGTTTAAAATAAAAACTAATTTATATTAACAAAATAATAAATTTTATTGTAAAAAAGCGTGGAGTGCTTTTCACGTTACTTTTATCATAACTTTACTTTTATAAATTTTATAAATTTTTTGTCATTGCCACTCGGTCCGCAGTGGGCTGGTATTCGTTGGGGGACTGGGTGTCTTTGGGGTGCTGTTGGATGGGTGGGCATCTTCCAGCGTTCTGTAGTTGTTTGGTTTTTTGGTGACGGCTTGGAGGTGGTTGCTATAGTTGCTGCCCTGTCAATATGACCCTATAATAACTTAGTTCCACTTAAGCTCTGCTGTCTTAGTTACAGTAAATAACTATTGTATGTGGGTAGCTTAGTGAGTTTGTATGTGACTCTCCTACTTAGTATCCGGAAATGGAATGGTGATTGACTTAGGCCTTAATCTTGGGCTGGCTCATGTGAAGTGTTCACATGGGTTTATAATGGTTCATAGTCTATGGTAAAAACTTCAGGTACTACTTCTATTGCAATCATTTTCTATCAGAGGTAATAGACAACTGCTGGGTGCCTTTAGCTAATGAATTGTTTGGACCTACTTGACTTTTGACACTTGTCAACCACACTTTATCTATTTTTATTTACAAATGTACTCTCTCCACTCTTCACACCATTACACATTAAATGCTTTGTACATTGCTAATCACTAGGGCTTGGATGTTCATGCATTTGCATGTTTTTTATAGGGGTTAAAAATGTATGCTTTCACATTATGTGCATCTATTCAGGGGTCTCCATCTAGGGGATATGTGAATAGCGACCACAAGGTACCCAAGCTGAGCAGAACATTACTTCCACTTACTGGTGTCTAGGGGATATGTGAATAGCGACCACAAGGTACCCAAGCTGAGCAGAACATTACTTCCACTTACTGGTGTTTTGCTCCTCACTGTAACTTTTCTATCTGACCTTACCTTGGTCATCTCTTGTTCTCTCCCAACCCCGATGCTATTAGGGTTCCCGAGGGCTAGGGAGTCTTTATTTTTCCAACCTCTCCATTTCTCTATAAAATCTTAACCCCTAACATGCTGACCTGTCATGGCATGTAATACGTCCTCTGATTGGTAATCAGAGGATATGGTCGGTGAATTTATTTTGTTAATTCTCCCGGTCAGGTCGGTGAGACCCGTAAACCAACGACAGGTGTGGTCCTCCAGACATTCTGGGGGTTGTGAGAGAGCGATGTGACCGCCAAAACATAAAAATATGGTGCTCTCTAAAAAGCGGTTACTATACTGCTATTGCTCTATCAATATATTAAATATTGGAGAGCAAGAGGATTAATGACTTCATTGTCAGAAATCCAGCATTAGCTAACAACAACAACTTTTATAAATAGCTACCAATGTAACCATTTATAGCATTGGATATTCGACACCCCACGCTTTTTACAATAAAATTTATTATTTTGTTAATATAAATTAGTTTTTATTTTAAACTTGTTACAACATTTTGAAATATAATGAACTAGTTGACTTTATATCGATATAGAACAAACTCTTCATATTTAAAATTATTTTCCACTTTTTAGCTCGGTTTGTTATAAAAGCGTGTCTTTTTAGTTTTTTTAAACTATAATTTATTCCATTTAATTGTGGATGATATGGAGTAGTTTTCGTTAATTTACAACCACATATTTTTGTAGGTGCTTGGAAGAGTTCTGACTGCAATTAATTTATTTAAATTATGTTGTTGTTTAACGATGCTGTCAGTTGCCAGGATCACATCAGTGTCGTGGTGTGCCGGAATTTTGTCCCTCAGGAGTTCTTTTACATGCCAGTAAATCTACCGACATGGAGGGGTCGTTTTTAAGCACACTGAAAAACCATCGACCTGGGCCAGAGTCTAACCAACTGAGCCACCCAAACCGACCTGACTGCAATTGTGTTCCCTGATCAGTCACTATTTGTTATGGCATTCCAAACCAAGTGATCCAAGCATTAAAAATTCTTGAGCTACAGTTTTTGCTTGAATATTTTTAAGAGGAAAAACTTCAGTCCAGTTGATAAATTGGCCTATACATGTGAGACAATAAATATACTCTTCCAATGGAGCTAGGGGCCCAGTCAAGTCTATGTGGACAACTCTAAATCATTTTTCATTGTTTGGAAACTTCCCAAGGGGTGTCCAAATATGTCTGGTGACCTTAATCTTCTGGCATGCAATGCATGTGTTTGTCCAGTGACTTATATCGCATTTTATATTCCGCCAGACAAAACTATTTTTAACATCTTCACAGAAGTTTTAATTCCTGGGTGTGCCATATTGTGGTAATGTTGAAAAATAGAAAACCTGAACTTTTGTGGAATACATGGATGCACAGAGGTGGTGGACACATCACACCATAGTTGTTTTCTGCTTGGTGTTGTTTGTGTTTTAAATTTCAATGAAGAATGAGGGCTAAATCGTAGATTATCTAGTTCATCTCCATCCTGGGCTTGAGCTTCATAATCAATTGGTTCTAGTTCTTCAACTCTTGATAAATGGTCAGCAACTATGTTTTCTCTTTCAAGTACATATCGGTTATCTGTGCTAAATTGAGAAATATACTGTAGATATCTCAACTGTATCAGTGATACCTTTTCTTTTTTTGTTTAAATGCAAACGTAAGTGGTGCACGGGCACTGTAAATAATGAAATATCTTCCTTCTATCAGATATCTGAAATATTTCACAGCCATATAAATGCTGAGTAACTCTCGACCATATGTGGAATATTTCTGCTGAGGTGGAGAGAATGGGCTCAACGGACACCTGGAGAGTCTGAACGGAATAAGGTGAACCCAACACCTAATGGCATCAAAGGATGGAAGAAGAAGAAGAAGAAGAAGAAGAAGAAGAAGAAGAAGAAGAAGAAGAAGAAGAAGGAGGGACCTCAAAACATATATTTCTGGTGAAATCTAGACATAAAATTTTTGGGTTGAATACAGTACTTCCTCTACTTACTATATGTAGAAGAGAAAGTAAAAAATGAATCACTGATCTGACTTCACAGCCATTGGTCATTTTATTGTTTCGGACATTTCGAAAGTTCAAGCAATAGAAAAAAAATGACAGTCCCTCACAGCTGCATCTAGCTATTAAATAAATGTGTTAAAATAACATACAGCTGTAGATGACAGTGATACTGAGTATATTTATATAAAATATTTGCATTTTACAGGACTCAGATGCTGAAAAGCCTCCTTCACCAACAGTTGCATCTTCTGTAAGACTGCGCTCAACGGGACTTGCAGATTCACTGCGTTCCCCAACCAATGGATTTCCTAAAAGTGGTACCAGTTCTAACGATGCTCCTAAGTCACCAATCCTCAAATCTGTCTCAAAGGATTCGGGCAGTAGATCAAGTTTAGATTCAGGTAATGTTTAGCTTGCATTGCTACTAGTTACAAGAAACTGGAGCAATTCTAGAATTTGGAAAAAAGATAGATTTTTCAAATGTTGTTTATGTGGAGTAAGGAAGAATTCATTTTATCATGCAAACATCATAATTGAAAAGACTATATCCCTGCAGCTGTAAGTTTGCACTTGACAGCTGGCATTTAAGTTGGTACACTCACAGAATAATGGATGAAAAGTACCACCCTTAAAACTTCCTGAGCCAATCACAGGGCAGCATTCTGGTCATTAACAAAGCGGAAACTGTTGCCTGTGCAGTACTTTAAGGTGTACTGTACTTGATCATATAACTGTCACACTTTTTATGCCTTCATCATAAAGTAAAAATGTGCAGTGTATTATGCAAAGAATACATTATTTAAGACTGGCTATGTTAACTTTCAGCAACTAGTGTACAGTAACATGAGGAAGAGCAAGTCTGAGTGTATTGAAGTACCGCCACACTACTGCTTGTAGTTCAAAAGGAGGAAGAAGAAGGGAAAAAAGGAAAACTAAAGTGATGCTGACACTGAAATGCAAATACTACTCCAATAAATTAAAAAGAAAGAAAAATGTGACTTTGGATTATTGAATTAAAACTCATCTATTATTTACAAAAGCATTTATAATGCTTCAGTAAAAAACAGAAGCTATTAACAGAGAAGCAATACAAATCTACAAATATAACAAATATTTGGAGATCATTTTTGGTCATTTAACCATGAAATAAATCCAGAGATTAAATTATTTAAACAGTTAATTGGACCCATTGTTTTAATGGTTTGGGAAAAGCTATATTCAGTTTGAAAAATAAGGATTACGTAGTAAATTTTTAAATACCACCGATTGATTCTGTTAAGTTTTTTTTGCTTTCAGTGGTTGATAGCACATAGAAATATTAAGCGATTGTAATGATAGCGACCAGTATAAACAAGACAAGTGACAAAGATGTGATAAATATGTCACAAAGCTGTAGTTTGCATTTAATTTCAAGAACTTGCAGCAACTACTAAGATTAGTGAAGCTTGTAGTCTGTAAAATTTTGTTATATTTGCAGATTTAGAGTAGTGTTGAATTGCATGTACTTTATAACTGGAGTCAATATTATCACTCTGAACAAGTCTGTAATTTTGCTGGAAAAAAGTAAAATAGGTAAACAGTAAGTGAAAGTCATTGTAACAGATATGCATGAATATTTAGTATATAGCAGCAGCGTTAGAATAACTATAAAAACAAGCAGCCATACACAATTATTATTGAAGAATAAGATGGTTATTGACTTGGTGCGTGCTAACTGAATGGTTCACGTTCCTTGCTGGTCCATTTGCTTATCACTTAAATCACGTCTGCCAATTCTGCACTTAGGTACTTGAACCAATCAGATTCATTAATAAGCTAGCCACCATCTCCACAGTTGGCAAACTGATGGCATTCACAATAAGGAATATATTACAATATACTACATACTCTGTACTCTATCTCGTGAACTTAACAGCTTGTAGTGGCAGCACTTTTATGTTCAATATTTCTTGATAGTGAACACCTGGAATATTAATGTGATGATTATGCGGTGAAATACTTAAGTCCTTATTATTTGTCTAGAAATCAAAGTGCAACCATCATGTTATAGCGACGATTAGCATTCAAATATGGTATATTATGGACATGACTGCACACATGTATGCGTGTGCATTCATGCACTTACACACACACTTAATACATCTTTATGCTTGACTATGCCATAATGTAGCACTTATACGCCACTGTAATGGACCTCATTATATCCACCTCTTCATAACATCAAAGGTGCACTGGTTCATAACAACACTACTATCCACCAATCAAAGGTGCACCAGTTCATAACGACACTGCTATCCACCAATCAGGTGCACCAGTTCATAATGGCACTGCTAATCCACCAATCAGGTGCACCGGTTCATAATGGCACTGCTAATCCACCAATCAGGTGCACTGGTTCATAACAACACTACTATCCACCAATCAAAGGTGCACCAGTTCATAACGACACTGCTATCCACCAATCAGGTGCACCGGTTCATAATGGCACTGCTAATCCACCAATCAGTGGCACCGGTTCATAATGGCACTGCTAATCCACCAATCAGGTGCACTGGTTCATAATGGCACTGCTATCCACCAATCAAAGGTGCACCAGTTCATAACGACACTGCTATCCACCAATCAGGTGCACTGGTTCATAATGGCACTGCTAATCCACCAATCAAAGGTGCACCAGTTCATAACGACACTGCTATCCACCAATCAGGTGCACTGGTTCATAATGGCACTGCTAATCCACCAATCAGGTGCACTGGTTCATAATGACACTGCTAATCCACCAATCAAAGGTGCACCAGTTCATAACGACACTGCTATCCACCAATCAGGTGAACTGGTTCATAATGATGCTGCTAATCCACCAATCAAAGGTGCACCAGTTCATAACGACACTGCTATCCACCAATCAGGTGCACTGGTTCATAATGACACTGCTAATCCACCAATCAAAGGTGCACCAGTTCATAACGACACTGCTATCCACCAATCAGGTGCACTGGTTCATAATGATGCTGCTAATCCACCAATCAAAGTTGCACCAGTTCATAACGACACTGCTATCCACCAATCAGGTGCACTGGTTCATAATGGCACTGCTAATCCACCAGTCAGGTGCACTGGTTCATGACACTGCTAATCCACCAGTCAGGTGCACTGGTTCATGACACTGCTAATCCACCAATCAAAGGTGCATCAGTTCATAACGACACTGCTATCCACCAATCAGGTGCACTGATTCATAATGGCACTGCTAATCCACCAGTCAGGTGCACTGGTTCATGACACTGCTAATCCACCAATCAAAGGTGCACCAGTTCATAACGACACTGCTATCCACCAATCAGGTGCACTGGTTCATAATGATGCTGCTAATCCACCAATCAAAGGTGCACCAGTTCATAATGACACTGCTATCCACCAATCAGGTGCACTGGATCATAACGACACTGCTATCCACCAATCAGGTGCACTGGTTCATAACGACACTGCTATCCACCAATCAGGTGCACTGGTTCATAATGATGCTGCTAATCCACCAATCAGGTGCACTGGTTCATAATGACACTGCTATCCACCAATCAGGTGCACTGGTTCATAACGACACTGCTATCCACCAATCAGGTGCACCGGTTCATAATGATACTGCTAATCCACCAATCAGGTGCACTGGTTCATAATAATGCTGCTAATCCACCAATCAAAGGTGCACCAGTTCATAATGACACTGCTATCCACCAATCAGGTGTACTGGTTCATAACGACACTGCTAATCTACCAATCAGGTGCACCGGTTCATAATGATACTGCTAATCCACCAATCAGGTGCACTGGTTCATAATGAAGCTGCTAATCCACCAATCAAAGGTGCACCAGTTCATAATGACACTGCTATCCACCAATCAGGTGCACTGGTTCATAACGACACTGCTAATCCACCAATCAAAGGTGCACCAGTTCATAATAACACTGCTATCCACCAATCAGGTGCACTGGTTCATAATGACATTGCTAATCCACCAATCAAAGGTGCACCAGTTCATAACGACACTGCTATCCACCAATCAGGTGCACTGGTTCATAATGATGCTGCTAATCCACCAATCAAAGGTGCACCAGTTCATAATGACACTGCTATCCACCAATCAGGTGCACTGGTTCATAACGACACTGCTAATCCACCAATCAGGTGCACTGGTTCATAATGACACTGCTAATCCACCAATCAAAGGTGCACCAGTTCATAATGACACTGCTATCCACCAATCAGGTGCACTGGTTCATAATGATGCTGCTAATCCACCAATCAAAGGTGCACCAGTTCATAATGACACTGCTATCCACCAATCAGGTGCACTGGTTCATAACGACACTGCTATCCACCAATCAGGTGCACTGGTTCATAATGATACTGCTAATCCACCAATCAAAGGTGCACCAGTTCATAATGACACTGCTATCCACCAATCAGGTGCACTGGTTCATAACGACACTGCTATCCACCAATCAGGTGCACTGGTTCATAACGACACTGCTATCCACCAATCAGGTGCACTGGTTCATAACGACACTGCTATCCACCAATCAGGTGCACCGGTTCATAATGATACTGCTAATCCACCAATCAGGTGCACTGGTTCATAATAATGCTGCTAATCCACCAATCAAAGGTGAACCAGTTCATAATGACACTGCTATCCACCAATCAGGTGTACTAGTTCATAACGACACTGCTAATCTACCAATCAGGTGCACCGGTTCATAATGATACTGCTAATCCACCAATCAGGTGCACTGGTTCATAATGAAGCTGCTAATCCACCAATCAAAGGTGCACCAGTTCATAATGACACTGCTATCCACCAATCAGGTGCACTGGTTCATAACGACACTGCTAATCCACCAATCAAAGGTGCACCAGTTCATAATGACACTGCTATCCACCAATCAGGTGCATCAGTTCATAATGACATTGCTATCCACCAATCAGGTGCACTGGTTCATAATGACACTGCTAATCCACCAATCAAAGGTGCACCAGTTCATAACGACACTGCTATCCACCAATCAGGTGCACTGGTTCATAATGATGCTGCTAATCCACCAATCAAAGGTGCACCAGTTCATAATGACACTGCTATCCACCAATCAGGTGCACTGGTTCATAACGACACTGCTATCCACCAATCAGGTGCACTGGTTCATAACGACACTGCTATCCACCAATCAGGTGCACTGGTTCATAATGATGCTGCTAATCCACCAATATAAGGTGCACCAGTTCATAATGACACTGCTCTCCACCAATCAGGTGCACTGGTTCATAACGACACTGCTAATCCACCAATCAGGTGCACTGGTTCATAATGACACTGCTAATCCACCAATCAAAGGTGCACCAGTTCATAATGACACTGCTATCCACCAATCAGGTGCACTGGTTCATAATGATGCTGCTAATCCACCAATCAAAGGTGCACCAGTTCATAATGACACTGCTATCCACCAATCAGGTGCACTGGTTCATAACGACACTGCTATCCACCAATCAGGTGCACTGGTTCATAATGATACTGCTAATCCACCAATCAAAGGTGCACCAGTTCATAATGATACTCTAATCCACCAATCAAAGGTGCACCAGTTCATAATTATGCTGCTAGCTGCCATCAAAAGATCTGCATGTACCGACCAGTACTTTGACATATGCGCACATTCCCTTGCAGCTAAAAGTGTACACGGAATGAAGCTGCTCTATATATTTAAGATTTAGTGTTAATATTGTAAATAACATTATAATAAATGGAATTTGTCTTCTCATTTTTAAAAATTTAGCATGTATACTCTCACTATCATTGTGTCAAGACCCACATAACCATTGAAGGCACAACTATTGATTGTCATATGTACAGTCAAATAACAAATACGTGATTAAAGTGTCAGACACCAGTTACAATAACATACCACTTAGAATATTAAAAACATTTTATAAATGTTTTAAACTTAAACACGTAGTGGAGGATGAATAGTTGTATGAAAACTTGAGTATAATGGCACTTAAGATGGTATTATGAGTATTATGAAACTAACTCGCTACCACTCATTTCACAAAATATACTCACATCTTAATTGTTGCCATTATGCTCTCGCTGCATAACATACTATTAAAAATGATAGAATAACATAAATATATAAACCCTGTTGAGTTCCTGTATTAATATTGTAACCTTGTATCTTTAACTTCAAAGACTGAATGTGAATTAATGTAATAGTCATAGTAATTTGGCTAGAATTAAGGGAATAAAGTACATGCAGTAGTAAGCCATCTTCGAAAGCATGATAATTGTACATTTGAGATTGTGTTTTAAGTCTTCTGAAAGTTATATTATATTGAATTGATAACACTTACCGCAAGATTGTGAGTAAGGCCATAGACAGCTGTGTTGGCACAGAAAGCCAGGTTCATATTTTGAATGGTGTTAGTACAGTGCGTTCGTAGCTTGGCTGGAACGCCCCGCAGCACTGAACCGGGTGAGGATTGGTGTGCACTCTGTCAGAGTTACACCTAAAGGACCAGCAAGTACTGGGCATGGGGCACTAACTACTGTACTAACTTACATTAGGCTTACCTGCATCACAACAGATGTTGAAATTGATTACCTTCAACGCGAATGGCTGGTTTGAGCAGGATTCAGCTACATTGCTTACTGCTGCGAATTCTGTGTATGAAGTGGGAAGTATGAATGGTGACAGAATAATTAGTTGAGAATTGTGGCCATCTTGTTGCCCTGACTTATCTCCATGTGATTTTCATTTATGGGGAATGTTAAAGAATAAAGTGTAAGCATCAAATCTGCATATTTTACAAGAACTGAAGGACAATATCATGAGAGAAATGCCGGCAATCAGTCGACATGAACTTTTGCGAGTAAGCCAGAATTGTTTTCGGAGATATAGGGAATGCATTGGCATTGGTCGTCAATTTCAACATCTGTTATGATGCAGGTAAGTGTTCTGCACCTGGTACTTCCCGGTCCTTTAGGCATAACTCTGGCGGAGAGCATGCAGTACCGCTGTGGGGTGGTCCAGTTGAGCTACAAATGCACTGTAGCTTCATTGAGTAAGTCTTAGGAGCTTGTAACATATCATAGTAATTATTTTGTGTTACGAGAATGTTTATGTGTTTTGTAGGCTCAAGCAGTTCTGGTAAACAGTGTTCCAGTAAAGTGAAGCCGCCCCCTCCTATAGCGCCAAAACCGAGGCCTTGGTCCATGGTCGGTGGCGACAGAAAGTCTGGTGAGTTTCCATTACTCAGTAAGGTTTGGTCCCCACTCTGAGCGTTGAAAACATTGTTATATTAAGTTACTGCTATGTGGTTTATATGGTGTTGAGGCCCTAATTGTGCTAAACAATTCAGGAGAGCAATTTTATTCACTCCAAATCCAAACACTGCCTGTGATATTACATGCAATCTTAACCCTAGCAATGCCAGTCCTTATTCCAGACCATAACTCCCCAACAGAGGGGGGGGGGGGGGGTGTTTTGTGTCCACACAAAGTATCAGCAGTTTTTAAAACAAGTTTATTTTAAAATTGGGTATTATATCTTGTCATATTTGTAAAGGTAATATTTAACACTATACATGCTGAGGCTTTCACGGCTGGCGTTAATCCAATAGATGGTAGATTTCGGGCTCGTAGGCCGTGGTCCAGTCGCTGAATGTTCTGACGTTTCGCCCAGACTGCGTTGGGCATCTTCAGAGAATGTCTCATAGCTGGTTGACAACTAGAGGGCCCTCTAGTCCCTCTCACCTATATATAAGCCGGGTGCTTCAACAATTGCCCTCTAGTCCCTCTCACCTATATATAAGCCGGGTGCTTCATCAATCGCCCTCTAATCCCTCTCACCTATATATAAGCCGGGTGCTTCATCAATCGCCGTCTAGTCCCTCTCACCTATATATAAGCCGGGTGCTTCATCAATCACCCTCTAGTCCCTCTCACCTATATATAAGCCGGGTGCTTCATCAATCACCCTCTAGTCCCTCTCACCTATATATAAGCCGGGTGCTTCATCAATCACCCTCTAGTCCCTCTCACCTATATATAAGCCGGGTGCTTCATCAATCACCCTCTAGTCCCTCTCACCTATATATAAGCTGGGTGCTTCATCAATCACCCTCTAGTCCCTCTCACCTATATATAAGTGTAATATACTGTTAGAATCAGAGTTCAAGTCAACAGATGAAATGAATAAAAAAATTTGTGAAATATTATTGACAGCAGCCAAAACACATATCCCCAAAGGAAAGTTAAAGAAATATAGCTACTTTTGGTCTCCATCTTTATCTAAGTTAAAACACGAAAGAAATATAGCAAGAGTCAAAGCCGAAAGAACCAAGTGTCCAGAAGATGTACAAAACTGGAGAAGAAAAGCAGCCATTTTTAAGAAAGAATTAATTACAGCAAAAAGGGCCAGTTTCACAAATTTTGTAGAACATATGGACTATAGGAAAGATGGAAATAAAATATACAAATTCCTTAATAAAACAAAATTATCAAAAAATACAACTGAACCATTAAAATATAATAACAAAAGCTTAACTACAGATAGGGAAATAGCAGAATCCCTTAACAAGTTTTATGCTCAGTCACAAAGAGTACCCCAAGCGTATAAAAAACAAGATAAGGCTATCCAAAAAACTATCAGAGAAACTAGTAAGCCAAAAGGTATACGAAATGATATTTTTATTCAGGATTTTAATGAAACAGAACTGGATTTAGCAATAGAACAATTACAGAACAAAAAATCTCCTGGACCTGACAAGATCCATCCAGAGTTTATTAAACACCTTGGCAGGAAAGGAAAAGAAATCCTACTTAAACTGTATAACACGTGTTGGAGAATGACTGTACCTTCCGACTGGAAAAAAGCCATTATCATCCCGATTTTAAAGAAAAACAAACCCTCAAACAATATTAATAGTTTCAGACCAATATCTTTGACCAGTGTTATTGCAAAAGTGATGGAAAGAATGGTGGCATCTAGACTTAACTGGTTCCTAGAATATTACAACTTAATTAATAGTTCACAGACCGGCTTCAGACAGAATCATAGTACAAGTGAAAATGTACTCCTACTAAGCCAAGACATCAAGGAAGCTTTCAATAGAAAGGAGGATACCTTGGCAGTATTCATTGATTTTAAATCAGCATATGACTCAGTCTGGAGAAATAAATTAGTTGAGAAGTTGCAATCAATAGGTGTGAAAAGTAACATGCTTAAGTGGATAACTCAGTTTATTTCACAAAGATTTTGTGCCACAAAATATAATACATACATTTCCAAATATAAACAAACACACCGAGGACTTCCACAAGGTGCTGTTCTGAGCACAACACTCTTTAACATATATATAAATGACCTTCCATCAATAATAAAAACTTTAGAAACCAAAATTGCTCTATTTGCTGACGATGTAGTCATTTGGACTTCAGGCTCTTCAAAAAAACCTGAATTAATTAAAGACAGAATAGAAACAGCCCTAAACAAAGTACATGAATGGAGCTCCAAAAACCTCATGACTATCAATGTGGAAACAACAAATTATGAATTATTTACACTAAAATACAAACCAGTTAATATTAACATAAATTATAATGGTAAACCACTCAAAGCAGTTGATGATGCCAAATACTTAGGCATCACTTTCGACAGAAAGCTAAGTTGGAAAAAACATATAACAAACATCTCAGAAAAGGTTGAAAAGAAATTGCAAATCCTGAAAAGGTTAGCTGGTGCTAAATGGGGCTGCTCAAGGAGAGTCCTTAACACAACATACAAAATGTATATTAAACCAAACCTCTTGTACTGTTCTGAAGCTTTAATAACAGCAGCAAATGCTAACATCAATAAACTTGAACAAATACAAAATCAGGCTCTTCGCCTAATCACTGGAGCAGTTAAATCCACACCTATTGATGCCATGCTTGCCTTAACACGGACCCCATCAATAACAACAAAAATAGAAGAACAAGCATTGCTCCAACACGAGAAAATGTTACGACTGCCAAACTCTAAATGGACAAAAGAGAACCTCCCCCCTTCAATCCTTAAAACTCATAGTAGTTTCCTAGAAAAGGTAACACAGATTAAATCCAAATTGAACATTCCTAACACCAGAGAAAATCTACTTATTAGAGAAAATCCATTGGAATTACTGCAACCTACCTTCAATTTGGAATTAATAGAGGAAATAAGTAAATCAGACACACCAAAAGAAATACAAAAACTTCTAGCTCTGGAAACAATCAATACTAGGTATCCCACAGAAGAATGGCTGCACATATATACTGATGGATCCTCGAAGGAAAACCTTACTGGAGCTGGAGTTACATGTTCACATTTTTCCTTTTATCATTCTGTTGGCAGAGACACAACAAATTATGATGGAGAAATAGAGGCTATATACATTGCTCTCCGACAATTATTAAATCTTCCCTTAAATAAATTTAACAAGGCAGTAATTCTTTCGGATTCTAAAGCTGCAATTCAGGGAATATGTTCAAATACTACAAAGAAGTCAACAAAAATTAGAGAATGCTACAAAATGTTAACACAACTCCAAAAAGTTAATAAGACTGTTCATCTCCAATGGATTCCAGCACACTGTGGAGTCATGGGGAACGAAGCTGCAGACTCACTTGCAAAGAAAGCCACAACAATAACACAAAAGTCTAAATTCAATTTCTCATATTCCTCAATAAAACGCTTGATCATTAAAAATTTTTGTCATTCATACCTACAAGAAATAGAAACAAATGCCAAAGATAAAAAATGGATTACACTACTTTCCAATCCAGATATAATCCCCCAGAGACCAAGGAAAACGGCTGTTGCAGCCTTCCGACTATTGACAAATCATGACTGCTTGGCAAGTCATCTCTACAGAATAGGTATCTCAGCCTCACCGATATGTGTCCTGTGTAACGATCCAGCAGAAATGAATGAAGAACACTTGAAGACCTGTGAAGCATTAAGATCAGAAGAAACTACAGTTCAAAAGTATTGGAAAGCACGAATGCTAATGGCTTCATTGCCAGATGCAAGGCACTAGAAAACAACAACATATATAAGCCGGGTGCTTCATCAATCGCCGTCTAGTCCCTCTCACCTATATATAAGCCGGGTGCTTCATCAATCACCCTCTAGTCCCTCTCACCTATATATAAGCCGGGTGCTTCATCAATCACCCTCTAGTCCCTCTCACCTATATATAAGCCGGGTGCTTCATCAATCACCCTCTAGTCCCTCCCACCTATATATAAGCCGGGTGCTTCATCAATCACCCTCTAGTCCCTCTCACCTATATATAAGCCGGGTGCTTCATCAATCGCCGTCTAGTCCCTCTCACCTATATATAAGCCGGGTGCTTCATCAATCGCCTTCTAGTCCCTCTCACCTATATATAAGCCGGGTGCTTCATCAATCACCCTCTAGTCCCTCTCACCTATATATAACCTGGGTGCTTCAGCAATCGCTGTCTAGTCTCTCTCACCTATATATAACCCGGGTGCTTCATCAATCGCTGTCTAGTCTCTCTCACCTATATATAACCCGGGTGCTTCATCAATCGCCGTCTAGTCCCTCTCACCTATATATAACCCGGGTGCTTCATCAATCGCTGTCTAGTCTCTCTCACCTATATATAACCCGGGTGCTTCATCAATCGCCGTCTAGTCCCTCTCACCTATATATAACCCGGGTGCTTCATCAATCGCTGTCTAGTCTCTCTCACCTATATATAACCCGGGTGCTTCATCAATCGCCGTCTAGTCCCTCTCACCTATATATAACCCGGGTGCTTCATCAATCGCTGTCTAGTCCCTCTCACCTATATATAAGCCGGGTGATTCATCAATCGCCGTCTAGTCCCTCTCACCTATATATAAGCCGGGTGCTTCATCAATCGCCGTCTAGTCCCTCTCACCTATATATAAACCGGGTGCTTCATCAATCGCCCTCTAGTCCCTCTCACCTATATATAAGCCGGGTGCTTCATCAATCGCCCTCTAGTCCCTCTCACCTATATATAAGCCGGGTGCTTCATCAATTGCCCTCTAGTCCCTCTCACCTATATATAAGCCGGGTGCTTCATCAATCGCCCTCTAGTCCCTCTCACCTATATATAAGCCGGGTGCTTCATCAATCGCCGTCTAGTCCCTCTCACCTATATATAAGTCGGGTGCTTCATCAATCGCCCTCTAGTCCCTCTCACCTATATATAAGCCGGGTGCTTCATCAATCGCTGTCTAGTCCCTCTCACCTATATATAAGCCGGGTGCTTTATCAATCGCCGTCTAGTCCCTCTCACCTATATATAAGCCGGGTGCGTCATCAATCGCCATCTAGTCCCTCTCACCTATATATAAGCCGGGTGCTTCATCAATCGCCATCTAGTCCCTCTCACCTATATATAAGCCGGGTGCTTCATCAATCGCCCTCTAGTCCCTCTCACCTATGTATAAGCCGGGTGCTTCATCAATCGCCGTCTAGTCCCTCTCACCTATGTATAAGCCGGGTGCTTCATCAATCGCCGTCTAGTCCCTCTCACCTATATATAAGCCGGGTGCTTCATCAATCGCCGTCTAGTCCCTCTCACCTATATATAAGCCGGGTGCTTCATCAATCGCCCTCTAGTCCCTCTCACCTATATATAAGCCGGGTGCTTCATCAATCGCCCTCTAGTCCCTCTCACCTATATATAAGCCGGGTGCTTCATCAATCGCCCTCTAGTCCCTCTCACCTATATATAAGCCGGGTGCTTCATCAATCGCCCTCTAGTCCCTCTCACCTATATATAAGCCGGGTGCTTCATCAATCGCCCTCTAGTCCCTCTCACCTATATATAAGCCGGGTGCTTCATCAATCGCCGTCTAGTCCCTCTCACCTATATATAACCTGGGTGCTTCATCAATCGCTGTCTAGTCTCTCTCACCTATATATAACCCGGGTGCTTCATCAATCGCTGTCTAGTCCCTCTCACCTATATATAAGCCGGGTGCTTCATCAATCGCCGTCTAGTCCCTCTCACATATATATAAGCCGGGTGCTTCATCAATCGCCGTCTAGTCCCTCTCACCTATATATAACCTGGGTGCTTCATCAATCGCTGTCTAGTCTCTCTCACCTATATATAACCCGGGTGCTTCATCAATCGCCATCTAGTCCCTCTCACCTATATATAACCCGGGTGCTTCATCAATCGCCATCTAGTCCCTCTCACCTATATATAAGCCGGGTGCTTCATCAATTGCCCTCTAGTCCCTCTCACCTATATATAAGCCGGGTGCTTCATCAATCGCCCTCTAGTCCCTCTCACCTATATATAAGCCGGGTGCTTCATCAATCGCCCTCTAGTCCCTCTCACCTATATATAAGCCGGGTGCTTCATCAATCACCCTCTAGTCCCTCTCACCTATATATAAGCCGGGTGCTTCATCAATTGCCCTCTAGTCCCTCTCACCTATATATAAGCCGGGTGCTTCATCAATTGCCGTCTAGTCCCTCTCACCTATATATAAGCCGGGTGCTTCATCAATCGCCGTCTAGTCCCTCTCACCTATATATAACCTGGGTGCTTCATCAATCGCTGTCTAGTCTCTCTCACCTATATATAACCCGGGTGCTTCATCAATCGCCATCTAGTCCCTCTCACCTATATATAAGCCGGGTGCTTCATCAATTGCCCTCTAGTCCCTCTCACCTATATATAAGCCGGGTGCTTCATCAATCGCCCTCTAGTCCCTCTCACCTATATATAAGCCGGGTGCTTCATCAATCGCCCTCTAGTCCCTCTCACCTATATATAAGCCGGGTGCTTCATCAATCGCCCTCTAGTCCCTCTCACCTATATATAAGCCGGGTGCTTCATCAATCACCCTCTAGTCCCTCTCACCTATATATAAGCCGGGTGCTTCATCAATTGCCCTCTAGTCCCTCTCACCTATATATAAGCCGGGTGCTTCATCAATCGCCCTCTAGTCCCTCTCACCTATATATAAGCCGGGTGCTTCATCAATCGCCGTCTAGTCCCTCTCACCTATATATAAGCCGGGTGCTTCATCAATCGCCATCTAGTCCCTCTCACCTATATATAAGCCGGGTGCTTCATCAATCGCCCTCTAGTCCCTCTCACCTATATATAAGCCGGGTGCTTCATCAATCGCCGTCTAGTCCCTCTCACCTATATATAAGCCGGGTGCTTCACCAATCGCCGTCTAGTCCCTCTCACCTATATATAAGCCGGGTGCTTCATCAATCGCTGTCTAGTCCCTCTCACCTATATATAAGCCGGGTGCTTCATCAATCGCCGTCTAGTCCCTCTCACCTATATATAAGCCGGGTGCTTTATCAATCGCCGTCTAGTCCCTCTCACCTATATATAAGCCGGGTGCGTCATCAATCGCCATCTAGTCCCTCTCACCTATATATAAGCCGGGTGCTTCATCAATCGCCATCTAGTCCCTCTCACCTATATATAAGCCGGGTGCTTCATCAATCGCCCTCTAGTCCCTCTCACCTATGTATAAGCCGGGTGCTTCATCAATCGCCGTCTAGTCCCTTTCACCTATGTATAAGCCGGGTGCTTCATCAATCGCCGTCTAGTCCCTCTCACCTATATATAAGCCGGGTGCTTCATCAATCGCCGTCTAGTCCCTCTCACCTATATATAAGCCGGGTGCTTCATCAATCGCCCTCTAGTCCCTCTCACCTATATATAAGCCGGGTGCTTCATCAATCGCCCTCTAGTCCCTCTCACCTATATATAAGCCGGGTGCTTCATCAATCGCCCTCTAGTCCCTCTCACCTATATATAAGCCGGGTGCTTCATCAATCGCCCTCTAGTCCCTCTCACCTATATATAAGCCGGGTGCTTCATCAATCGCCCTCTAGTCCCTCTCACCTATATATAAGCCGGGTGCTTCATCAATCGCCGTCTAGTCCCTCTCACCTATATATAACCTGGGTGCTTCATCAATCGCTGTCTAGTCTCTCTCACCTATATATAACCCGGGTGCTTCATCAATCGCTGTCTAGTCCCTCTCACCTATATATAAGCCGGGTGCTTCATCAATCGCCGTCTATTCCCTCTCACCTATATATAAGCCGGGTGCTTCATCAATCGCCGTCTAGTCCCTCTCACCTATATATAACCTGGGTGCTTCATCAATCGCTGTCTAGTCTCTCTCACCTATATATAACCCGGGTGCTTCATCAATCGCCATCTAGTCCCTCTCACCTATATATAAGCCGGGTGCTTCATCAATTGCCCTCTAGTCCCTCTCACCTATATATAAGCCGGGTGCTTCATCAATCGCCCTCTAGTCCCTCTCACCTATATATAAGCCGGGTGCTTCATCAATCGCCCTCTAGTCCCTCTCACCTATATATAAGCCGGGTGCTTCATCAATCACCCTCTAGTCCCTCTCACCTATATATAAGCCGGGTGCTTCATCAATTGCCCTCTAGTCCCTCTCACCTATATATAAGCCGGGTGCTTCATCAATTGCCGTCTAGTCCCTCTCACCTATATATAAGCCGGGTGCTTCATCAATCGCCGTCTAGGCCCTCTCACCTATATATAACCTGGGTGCTTCATCAATCGCTGTCTAGTCTCTCTCACCTATATATAACCCGGGTGCTTCATCAATCGCCATCTAGTCCCTCTCACCTATATATAAGCCGGGTGCTTCATCAATTGCCCTCTAGTCCCTCTCACCTATATATAAGCCGGGTGCTTCATCAATCGCCCTCTAGTCCCTCTCACCTATATATAAGCCGGGTGCTTCATCAATCGCCCTCTAGTCCCTCTCACCTATATATAAGCCGGGTGCTTCATCAATCGCCCTCTAGTCCCTCTCACCTATATATAAGCTGGGTGCTTCATCTATCACCCTCTAGTCCCTCTCACCTATATATAAGTCGGGTGCTTCATCAATTGCCCTCTAGTCCCTCTCACCTATATATAAGCCGGGTGCTTCATCAATCGCCCTCTAGTCCCTCTCACCTATATATAAGCCGGGTGCTTCATCAATCGCCGTCTAGTCCCTCTCACCTATATATAAGCCGGGTGCTTCATCAATCGCCATCTAGTCCCTCTCACCTATATATAAGCCGGGTGCTTCATCAATCGCCCTCTAGTCCCTCTCACCTATATATAAGCCGGGTGCTTCATCAATCGCCGTCTAGTCCCTCTCACCTATATATAAGCCGGGTGCTTCACCAATCGCCGTCTAGTCCCTCTCACCTATATATAAGCCGGGTGCTTCATCAATCGCTGTCTAGTCCCTCTCACCTATATATAAGCCGGGTGCTTCATCAATCGCCGTCTAGTCCCTCTCACCTATATATAAGCCGGGTGCTTTATCAATCGCCGTCTAGTCCCTCTCACCTATATATAAGCCGGGTGCGTCATCAATCGCCATCTAGTCCCTCTCACCTATATATAAGCCGGGTGCTTCATCAATCGCCATCTAGTCCCTCTCACCTATATATAAGCCGGGTGCTTCATCAATCGCCCTCTAGTCCCTCTCACCTATGTATAAGCCGGGTGCTTCATCAATCGCCGTCTAGTCCCTCTCACCTATGTATAAGCCGGGTGCTTCATCAATCGCCGTCTAGTCCCTCTCACCTATATATAAGCCGGGTGCTTCATCAATCGCCGTCTAGTCCCTCTCACCTATATATAAGCCGGGTGCTTCATCAATCGCCCTCTAGTCCCTCTCACCTATATATAAGCCGGGTGCTTCATCAATCGCCCTCTAGTCCCTCTCACCTATATATAAGCCGGGTGCTTCATCAATCGCCCTCTAGTCCCTCTCACCTATATATAAGCCGGGTGCTTCATCAATCGCCCTCTAGTCCCTCTCACCTATATATAAGCCGGGTGCTTCATCAATCGCCCTCTAGTCCCTCTCACCTATATATAAGCCAGGTGCTTCATCAATCGCCGTCTAGTCCCTCTCACCTATATATAACCTGGGTGCTTCATCAATCGCTGTCTAGTCTCTCTCAACTATATATAACCCGGGTGCTTCATCAATCGCTGTCTAGTCCCTCTCACCTATATATAAGCCGGGTGCTTCATCAATCGCCGTCTAGTCCCTCTCACCTATATATAAGCCGGGTGCTTCATCAATCGCCGTCTAGTCCCTCTCACCTATATATAACCTGGGTGCTTCATCAATCGCTGTCTAGTCTCTCTCACCTATATATAACCCGGGTGCTTCATCAATCGCCATCTAGTCCCTCTCACCTATATATAAGCCGGGTGCTTCATCAATTGCCCTCTAGTCCCTCTCACCTATATATAAGCCGGGTGCTTCATCAATCGCCCTCTAGTCCCTCTCACCTATATATAAGCCGGGTGCTTCATCAATCGCCCTCTAGTCCCTCTCACCTATATATAAGCCGGGTGCTTCATCAATCACCCTCTAGTCCCTCTCACCTATATATAAGCCGGGTGCTTCATCAATTGCCGTCTAGTCCCTCTCACCTATATATAAGCCGGGTGCTTCATCAATCGCCGTCTAGTCCCTCTCACCTATATATAACCTGGGTGCTTCATCAATCGCTGTCTAGTCTCTCTCACCTATATATAACCCGGGTGCTTCATCAATCGCCATCTAGTCCCTCTCACCTATATATAAGCCGGGTGCTTCATCAATTGCCCTCTAGTCCCTCTCACCTATATATAAGCCGGGTGCTTCATCAATCGCCCTCTAGTCCCTCTCACCTATATATAAGCCGGGTGCTTCATCAATCGCCCTCTAGTCCCTCTCACCTATATATAAGCCGGGTGCTTCATCAATCGCCCTCTAGTCCCTCTCACCTATATATAAGCCGGGTGCTTCATCAATCACCCTCTAGTCCCTCTCACCTATATATAAGCCGGGTGCTTCATCAATTGCCCTCTAGTCCCTCTCACCTATATATAAGCCGGGTGCTTCATCAATCGCCCTCTAGTCCCTCTCACCTATATATAAGCCGGGTGCTTCATCAATCGCCGTCTAGTCCCTCTCACCTATATATAAGCCGGGTGCTTCATCAATCGCCATCTAGTCCCTCTCACCTATATATAAGCCGGGTGCTTCATCAATCGCCCTCTAGTCCCTCTCACCTATATATAAGCCGGGTGCTTCATCAATCGCCGTCTAGTCCCTCTCACCTATATATAAGCCGGGTGCTTCACCAATCGCCGTCTAGTCCCTCTCACCTATATATAAGCCGGGTGCTTCATCAATCGCTGTCTAGTCCCTCTCACCTATATATAAGCCGGGTGCTTCATCAATCGCCGTCTAGTCCCTCTCACCTATATATAAGCCGGGTGCTTCATCAATCGCCCTCTAGTCCCTCTCACCTATATATAAGCCGGGTGCTTCATCAATTGCCCTCTAGTCCCTCTCACCTATATATAAGCCGGGTGCTTCATCAATCGCCGTCTAGTCCCTCTCACCTATATATAAGCCGGGTGCATCATCAATCGCCCTCTAGTCCCTCTCACCTATATATAAGCCGGGTGCTTCATCAATCGCCATCTAGTCCCTCTCACGTATATATAAGCCGGGTGCTTCATCAATCGCCCTCTAGTCCCTCTCACCTATATATAAGCCGGGTGCTTCATCAATCGCCCTCTAGTCCCTCTCACCTATATATAAGCCGGGTGCTTCATCAATCGCCGTCTAGTCCCTCTCACCTATATATAAGCCGGGTGCTTCATCAATCGCTGTCTAGTCCCTCTCACCTATATATAAGCCGGGTGCTTCATCAATCGCTGTCTAGTCCCTCTCACCTATATATAAGCCGGGTGCTTCATCAATCGCCGTCTAGTCCCTCTCACCTATATATAAGCCGGGTGCTTCATCAATCGCCCTCTAGTCCCTCTCACCTATATATAAGCCGGGTGCTTCATCAATCGCCCTCTAGTCCCTCTCACCTATATATAAGCCAGGTGCTTCATCAATCGCCCTCTAGTCCCTCTCACCTATATATAAGCCGGGTGCTTCATCAATCGCCCTCTAGTCCCTCTCACCTATATATAAGCTAGGTGCTTCATCAATCGCTGTCTAGTCCCTCTCACCTATATATAAGCCGGGTGCTTCATCAACCGCTGTCTAGTCCCTCTCACCTATATATAAGCCGGGTGCTTTATCAATCGCCGTCTAGTCCCTCTCACCTGTATATAAGCCGGGTGCATCATCAATCGCCTTCTAGTCCCTCTTACCTATATATAAGCCGGGTGCTTCATCAATCGCCCTCTAGTCCCTCTCACCTATATATAAGCCGGGTGCTTCATCAATCGCCCTTTAGTCCCTCTCACCTATATATAAGCCGGGTGCTTCATCAATCGCCGTCTAGTCCCTCTCACCTATATATAAGCCGGGTGCTTCATCAATCGCCGTCTAGTCCCTCTCACCTATATATAAGCCGGGTGCTTCATCAATCGCTGTCTAGTCCCTCTCACCTATATATAAGCCGGGTGCTTCATCAATCGCCGTCTAGTCCCTCTCACCTATATATAAGCCGGGTGCTTCATCAATCGCCGTCTAGTCCCTCTCACCTATATATAAGCCGGGTGCTTCATCAATCGCTGTCTAGTCCCTCTCACCTATATATAAGCCAGGTGCTTCATCAATCGCCGTCTAGTCCCTCTCACCTATATATAAGCCGGGTGCTTCATCAATCGCCCTCTAGTCCCTCTCACCTATATATAAGCCGGGTGCTTCATCAATCGCCGTCTAGTCCCTCTCACCTATATATAAGCCAGGTGCTTCATCAATCAACCAGCTATGAGGCATTCTCTGAAGATGCCCAACGCAGTCTTGGGCAAAGTGTCAGAACATTCAGCGACTGGACCACGGCCTACGAGCCCAAAATCTACGATCTATTAAATATTTAACACTGTTTAAGTATTTCTTTTTTACTTTTTTACATGAATCATACTATAGAGACAGGGCAGTACTTTATGACTCCTTAATATTTCGTTTCTCAGAAAGACCAACAATGAAGACTTTGAAACAATTACGCAATTCAGTAGTACAAACACTGATTGACAATAACTATAAATTGCGTGCCTTTAATAAAAAGCTACAGAAGGTGGGCATAAAGTACTCTGCCCCCCCCCCCCCCCCCGTTGGTCTGGGTGGCTCAGTTGGTTAGACCATGACCTACTGATCCCAAGGCCGCAGGTTCAAGTCCAGCCCAGACCAATGGTTTTTGAGTGTGCTTAAAAACAACAGCTCCATGTCAGTAGATTTACTGGCATGTAGAAGAACTGCTGTGGGACAAAATTCTGGCACACTGGCGATGCTGATGTGATCCTAGCAATTGACAGCGTCGTTAAACAACAAAATAATTTTTTTAACCCCCTGCCCTTTGGTAATGCTGGGCTTGGTAATAGGATGTTTTAAATTTGATTAACACAGAAGTTATGTAGCAGTTAGGAATGCTTGTTATAGACTTATCAAGTGTTATATGTTATTAATGTAATGGTAAAGTTACTGAACGTTAGGCGTGACATTCACTTATGTATTAAACATTAATAATGTATTAAATGATGGGAGGTGAGGCAATGTAAACAGTAGAGGTTTGATTGTGGCAGGAGAATTTTCACTGCTGAGTGATGGGTCAAGTACAAACACTTCTGCTGCCAACACTCCCGACTCTGGAGATGCACTTGATGAGTCAACGGATTCTGGAGTGGCCAGCATAGGCTCAGCAACTGGTGCAGCAGGTAAGCACTGTAGTTGGGACAAACGTTTACTGTAAATTAATCTGGAAGGCATTTGCTTCATACTTATATTGAATAATCAAAATACCTTGCTGACATTAAAAATAGCTTGATATTACTAATATGAAGAACAAATATTCATAATGATTTCATTTAATTTATCTGCCAATTAAAATTACATTAATTCATTGCATTGTCATATCATATATAAAAGGCAATGTACTCAAAAAACTATATAAATACAATACATTACGTTTTACCTATATACATTCATACTGTTATAAATTACTAGATGACCCGGTGAACTTTGAACCACCTAAAATTGATTTGATTGTAACTTTTTATAAATGATTATCAGTCCTAATCAACGTTCCAACTCAAATTCATTGATATCTGTTATTTATTTATGCCAACAAACTTACTGTTGGTGTTTTTAAACACACAAGCCATGTGTGGGCAATGTTTGAGAGGTAGAACTGGAACTTAAAACTTCAATGCCACAGCTGGGATTTGAACCACAGACCCTCCGCTTACTAGGCAGGTGCTCTAACCATTAAGCTACTGTGACAACCTGCCAGAATCACAATGAATTGTCAAACCAGTTCGTATTTTTCCCAGTAAACCACAAAGGCAGTCTCACATTGAATTTTTAAGTTCCAGTTCTACCTCTCAAATCATTGATATCTATATTATTAGACACATTATGTACGATTTGAGTGTTGTTTGGTTATTAAATGAAGCTCGTTTGTAATTCAAATGAATTTTATGTCTTTTATTTACATAAACAGATAAATGCTGTTAACATCAATACAAAGCTTTCTGATAGACTAAGTTTTTGTTTTCTTTTCCTATGTGTAAATATACAAAGATGATGACTTTCAGACATGCAACATACAGTTGCTCTTGAGCATAATTCTGACCTGCCAATACAACTATTTTCATTATTTGTTGCTTGGTGATCATCACTGTGGCTTGCACATGAAGTAGTCCACTGCGCATTTGACTGACTTGTACAACTTATGTCAGCTCATCCTTTCCTTGGCAGTGTAATAAACCTTGTAAAACAACATAGAGTTGTTTTCACAGTCACTCAAATTTGTTGAATTTACCTTAAGAAATTTACAATATTGAAATCCTCAAACCAACCCTTCGAGTTTCACTAAAATACATTTTGTAGTTTTGTCTAAGCCTGCCCTAATCCTCGAGTCTTGCTAAAACAAAATTGAATGCATTTTTTGTTTATTTCTAAGCCGGCAGAGTCAGTTTACCTTAATAGACTGGCTGATCAAAATGAATTCAAAATGCAGTTAATTCAATTTAACCAAATCTATTCTCAAAATTCACCAAGATGGTGGTGGATCCTTAAATACCACATACTCACTCACACAAAATTCACTATTTTCTTTTAAATGAGAAACAATTTTAAATGTAATGTCTGCAGCTGTCAAACGATAGGTCTGCCACAAATGCCATATATTGAAACTAATCCAAAGTGGCAATTCCCATACAAAATTACCAGTTAATGGGCCAGTAGAAAATTGGGATTCTACTATATGCAAACTTAAGGTAACATTTTGCTCATTTTGTGGTACATCAAATTATAAAATATGTGTTATTTTAGAACTGCAGTAATGTTATAGTGTCTTATTTAGGGTGATTCGAAAATAGTTTTACAAAGTTTGTGGGTGGGATCTTTACACTGAGACAAGAAAAAAAGTTCATGTAAACATGTGTCCCAAAATCCTTAATTTTTAAATTATTAAGTTCAAGGCATTATTAATGAAAGAATTTTAAAGTGACACAATCTATTTTTTGACATTGTCAGCTTGTTAGAAAGTGTTGACACAAACTCAAAATTTTCTCCTCTTACATCTAGACATGCCTCCAACCTTTGCAGCCTGTCAAATACTTCCTGATGTGTAATACGTAAACAAATGACAAATGCAAACAAGTATCCATGGCAACACATCAACATCTACGTTAGTCACAGCTTTCTATGAATGAGTACATAGATAAATGTTGTGGTATACCTGCATTGAACGTAAACTTTCATTAATACAACGGTTGTTCAATATATAATATTCCACATTTGTTTAAAAATCCATTAATATATATAGACAAATGTCCTTGTAGGTGCTTCAAATTTGATGTTTCTTTTGTGCGCCAGTTGAGTTTTGAACCATTCCGGCAGATGGCAGAGCCGTAGTACAGCATCAAAATGGCGTCTATACACAACTTACATTACAAGCAATGTGCTGTTATTGAATTCTTGTGTGCAGAAAAAGAAATCATGGTGAACATCCATAAATGTTTGTGTGCAGTGTATGGCAATGCTGCAGTTGATAGGAGTACTGTTGGGCGATGGGTAAAGAAAGTTAAATCCTCAGGAAATGCAGAAACAGAGCTCCATGATCAGCCACCCTCGGGACGTCCTGTCACGGCCACTGCTCCAGACATGCTGAATCGTGCGGATGCCATTAATTGTGCCGACCGGCGCATCAATACTTAGCAATTGGCTTTACAGTTGTCGGTCAGCATTGGAAGTGTGTCTGCAATGATTGAGGCTCTCGGATATTGGAAGACATGCTCACAATAGGTTCCACGAATGCTCACAGCAGACCACAAGATTCAAAGAAAGGCCATTTCATCTGAATTGTTGAAGCATTTTGAGACCGACAGAGAGGCCTTTCTGTCTCGGATCATTATGGGGGACGAAAGCTGGGGTTGCACCGCTTTGTGCCAGAAACAAAAAGGCAGTCCTTGGAGTGGCATCATATTCATTCACCACAAAAGAAGAAATTCAAAACAACCTCCTCTGCTGGAAAAGTCATGGTGACAGTCTTCTGGGATTGTGATGGTGTCATTCTCGTGGATGTGATGCCAAGAGGGC
Source organism: Tenodera sinensis (assembly GCA_030765045.1). NCBI lineage: Eukaryota > Metazoa > Arthropoda > Insecta > Mantodea > Mantidae > Tenodera > Tenodera sinensis. The sequence continues at coordinate 8,985,472 of CM060963.1, forward strand.
CTACCATTAATTCAGAGGCATATGTGAAGACTGAATAAACTCAAGACATGTTTCCAACATGTTTGATCTGACAAGAATCCAGCAGAAATCTTACTCCAACATGATAATGGATGCCTACACAAAGTCTGAGAACTGCAAACACATCACCAAATTGGGTTGGACATCATTGCGTCATCCACCCTACATTCCAGACCTGGCACACTCTGACTTCCATCTCTTTGGGCCACTTAAAGATTCTCGGGAGACACACTTTGAAGATGACGAGAGTGTCATTCACGCAGTGACAACAGAGCTGCTCCTACAGGACAAGAACTTTTACCAGCAGGAAATACATGCTCTCCCACAATGTTGGCATAAGGCCATACAACGTGATGGAGACTATGTAGAAAAATAGGACAAGGACAAGACATACTGAGGTATATTGTCACCAAATTCTAACTCTTAACAATAAATATGTTCAGAGAAAAAAAAATGTGGGGCATTATATATTGAACAACTCTTGTAAATTTATAGATTAATAACATGAAAGCAAAACATTTTGGAGCATTATGTTTATATGGTCTTTTTTCCTTGTTTCACTTTAAGGAACCAATCATCAAACTTTGTAAGAGCATTTTTTAATCATCCTGTATAGCATTGGATAAATATGCAACACAGGAAGCACTATAAAGAGACCAGTTCATCTTTCAGGCGACTAATTGATTGAATGTTATGTAGGAGCAGAGAAGCGCTCAGTACGTGAATTGGCAGCGAACATCAATAAACATGGGGGCTCTGATGATGGAAAAAAGAAGGCTGGTTCATCGAGTGAGTCAGGTTGTAGCACAGTATATCTTTTATTAACTATATTGCAAGAATGTAGCTATGACATTAATTGTTAATTTGGAATGAGTTAAAAATATCAAAAAAGATAGTGCTAATTAATGCTGCATGAAGCACGTGAAAATTGTTAGATTAGTCTGTTGCAAATAGGTTTACAACAATGTGATAAAATAAGCTTATACTGTATTTGAATACTGCCTCTAATGTGCCCCATTTATTTAAATATTCATTTGTCCTTTATAGGCATGTTCATCAGTTGTAATTTGGTTTTGTGCAGCCTGTTAAATAAAACCTAAAAACTTGAGATTGATATCGATTGTACATGTAATGTAAGTGCAATCAGGAGCATGAGTCTAACTTCAGATCTCTCTGTGTACCTAGAATTATTTACTGATGTACTGATTCATTGCATTATCATCTGTTTAAAACCAAGATTTTATTTCATTTTTAATTATTTTATACTTATTTAATAAAAACATCAACTTACTTTTGATGGCTGATAAAAAAATAAAATTTACATTGTGATCATTTACACAATGAGCAGCAATTTTACATACTTTTCTCTAAGACTACCTCAAACAGAGTTAAGATTTGTACTCCACATCTGATTTTCAAAACTGCTACAAAAGTTTAGCACCTGCTGTATTTATAAATGATTGTAAATTTAAGGAAGTACTTCAGTGCAACTACTGAATACTACTGTATTTGATTCTGTATACGAGGGGTGTTCAAGAAAGACTGGCACTAATATTCATACAACAATGTATTGTAAAAAATCACTCATACAGACTCTTGCCCCCCTCAGAATACTTCTCCCTCAATACAATGTACTTGTCCCACCTCCTTTGCCATTCCTGGAAAACGTGCAGGAAGCCATTCTTTGAGAGCCTGTTCAGGGTTGCCTCAAAAGCTTTCACTGCTTTGGTCTCTTTGTCGAACCGACGTCCCTTAAGTTCCTTTTTGACTCTCGGGTTAAGAAAAAAGTCACATGGAGCTAGGTCAGGATTATAAGGTGGAAGAGGTACCGTGGACATATGATTTTGTGCCAGGAATTCGATAACCGCATCAGCAACATGTGGCTTGGCATTGTCGTGATGAAGCTTGCACTGCTGAATGAGATTCTTTAGCTTTTTGGGGATGTGATCCCTTACCAATTGTTTCAGGATAGTGTTATAGTAATCTGCAGTGTCTGTAGAGTGTCTTGGAACTGTGAGAATGCAGACTATCCTCTGGTAATCAAAAACAGTAATGACTATGCCCTTATTGGGTGACTTCTGTACTCGTGATGATATTTAGAGGCGATTATCAAGCACGTTCACTCTCACAGGCTCTCAACAATCAACTGATAGAGCTATCACTGTGTGATCTTCAGTGATTAGCGACTAGAATACGTAGTTCAATGACACATGGACAGATGTCGCAATAAGACACTTAATGAAAGGAAAAAAAAATCAGTGCCAGTCTTTATTGAACATCCCTCGTACTTAAATAATACAGAGTGGTTGTTTTCTGGCCCAGCTCTTATTGTATTTATGCACGATTTGCATGCTCTGCAGTATGCTCCACTAGTTTACGAGCAGTGAATGACTCACTCAAGGCTATGCTTTATTGGCTGTGAATGTCAGTTATCGTGCTGCCTTCTGTTCATTGTACATCTCAAAAATGAAAGTTTATTCAAACATTGATGTTGCGTGTAACTTATCTTAGAGTAATTGCTAATTATTTATGGCAACAAACTTACTGTTGGTGTTTTTAAGCACACAAGTCGTGTATGGGCAATGTTTGAGAGGTAGAGGTTTACTGGGAGAAATACGAATCAGTTGGAGAATTTAATGTCATTCTGGCAGGTTGTCACAGTAGCTTAATGGTTAGAGCACCTGCCTGGTAAGCGGAGGGTCTGTGGTTCAAATCCCAGCTGTGGCATGGAATTTTTCAGTACTGATTCCACCTCTCAAATTATCTTAGAATATTCGTATTATAGTCACTGTTCATGTCTTGTCATTGATCCACTAAAATTCCTAATAAAAATTCACACTTCAACAAAGAATTTTTATGTATAATACATATGTAAAAACTGAATCCTGTAGAAGGTATATAGACATTTTTAGGAGATATTTCCTGGTTTGCCAATAAATTTAGGACACTGGAATTGCTAAATGCTACACCTAAGAATCGAAAAAGACATTCGTCTTCTTTTATTCTTTCTCTGATTATCCTCCTTGTAAGAAGGACTTGTACTGCTCAGGACCTACAAGTGGTCACCTAGGGTCATATGGCTGTCAAATTCTGGATCTCAGAGTAGGCAGGATAGTATGAAAGTGAGGAAGGAGAGGATATGTGGGATTTAACCCAAGCTATAGTAGGCACAGCTTATTGAGATACCCCAAAAAACAACCTTGACATTTTCCCCCCATTATGGTGCAGTCTGGTTATATTTGGTGATATCCCATCAGTTGGGTTGCATTAGTGCCGCCAACTGTTTGTAACATATAACCATGGTAAAGCTATGTCCATAGCTGGTGTTATTGTGTCTGTTATGTTGCCAATTTATGAACGCATTGTAGAGAGGCTAACCGATAGATTTTAAAACAAGATTCTGTTTAGACTCCGTATTAATTACTCAGTGGATGTAATGCTCATTTTTGCGTGATTTTGTTTTGAATTGTTTTAGAACAGTATATGCAATTATAGTTAGTGTTGTTATTTTTGTATTCGCTACACAGTAGTACATCTCGTATATATTACGATATTTAGCGCTCGGAAGTAATTTTATCCAAATTAGTAGGGAATACGTGTAGATAATCTTTGTTTGTTGAGTAAATGGTTCTGTGTACACAAAAAAATCATAGTGCCAATCAATTTTGAATGCCCCTAGTGCAACTGCATGACAAGGAATGCCAGGAATGTCTCAATGCACCACTTATAACAAGGTTAGTACTCATTATAATGCATGTTACTTTTACCCATGAATATATAACGCAGCAGTTCTAGAACGGAAAATTCCAGTGTACTGGAACAGCATGTGGAGCTAAAATACATGCAATTCAGGCTGGTGCATAAACTGACCACTCTGTATAATCTTATATGAAGCATGTTCAGAAAGTAAGTAGCCTTTCATTTTAGCGCCGCTGCAGTCAGCATATCGCACATGTGCATTAGTCTTTCTTGTTCACTGGCTCTCCACTGACACCATTTTTGTTGTTCTATGTGGTGTTTTCTGTGAACATTTAAAATATTTAAGACAATTACTAATACCGCTAACTGTGATTCCTGCTGTTATTCGATTTTTGAATGCAAGGAATATGAAACCAGCCAAAATTTATTGCCAAGTTAAAGATGTTTACAGTGAAGACATGATGAGTGAAGGAATGGTGAGAAACTGGGTTAGAATGTTTAATGAAGGTCACATAAAAGTCCACGATGAGGCTTAGAGTCATCAGCCTTCTGCTGTCAATGATTTGGTAAGGAACGTTAAAAGAATCCAGGAGAATAGATGTTTCAATTGACAACCCTTTCAGACAATTTCCACAAATTTCATGAACTGCTGTAGAGATGTGGTTACCATTAATAGCAGGAAGTTTCTATGCAGAAGGTATAGAAAGGCTTAGAAAAGCTTTTTTAAATAATTAGCATCCTCCAACATAATGTCATATCGAATGGTGAATGAATGAAACGGGTAAAATGGTGCTCAAATGAGCCCGAGATGTATGGAGCTTTAAATTACCCGACATTCATCTTCTCAGGATAAGGGAAAACCTCTAAAAAAGCCTTATCCGGACAACTTATCCTAAGCGAGATTTGAACTCACGACCTCTTGAACGTGAGGCAGACTCGCTAATTATCATGCTCCCGACGTGGGCTATAGAAAAGCTGATCACTCGCTACGACATGTGTTTGAGCATTGGCAGAAATTATGCAGAAAAATAGTTTAGGTATGCTCTTTCATGTAAAATTAAAATTGGCTGAAAAAAAATTGTTTTACTATTTCTTTTTTCAAAACGATACTCACTTTCTGAACATACCTCGTACTTAGAATTTCCTTGCTATACAAAATATGGATGTTACAGAGGCATTGATGTTAAGTTAATGGTCTTGAAATGCTTTTGTCACCGAGTGTTGCTGAATATCTTTGGCTACTTGCACTTAGGAAAAATTCAATGGGCAGAGTTAGAAAAAGAGAATAACGGAAATCAGTTTTGCCATACTCCTCTGTAATAATACCAGCTTTAGCTCTTGGCATAATTTGGATAAATATATATTGCTTTTAGCTTATTATTTGTGCATTTATTTTTGTGTTTTATTTTGCATGTATATATTGATTGTTTTTTGTTCACACAATGCAGATAAAGCTTTCCCTCAGCATTCCAGTGCCAATGTAGATAGTGTAAAGAGTGGCGCTCTTGCAGCAAGAAAAATATCTGCTTCTGCCTTTAAGGTACTGGTAAATAAGCTATTTCAGCTGGTTAAGTGTGTGTTATAGAGTGACTTTGAAACAATTGCAATGTCCAACAGAATGTAAACATAAAAGCTTGCAGATATGCTGTTGAATATAAATTATTTAATATAGTATTAACGCAGAAGTGTGTATACTCCTAACAAGGATTGTCCATATGTATTACAGTAATTGGGGTGATTGCTCTAAGCTTTACGTTAAAAAAGGAGATTTCAAGGTATTAGTGTGCTGTTTGCTTTAATCATGGGTGCCAGGGAGTGTACAAAACAGTGTGTACCAGGTATGCACAGACATTGGAGAAAGAAATAATTATTTGTGTAACAGGAATATGTATCTGAGTAAACTAATGAGAAAATTCACATTAATATTTCACATGTCAGGTTATATCCATTTAATATGTGCAAATTTCCTGAATAATGTGAATATCTAGGTTATATTTTGTAAATGCCAGTATTGAACCTGAGGCTATTTGGGTTGAGGAAACGTGGTTGACATCGATCATAAGGAAAAGTTATGATCGATAATGGAAGATGGCGGAGAAGCGGTGGTGGTAAGCCATGTGTCTAGGACAAGTAAAGTAAGGACTATTGACTGAAACATCATATCAAATAGATGTCTAACTGAGTGATAAAATATAACAAGGTACATATAGGCAATCTGCAATAGTGGATTGCATTGCCAAGAGATATTCAATGAAGCATTGTGCAATATTATTTGCCACATGAAATCCCACCTAAAATGCTAAATAATATTTACGAGAGATGCTATATTGAATTTAATATATCCAAATATCACAACGATATTAAACAGAATAGCTTTGGAAATTTACTACAGTTGTATTTGTGAAAAGTGAAGTTATTTATTATAATATTATAATTTCCTTATAAAAAAGATAATTTCAGTGGAAATCTGAATATTTATTGAGGATACATTAATCATCGCCATCTTCTATCTGCTAACCCATTACTACCCTGAAGATAAGAGCCACATCACTGCCACTCCCAAAATAAAAAACTGCCACATTTGTTACTGTATATCATGAATAGTTAGTGTAATATTCAGAGTGTTGAAAACTAATGTACAGAGGTGGTGGGGGCAATAACGGTTTTAGCTCTACAAAAAGCCATCAATGGTTAGATACATTTTGTGTAGAATGGGGTATAAAATAGATATAGAGAAACCAAAAATAGTAGTATTCAAAAGAGGAAACAAATTGAACAAAGATGAGCAGTGGCAAATGGTAAGAAATTAGAATTAGTGAGAGAAACTTGATTGTGAACTAAATGAACCATGCAAGCGCACAATATATAACAAAAAATCTGAAGTGTTGCACTCACATGACTTTCTCTACTCTTGTACTAATCATTCTTACAAACTCTTATTCCTATATCTTCTTCATGTTAGTTGAGATAAACATTGTACAAGTTATCTTATTGCTTATTTCCTTGTAGGTACAAGAGGAATATTAGAATACAGTGAGCTTTGAGCGATAGTCAAGTCTTTTAAATCTTTGAGATCCCGTTCTCTTTTCACACTTAACATATAAAAAATGAACAACAATGTTCCATTTCCCAAAAGTTTTAAGTTTTCTGAAACTGATACAAATAACAAGGAATATCTCCAAAATGGTTCACTGTGCAAAAAAATTTATTCAGACATAAATTGTGTGTTTTAGCAAGATCTACATTTTTTGTAAAGTTAGATTTTGTCTATCTCTTACGGTTTACGAGTTATTCAACTGTCATCTAGAGTAAACAGGACTACATAGGCTACAGCCAGAAAATACAAAATATACATTTCATTTGTCATATAAATATCTTAACATATGGCATTTTAATCAAAATCGTTAGAGCCATTTTCAAGAAAATCAAAATTTTCAAACAATTTTCCATGTAAAGGGTAGTTTAGGGTGGGGCTATTTACTTCAAAATCTTCGTGTCACATCCTTGAAAGACATTAAACTTAAATACCAACTTTGGTTTTTAAGCAGCTTTTTGTTGTTGAGTTATGCTGTCCACACACACACACACACACACACACACACACACACACACACATACACACACATACATACACACACATACATACACACTCACAGACCTTTTTCTAAAAATGCTTTTTTTTGGATTCAAGGGGTCTCAAAACATACATTTCCAGTGAAATCTTGACATCAAATTTTTGGGTGGAATACAATACTTCCTCTATTTACCAGTAGAGAAAGTGAAAATATGAATGCTACCATATAAAACTATGTACCAAAAAGACAAAATCAATAAGTGAATGTGCAAAATACAAGCTGTAAGTAACTAAAGTTGCAAATAACTGAATAGCTATTTGGCTGCAGTTATTGAAAGAAATCTATGAGGAAATTCTTGAATAAACAAAGAAGGCCACCTATTTTGAGTCTATACTGCTGTTTGTGTCAAAACGAAGTTAATACTTTGCACATTCTTAAATGACAGAATCCTCCACACTGAAAGTTCAGGTATTTATGAGATTAATTGTGCACATTGTGACCAAATATACATAGGCAAGACTAAGAGAAATTTGGAAACCATATTAAAACACCACCACAGGTGCATTAAGTACAAACAGATTGAAAAATCAGCTATAGCAACATAAAGACAGAATTATGGACAGACCAGCTTAGTAGGTTCATATCACCACCATCAATAGAATAGTATACTGAATGACACAATATTTACATCTATCAGTCAGTTGTTTAGCTGAAGATGGGAACAGAGGTTCCCAAAACATGAAAGTGAGGTATAGTGTAAATAAAACTTAACTTCAATTAATTTTTTGTATTTACAGTAACTTTTCACGAATGAATGTATTTATTGTACATATTCCATGTTATACTTTACAATGTTCCTATACATTTATTCACAAATTGCTACTTGAATGTTGTACATACCTGGTGTTGTACAGCCATTGTGGTTGTTCCCAGGCATAACTTTTCATTATTAATCATTACTTACACATAACATTATGGTCTCATGTTTGTACCTGATGTTAATGGTAAGCTTTAAGTTGGGTAATTTTATGATCTATATAATAAATATTTGGAAGATATTTGATGTATGACAGAAATGTTAAAATCTCCCCAAAAAGTTCTACAGCAGTATTGGCCTAGTTTTCTTTCCTTTGGCAGTTCATATATTTTACTAAACCTCAGGATTACACATAGTTTTTCAGTTAGGAGCTCCAAAAGAATGTATTTCACTGGTTAGCATGTTTTGCAGAGTGTTTGTTTACTTTTAAGCAGATTTTATTTTCACCAAAGAATGTTACCATACTCACCTATCATCATTAGTGCTTTTTGGAGAGAACCTCACTTGCAAGATTCAGCTTGATGGCCATTATAGTTTGTGTGCTTTGAATATATGTACAGTGGAACTCAGATAATTTAAACGTTTATAATTCAAAATCATTCGTTAATTCGAAGACCTTTCTTGGTCCCTTGAATTTTGTATTAAAGCAATGTAAAAAGAGTCGCACTTAACTTGAGTTTCATTTTCTTTAATTAAGAGTTTTTGTTCAGAAATGTCAGTTAAAAATTAATCTAAACGTGGAAATTTAATATAACTTTGTCCATGTGTTTCTGTGAAAGAAGTTATTGTTACAGGGTTGTTTGTTTTGTCGGAATATTCTATTTGGGAGTGGAATAGGTTTCCTAGCTGCTGGCCTTGAGCTTCTATACCTGCTCCCACATCCCCTTGTTTAAAACATGTGCGTTTGAGCTTCATACTGTTGAGTGTGCTGCAAATCAATGACAGTATATCTCTTAGTAAAGTGCATGTCCTGTACTAGACTTCAACATTTGTGGAAAAAGTTGCTGTCGTTCAAGAATTTGAAAAGGGTTTGAAGAAAAAATCTAAAATCCCAAAAGAATATGGGATACCACTGAACACTTTGTCAACTTATCTATAGAATAAGGAGAACATTTTAACCAGTGTCTCGAGTGAAAATGGAAAGAGTCAAAAACGAGTGAAACAATCAGAAAATCCTGATGTTGACAAGTGCATGTTAAAGTTGTTTTAGCAAATATGGGACAAAATATTTCAAGTGGTTCACTTTAAAGAAGTAGAATTTTCTGCAAGTTTAGGTACAAATGAGTTAAGGCTAGCACCGATAGGGATATATATATATCTGTATTGCTAAAATGTTAATTTCAGATGTAACTTTTGTAATTCAAATTTTTGAGTATTTTGAATTTTTTTCTTGTCCCTTCAGCTTTGAATTATCCACATTCCACTGTATGTAAAATATGCACTATTTCCATTCATTTAGAACTGTAATGCTTTGCTTCAAAGTACATTAGTTATCTCTTACAGTACATTAGTGTAGAACAAAGTACCAGTTTTCTCTTTGAGGTAAGTTGCAGCAGATATGAGATGTTTGCATAAACTAACCTTTCTGCTAGAGTACAAAGGAAAACAACTTGCAGACCCTGTGATAAATAACCTTCTATTTATTACCTCCACTGTCTATATAATGTGGCCAGAGAAAGTATTGTATACTACTCACAAATATGAGATTTTGTCACAAAATACATCTTTTGAGGTTCACTAAACCAGAAAAGCATTTTCAGCACATTCATTTGCAAGTGAACAGCATAACTAAAAAAAAATGTGTAGTATTGCATTCACATGATTTTCTCTACTCATTCTTCTGCAAACTATTCTTACGAAAGCTTATTCTTTTTCTTTTTGTTAATAGGGATAAACTTTTAATTTCACACTTATTTTGTAAGAGGCAGAAAGTAGGTTATGACTATGACATCTTACAGAGGGGGACTTAACACCTTGACCGAAAGGCCATGTCAGTGTACCCATGTCCCTGACAGGATACCCCCAGGAGGATGAATGAGACGAATGGATCCTAAGGGCAGCTGGAACGTTGCCACGATGGAGCAGAGGATAGGGTTCCTACATTTTCCCAGTTAGAATCACCCCGGCGGAGGCTGATTCAGCTTGGTTCCTCTCCCACTCCTTCGGGCTTGTACTCCCAAGAGTGGCACAGGACTAGGAAACTGAATACCCTTCCCCCTTGGTCTTGTACCATGCAATGGAGGACCCAGAAACCAGTAGGCTTACTTTCCAATCCGGGGGGGGGGGGGGGGGGGGGGACAAGATTTCCAGAGCACAACTTTTTCACCTGCCATTTTACTGCTGCAATGCTTGCTGACACTTCCAACCCTGAAAGAAACCTAATGGGATGAAGGGTGAAATGAAATGATATGATGAATATAACAAAATGGAGGGACAGGAAAGTCGGAGGATATGGAAATCCCTCCCAGCATTCACCTGATGACCCGGGTAAACCTAAAAGCAGAAACCCATGGATCAAGAAGGTTGGCCATGGAGATTGAACCCATGACCTCCAAAATGCAGGCCATAGACCTTACCACCTGAGTCATCAGTATAAAGTCAGCAAAAGTGATAATAATCCAATTTGACCTCAAAAAAAAGAATGAATTGTAAATTGACCCTTGAAAAAGGATATGTATTGGAAAATTCAAACCAAGAACACACAATATATTAGAAATAGAGCTAGAACATTTTATATAAATTGTGTACTCTAACAAGATTCACTTTAATTTTTTTTCTAAGTAAGATTTTGTCTATCTCTTATGATTTACCAATTATACAAGTCATCAAGAATGAAGAGGACTTCACAGGCTATTTCCAGAAAATTCAAGATTTTTTTTGTCATGAAAATAGCTTAAATTTAAGATATTTTAATCAATATCATCAGGGCTATTATTGAGAAAACAAAAAATGTAGAGCATTTTTCCATGTAAAGTGCTCTTGAAAATCTTGTACCATATCCTTTGCATCAATCAAATTGCGGGCTCTAAGCATAGCCAATACAGGTGTGAATTTGTAATTGCATGCTAAGGTTTTGCCTTCTTTGAATCTTCAAAACAGTTAAAAAGCTTTCTATCATGCTTTTCAGATTAAAGAAAATGTAATGCTTATTGAATGTGGTAGAAGTGTGGACATCTTTAATGGTGTTTGTAATGCATGGTTGGCAACACTTCAAAACTGGATTTGTCAATTTTCTCAGACTTTAAAAATTAATAAACTAAGCTATTATTGTGAAACACAGTTTGCAAAAATTGTTGATCTTTTCCTTGTTATTTGTATATTGAGAAACAAAGACCTGGTGTTAATTATAATGGGGTAAGGAAGAAAAGGGCTGTGCCATGGCCGACTGGTTAGACCCCTCACCTCCTACCAAAGGGTCTGGGTTTGATCCCAGGCAACATATGGGATTTGTGGTGGACAAAGTGGCACAGGGGTGGGTTGCCTCCAGATTCTCTGGTTTCCCACGCCATCTCATTCTGCCAGCGTTCCATCTTCATTCCATGTAGTATCAGTGTCACCATCTGTGGCGTCGCGTGTACTAAAAGCAGGCATTAAACACTCCCCCCCCCCAAAAAAAAATGAAATGCAACTCCATAAATTGAGGGTTATAAATTAGAAGATATACAAGAGTGGATCGAAAAGTAATGCACAATAGTTTTCTTTAAAATCATTTAATAGGTAAAAAATGCCCAGATGAACAAAACTTTTTTAGCTACTTTTCTATAGTTGGCAATTTTCTCGGCACATTTCTTGCATTGTGATACCAGTTTCATTATAATCTGTTCATAGAAGTTGGTTCAGTTGGAGTATAACCATCTGTGGACTGCTTCTGTATCCATTGTAAAATGTAGAGCAGCAGAAATTTCTTCACAGGACTAAAGAGATGAAAGTCTAATGGTTCAAGGTCTGGACTGTACAGTGTGTGTACCTGTGGGTTAGCTTTCAAAATTGTCACCTCAATGGCTGTGATATTCCATTGGGTTGCAACTGTTACCAGCTGTCCAGAATATGGCAAATCATAGCCATCTTTGGAGAATGCACACCACATTCATACATGCCATCCATGCAGATTTTATTTGGGTTATGCCCTTTAGACCACAAAAATTGCACTACACTTCAAAGTTGACAACAGTAACAGGCATTGTTGCATTGTTCACACTTCTCTCGCTAGAGCCACACATGAAAACCAAATAAGATCTTTACTGAAAACCTCAAACTATATCCTGGTGAAGTTTCCAACATCTCAGCCGTGATACCAAGGCAGAAAAAAATTGTTGTGCATTACTTTCCAATCCACACTCTGTTATCAATAGTATTTACATATATTTTGTATTAAAAGTAAAAATCTAATGTGTTGCACTCACAGGATGTTCTCCAGTCTTGTACTAACTATTCTTACAAACTCTTATTCCTCTATCTTCTTCATGTTACTCAAGATAAACATTTGCAGAAATTATTTTATTACCTATTTGCTTGTAGGAACAAGTAGAATATGGAAATACAGTAAGCTTTGTGCAATAGTCAAATCATTTAAGGCTGATTGCTAAATCAATCAGTCAATGTACCTAGGTAGAACATAGGGCCATAACAAATCTTCACCATCAGACTATTCCTTAACAAAACTTGCATCTCCTTCCATGACTTATTCTGCTTCGATTGTCCTTCAAATTACTCTCGGCCTTCCAATTCTTCTTTCTCCCTGTGGGTTCCATTCCAATACGTGTGGAGTTATAGTTTTGGGTTCCTTTAGCAGTGTATGACCAATCCATGTCCATTTTTGTTTCTTTATTTCTTTATCAATTGGTATTTGATTTGTAACTTCTGTAATACACAATTCCTGATGATTTTCGGCCACCAAATTCTCAGTATGTATCTTAGGCACCGATAAGTTTGTAGTTCTAAAGTAAGAACAAATTAGAAACTAAAAACTTCACTTATCTTAGTAATGTTGCAAGTTATTTTTTCAAACACTGACTCGAGTTTCGAGTTGACTCCAACTCATTGTCAAAGCTATACAAACAAATTCGTTACAGGGCTACATGAGCTATATCCTGAAAATTCAAAATATACATTTCAGTGCCATAAAAATATCTTAAACATATGGCATTTTAATCAAAATCATTAGATCCATTTTCAAGAAAATAAAAATTTTCCATATGAAGGGTAGTTTAGGGTAGAGGAATTTTCTTCAGAATTTTCATGTCACATCCTTGAAAGACATTAAACTTAAATACTAGTTTTGGGTTTTAAAACCAACTTTTCATTTCTGAGTTATGCTGTTCAACTACATGCATGGAGCTTTTTCTATTCAGGGTGCCTCAAAATGTATATTTCCAGTGAAATCTTGATATGGAAATTTTGGATTGAATACAGTACTTCCCCTACTTACTACGAGAGGTGTCTCAAAAGTTGTTGTTGTTAGCTAATGCTGGATTTCTGACAATGAAGTCATTAATTCTCTTGCTCTTCTATGCAATAGCAGTAACAGTAACCATTTTTTTTAGAGAGCACCATATGTTTATGTTTTGGCGGTCACATCGCTCTCTCACAACCCCCAGAATGTCTGGAGGACCACACCTGTCGTTGGTTTACGGGTCTCACCGCCCTGACCGGGAGAATTATCAAAATAAATTCACCGACCATATCCTCTGATCACCAATCAGAGGACGTATTACATGCCATGACAGGTCAGCATGTTAGGGGTTAAGAGTTTAGAGAGAAATTAGAGAAATGGAGAGGTTGGAAAAATAAAGACTCCCTAGCCCTCAGGAACTCTAATAGCATCGAGGTCAGAAGAGAACAAGAGATGACCAAGGTAAGGTCAGATAGAAAAGCTACAGTGAGGAGCAAAACACCAGTAAGTGGAAGTATGTTCTGCTCAGCTTGGATACCTTATGGTCACTATCCACATATCCCCTAGACACCAGTAAGTGGAAGTATGTTCTGCTCAGCTTGGGTACCTTGTGGTCGCCATTCACATATCCCCTAGACGGAGACCCCTGAGAAAACTCCTTACAATACAGAAACCAGTAATCTGAGCCCCTGTTCTCATTCCCCATGTAACAATTCAGTAAAAGCTAGTTTACAAGAATGGACATCAGAACAAAACCAACAAATGTATTGTGATGGCAGCTGCACATCAAAGGAGGGTCAAGGTCAACTACCTCACACTACTGAGTTGCTATGCAACAGGTGACAATAGCAGTTAAGAACAAACACTGTTTCCAGAAAGTTCCAGAACCTTTGCGGAACTTCAATTACCAAAGAAAATCACCTGAACCTGACTCTTACATAAGTGAGCTGGTACACGCAGTTTGGGTCAGTTTTTAGAGTTGAGTTAGTCAATTTAGTTACGATAGAACAGAACAGCTGTGAGTTGCAAGGTAATGAGTTGTGAATTGTGATTCAGTTTTAGAAGAAATAAAGTGATATAAAGTATCTGGAATTGCCATTTATTACAGTATTATATGTGAGCATTCACAATAAACTAAAAGTATGTTACACTATGGTTTTAAAAAATAACTAAATGTTTAAATATTTTAAAAAGCATGTATTTTGAAAGCTACAGTGAATAACTATTTTCTACATAATCTCCTCAAATCTCAATATATTTTTGGTGCCGCAATAACAGTTTTTTAACCCAGTGTCAAAACACTCCGCCAAACTGGCTATCGTCTCACTTCTTGTTTTAACTCATTTACAAAGCACCTTCCCCCAAGATGTTGGTGCAACGGTGAAAAAAGATGGTAATTACCTGGTGCAAGGTCAGGTGAATAAAATGGATGACCGAAAACATCCCATCGACACTGCTCAAACAGGGTTTCAATTTCATGAGCAGTATGAGGGCAAGCATTATCATGGAACAGAAAAACTGTTTTACCCAGCTTTCCCCTCCTTTTGTTTTGAATTGCCCTAATGAGTTTTTTGAGCACCTCACAATAACGAGCAGCTGTCATTTGGTCTCACGGGACAGGTAATAGATCATCAACAGTACTCCCTTTGAATCCCAGAATATTGTTGTCATGACCTTGCCAGCTGATGCAGCAAATTTTACCTTGTTTGGTGCTGGCTCATCCTTTTGTTTCCACACCTTCAATGAATGATTAACGCCAAAGAGAAACCATTGATCTTGAAATAACGTCTTTACCATACACACTGCGCAACTCACAATGAGTGTTATTTGCCATCAAAAACAGATTACAGCGCAAACTTCAAAATTGGCAGTAGGAGCAAGTGGAGTCTCGATTGTTAGTGGCTTCTTAATGTCCAAGCAGTAAAGGTAGATCCCTAGGAATTTTAAAGTGCTGCCACTACATCCAGACCAAGGTTCCCTGTGACTCCCGGACTTTTGCTGCCTACTGCGTGGATTTAAAAAAATAATGTAACTTACTTTTGAGACACACCTCGTATATATAATAGAGAAAGTAAAAATATGTATTGAAAACTTGGTGAATAGATTCAAAACTTGTATATCAACAATTGAATTTCCTGCTGTACAAGAAATAAGACATTCATTGTATTTTGGTTTCAGGAGCATCTGGAGAACTTGGTTGAGAAGCCATCAGTAAGAGAACCAAATAAGTTAAAAACCAAAAGTAGACAACAGAACCTAATTGCACCTAACGAGTTCACCTTTGATAATGACGACGATGTAGTGGACGTCTGACGGTATGGCAAGAGCCACTTCCTCCTTTTATACTGTTTTTTTCTCTGTGTCGGTGGGACAGTGTAAGGTGATAAACACTTACTACAACCACTACGTTTTCATTTCTCTCCTCCTAGAAGCTAACACTAGCACTCCTCTCAGACATTATATATACATAGCTAAACTATTTATCTCTAACGAGACTACTGTGCTGTTTGCATATAAGAGAATTTATAAGTTAGTATTAATCTGGTGGATAAAACTGCCAATATATTTACTGAATTTTTATATTATTGTAATTTTGATGTTGAGAAACATCTAAGCTCCTTGTCACTCATCACACTGAAGCTTGTGCAATTCTTTTATGTGCGTTATTACATTTGTATAGTTTTATAGAGGATAACATGTCCACTGCGGACAGACAATGTTAAAACATTTGTTATTTCTAGTTTAGTGCTCTAAATAGTCAATATCCAGGCTGAACCATTGGGGGTGGTTTTGGATTCTCCTTCTGTACATGCCAGTACTGTATTACTTTCAGTGTGTTAATAATGTACATTTTTTGTGTAATTGTAATTAACTGTATACATATGTATATTTTATTGCTATGTACATGCTGTTATCAGCCAAGCAGACTTTTAAAAATGTCTGTCATGAAATTGATTGGTTTCTGATTAGAGGTGTACATTTCTGGGAGTTTTACTGCTTACACCTGCTTGCCAGTGCTGCAAGAAAAACATGTCTTATAGTAAAAAAAAAAAAAAACAAACCAACTTAAAGACTAAAAGCTTCACTTATCTTAGTAATGCTGCAAGTTCTTGAAAACTCCAAACATATGTTTGGTGATGAGTTCATCATATTTTCAATGGTCTATTTGTGTGTGGCCAATCTGTGAAATTAAAACTAACCTATAAATACAATCTATTGGAGGTATTTCAAAATTCATAATGCGATTCCTGTTTCTTTAAAATGAATATATTTTCCCAAACCATTAAATCTGTAGGTTCATTAAATTGTTTTAATAATTTAATCTCTAAATTTATTTCATTAGTTGACCAAAAATGATCTGTCACAGCTGATTTATCAATCTATTTATATTTAATATTTCTAAAATGCTCCTTCATTCTTGTTTGCAAATGACGTTTAGTTTTACCAGTGTAAACCGTCACAATCCAAACAGCTAAATTGATAAATGTCAGATTTTTTATAGTTTGGAATTTGATTCTTAGAAAAATTTAGTAAATTTTGTATATTAAATTTATTTTGAGGGACCAAAGTTATTCCATGTTTCTTACAAATTTTTGTAAATTTTTTATTAGCCCAAGAATGGTAGGTTAAAAATACAATCACATTTTATTTTCTTGAGGGTAGAAACTTCTTTAACAGCCTTTTGATATTTAAATTTTTCTATCTTTTTATGTATAAAATCTGTATTAAAACCATACAACCAGAAGGCAGGTATAAAGTTTTAAGGAGGTGGGATTGGGAAGCCTGTCTCTCATAGTCTTGACTCCTTGTGGTAAACAGGCAAGTGTTACATCATAATGCGTATTACTTGCTTCCATAACTATATGCTCCAAACTACTAATGAAATAAAATATCACTGCTTTGTACGCATGTGGGATTTGTGATGGACAAAGTGGTGCTGGGGCTGGTTTTCTCCGGTTTCCCCTGCCATCTCATTCCACTGGTGCTCCATCTTCATTCCATGTATCACCAGCTTCACCGTCTATGGTGCCGTAAGTAGCAAAAGCAGGCGTTAAACCATACCAAAAAAAAAAAACTGCTTTGGAGTTGTTTAGAAAGTTTTCTTTGGCATTATTTCTTCAGTACTTTTAACAATATTATTCAACATTTTAAAAATATTTTCAGCTTTACAAGTGTTTTAAGTATTATCATTATTATTATTATTATTATTATTATTATTATTATTATTATTATTATTATTATTATTATTATTTATTAAGCATAATATGCTAGTGTTTACAACTGTTCAAAGTGTGTTCATTTAAGAAAGCGCACAAATAACGTCAAAGAGTTTTTTGGTTATCTCATAATCATTTGTTTACCTATTCTTTCCATCTTCAATTGTTGCTTTAAAAGTACTTATCCTCTGGTTTAATAATGTGCACTGCCATAGAAAATGATCTATCGTTTGTTCTCCATCACTGCAAAGACATCTTTTTAAACTGCATAAAATCTAGTAAAGAGCTTGACAACACGTAAGAATGTTGAAAAAAGCACAATAGTACAGGAGCCAGGAACAAAATTTCATGAAGTGTAAAAGGTTAAATGTAAAATTGTGGGAAAGTATTTAAAAACAATGAAAATGTTTTCAAAAAGTAGTAAGAAAGAAATTCTTGCTATTAAAGGGTTTCCACAAAATATGACATATATTAAGCTAGAATGAAAATATAATGGGAACATTTACTCTTCACTAATGCCTAATATATCTCCAAAAACAGTATTGTTTTATTCAACATATCCATTCAACAAGGTTCCAGGTCCTGTAGTCATACCACAGTAACTGATTACACTAGGCAGTGTGGAAGGGAGGATTGCAGAAAATACAACACTGGTTTCCCTCATGGCAGGATGAGATCTTGTATGTACTACGTAAACGAGCAGGTGTAGGTGGGAGGGAGTAGATGGAAAACTGTACACCTCTAATCATAACCTCTCACGAAGGTGAGGGAATTAATTCTGTTAAAACTCTCTAGCATAAAGCCATTTTTAAACGATAGAGCTGTTGCATAACAGGAAGTTTTTGGTGAAGTTGTTTGATTTCACCTGGAAGGAGCAATCTTGAAGATGTGTGCCTTCATACTATGCTGGATGGTGTTAGTGCAGAATTGATTCAATTACTTTTGTGGCAGAATATGTGTTAAGTATTTTGATATCAATGTAGCATCCACTTTGTTTTCATAAACTGAATCAGATGGTGACAAGATTTCATATTGTTTGCTTGACTTTCATGACAAGTGCTGCATTTTTTAGATGCATATATTTGTTACTGTCATCCAGGGGGAATAATTTGTCCATGTAACATATTTCCTACTTCCAGAACTAAGCCAATTGGTGGTACTTTAGCAGTTTGATAAAGAGAAGAGAATTGAGTTATTTTAGTACTCAATGACTTGCACTGCACATCGGTTTTGATTATTTTTGTTCAAATACTGTCAAAAACTTTACTGTCTGGCAGACAATAGAAAACAAGGAATTTATTATTGTTGCACCAAACTTCATGTTTTATACCAAAGAGCCCATGGAGATGCAAAATAGAAGTGTTATTTATAGATTAAAGATGCTTCCTAATGTACAGATTAGTACGATTTACTGATATCTGTATTTCACAGGATGGAAGAGGTATTGAGGTCCTGGGCAAAATATTGCATCAAAACTTTTTCTGTTTGAGTGCAGGGTTTGACTTAAAAAAGAAGGAAAAAAAAATTGTACTAGGCATTTATGATGTCAGTATATTGTGATACGTTTTAGTATCCAAAGCTTATGAAAAATCGAAAAGATTTCTTCCTCAACATATTTTTTAAGCCAATACATTTTACTATTAAAGTTTCCATTCAGTCATAACCTTTACTGTTTGCTATATTTGACAACCTGGAACATGGTACAGAAAGTGAATTTAGTAAAATGCAAGGGTGTTATGATTATTTAACGAGGCCTTCATAGCTTCTCCTTTTTTTCCCTCTCTTTACCCCTCTCCAATGACAGTAGTATTCAAACTACAGGCTGGACATAGTTATAACCAATGACATGTTGGCATGAAAGAGAAGCAACGATCATTCTGACAGCTCACTAAATCATTATTCAACTTTTGCATAATTCACACCATCCACACACATCAAAAACTCATGTGGCCAGATTATTGGTCTATGGCAAGCTGGTAACACAGTTCGACTAATTTCAGAAACTGTGCAAATTCACAGAAATGTAATTAAGTTTTAATGCCACCAAGGAAGGCAGCTTATTGTGTGGGTATTAGATGAAGACCTTTCATTCAAAAGCAGAAAGTGTATTATAATATAACGTAATAGACAAACATTTAAAGCTATATCAATACAGATATTAATTCCAGTATAAATATAGAGAGAATTTATAGAAGTTTTACACATTTTTGTGATTCTAAGGATAAAGTTGAAGCTTTACTTATAACATAGAATCATTTAACCCACTGTATGTTGCTTATTTCAAACAACATAATAGGCATTACGAATTTGGGGATAAATCTAAAAATTAAAACATGGCTTTTCTATGAGGCCAGATGTATCCACCTTTCCTTGACCTCATTACAGCACCACGCCTCTATAGTCCCTCCAAGCATAAAGTGGGTACGCACATAAACATTGCGATTGTATCACTGCGCCAACAAGCACATGTTGACGCTCTCTGTGCACACCTGTTTATGTCTGACTATTGTCGCAACCATTATTTCTTTCACTGTAGCAGTGCGAGATTAGAATTGCACTCAGCTTATAGTTATTAAATAACATACAGTAATTAAAGAAATTGGTTAAGAAAAGTTATGAAATACAATTTTTTGAGTAAAAACTTATGTTAACTTGAGTTGTCAGACTGAGGTGTGGCACCGACAGATCTCAGGTAACGTGTCCACACCACCATAGCTTCCCGATTAATTATCACGTTAATTTTCTTTCTTTTTGTTAACTGAAATGCAACGTCTTTCAGCAAAGTGTGGAACGCGTTTTCCTAAAATTTGGAAGATCTGGCTCACTGTTCATTATCTATTATAGGAGGTTCATTGTTTAAAAAGAAACTAT
The DNA here is from genome assembly GCA_030765045.1 of Tenodera sinensis. Lineage (NCBI taxonomy): Eukaryota > Metazoa > Arthropoda > Insecta > Mantodea > Mantidae > Tenodera > Tenodera sinensis. Next base: position 9,006,061 of record CM060963.1, read on the forward strand.
CCATTTTAAAGCAAATAACACTTTTAACAGTCATCCACTTTACCTAAAATACTAAATGACCCTTCCCTTGTCTTTTTAGGGACTTTTACAGTTCCTGTTTGTTTCATTTCCGTTCTCACATTTGAAATGGTGTACACAGAAATACCAGTTGCTTCAGACATCAATTTGGTTACGTCTTTCACAGCCAGAGTGCGATAACTTTGAAAGAAAAAGTTAAACATGTTTAATACAATAGTCTTTTCACCACTTCTTAGAGGCTTTCTGCTTTTATGTTTCCATATTCTGAGGAACTGAACACTCTGCCACACGGACTGCACATGCATTACTAGTAATACAATTGTCAGAGCATCACTTCACAACAGTAACAATGCTATCGGAGAATTACCAAGTACCACATAATAATAAATGGAAGTAAAATATTTATGTCCATGTTTATATGCTTTGTAAGTTCAATTACAGTATTTATTCACCCTGTTCATTACTTGAAAGTATCAAATAAGTAATAATATGGGCAATGTAGTAAGAACTATTTCCAATCACCCTTCATCACTTCACTCACGCTAAAAGTTGTGCTGCGACGTAATGTTGACATCCGTACCCACTTTACGGCCGGATAGGGTATAGTCCTGTATTGTAAACTGTCAGCAATTCATTGGTCATTAGTTATGCCTTGCCCCTTGTGAGAATGTTACTAAATTTGTTTTGTGTACCAGTCATGCAGCCATTGTTAACAATAACTCAAGAACACAAATGAGAATGGCAATGCATAATGACCACATCAATAGCAAATTGTGAAGTTGATTTTGCACTTTGGGACATCACTTATTTTTAACTGACCAATGTTTTTTTCACCTGCTTCCAATTCAACCAACATAATGCAGATTAACCAACATTAAAATTTGGTTAGAATAAATATTTTCTGAATGCAGTTTCATTACTACTTGCAATTTCTCTAGTTTTACCAAGCTTCATTCCTTTATTATTAGTGTACATTAAAGTTGTTCATTGTTCCTTGTTCATTTCTGCCTGTTTTGAGTTGCATACTAAGAAACTACAAGTGACACTTTTGGTAGAAAAACTGACCTTCAATAATTGGGGCATGTGTCGCAAATATGACATTCCCATGTGGACTAGGGAAAATGTAAGTCAGTTGGAGAATTAAAGGCTGGTGTGCAACTACCCAGTAATGACAATAACAACAAATAGCATGAACATTTTGGTTCACAACAGTCCACCAACGGCAACGGGAATACATAGTGGATATTGCGCATTGGGATGTCATTTATTTCTTTTGACCAATGAAAAGTTGTTAACCTGCTGTACAATTCAGCCAACGTAAAAACAGGTTAACCAGTGCTGAATTTTAGTAAAGTGAAGATCTAAATGTGAAGCTGTTGTGTATTTCTGATTACGAGAAAACAGCAAGTGCCAGTTCTTTAGTGTCCTAGTGTTCATTAAAATTATTTGTTCTTTATTGTTATATAAAATGTTTCTGATTTGATTTTCCCAGAATTGCGACTAGTGAGAGCTCTAGTGACTTTTTAGGTCATGGCTATCTTGAAGAATATGCATTCAATGGATCTAATATGTCATGCACAGTAATGGCAACATCAAAGTTGAATCTTGGGCAATCTTGCTTTATGTTGCCGGGGCCCAGGAAGGCTTGCCATTGGTTGTGAACACTTCCATTTGAATACATGTATTATATAGCAAGCAGTATGACTTAGTGACGCAGTGCTTTCAAATGCATTACAAATGGTTTTTGGCCACCGGGACATCTGTATCCTTCCATCCTGAATGCTTGTGGCCAACTTCTGTATGGCAACATAGTGGCATCTATATCATGGTGCAGATTAGTGTGAGGGAATATAGTATTTAGATGATCAATCCATTAGCACAATTTAAGTTCATTAGAACTGTCTTCCATCTCACCAGTTCTGATGATGTATAAAAGCAATTCATAGGGAGGAAAAAAGTTAATAATGGTGCACAAATAGCATGTATACAAGTTGATTTCTTTTTATTTGACTCCAAACAACTAATTTGTATTGTGTCTTATACATTCATTTGCATAAATGGTGTTGACAATGCCAAATGAAAAGGACAAACTAAGTTTAATCAAATTTCACTGAAATACTAGAATATAGGATTATTACTGTTGATTGTTTAGAATATTAAAACGCTTAACCAGATGTTAATCATTAATTAGGCATATTATTAGAAATACTGAAGGCATTTTGCCATCTGAACCCACCATAAGTAGCGAATTTTCTGTAGTCACAAAGTCATTTTATTAATACCACTGTGAAGATTTTTAACATCTTGGTACCAATAGTGTGTTTTATCTCTTTTTATGCTTACTGCACTGAGCCTGCCATGTACTTGCGAATCAAACAATTTTTGTTAGTCATTTTCTTAATTTTATTTTTTGGGGGCATTTCTGAAAGCTTTTAAGAAGCATTTTAAAAGTTTAGTAGTATGGGAGTTGTAGTTTATAGCTGTGCACAGATTTTATCTGCCTTTAGTAACACTTTCCAAAGACTGGTTAAAGATAACATTATCAAGAAAGCTATGTCATTCAACTTTGTTGTTCTACTGTGATCAGAAATTGACATTTCTTCCTAATTTATGTTTCCTTACGTAAGATTCTTATGTTGTATTCTATGTGCTTTGGAGTGATTGCAATGAAAATGACTTAAAAGAGTAATTTATATATATAGTGCAATACACTTCATATTATATATTACAGTATTGAATATTAGTTTTTTAAAAAGAAATATGTTATAACTTTGCTTTGTAAAAAATGGTTCTGCAAATAGATGTGCATCGACAGAATGCATTAGTTACTATATTATGTTAAAATGTCTAGGATTTGCATACCATTTGGAAATGCCAATTTTATAAAGTCCACATAAGATCAATGCTCAAAATATTTTTGATTTGATTGTTTTGCTGTAGTCAGATGATAACAATGGGACAATTGTTTAGGCTTTGTGTGATATATGTATAAGTACTAGGAAGTTTGTGTGGTGGATGCAGAGAAAGTTACCTGGTGCATTTCTTTCTGACAACAAACAATGTAAGTGTTACTTTATATATACCAATGTTATATACATTTAGAAAACATTCTGTTGCCTTAGTTTTCATTTATTAATTGTTGGTTTTAGTAATTCTATCTGAATCATTTCAAGAGTATTAAATGACTACATTCCTTTTTAGAGCATTGTTACCTCACTTATCGACAAAATGGTGAAACCTTAATATACCAAATAAAATTTTTTTGACAGCTTTGCATTTTAATTCTGTAAAAATGAAACTGAGTGAAGCAAGCTTAACTCCATGAGCAAGTTTTGAAAATGTACAGTATAACCTCACTTACACATTTTCAAAGGGAGATGGCTAATAGTTACGCAACGAGAGTATAATGGCAACAGTTAAAAATACAAATATATTTTATGAAACAAGTGGTAGAGTTAGTTCATAATATTCATATGAGCTTCTTATGCTGCCATTATACACAAGTTTCATATGAGTATGTATGCTTGGCCATGAGTCTAGGTTTAAAACATCTATAAAATACTTTTAATATTCCACGCTTGATGTTATTGTTACTGGTGTACAACATTTTGATCACGTATTTGTTACTTGATTGTACATACGAGAATCAACAGTTGCGCCTTCAACTTTTGTTATGTTGGTGTTGACACAATGATACTGAGAGTATATATGTTATAATTGTTAAGAGGAGACTTTCAAAAACGAGAAGACAAATTGAATTTATTAGAATGTTATTTACAACATTAATACTAATTATTAAATAAACAGAATTAGCTTTATTCTGTGCACACTTTCGACTGCGTAGGAATGTACACAGACACTGAAGTATTGATTGCTACTTGCAGATCTTTTAATTGGCGGCTAGCAGTGTTGTGATGAACAAGTGCACCTTTGATTGGTCAATTAACAGTCATTATGAACTGGTGTATAGCAGTGTCATTATGAACAGGTACACCTTTAGTGGATTAGCAGTGTCGTTATGAACTGGTGTACCTTTGATTGGTGGATTAGCAGTGTCATTATCAGGGAAAGTACCTTGGTTGGCATAGTAGCGCTCTGCAGTGAACACCGGTTAACTGCAACTGACGTATGCATGTGATGTGACGGCACATGACGTCCACGCGGCTCAGCAGGCAGTTGCGGTGCATACGAGTCAACAACATAAAGACATAAGCTTTGGAACACTTACATAAACATGATTCATTTAATGTGCTTGGCGCATGCTTGCCACAGGGTGGCCGAGGAGATTCGGTCATCTTATGATGACGTAGATAAATTCATTTCAAATATGAAGAGAATATTCCGGAAGGCTCCGGCAAGAATAATGAAACTCAGGGGTACCTTTACCCCCACAATCTGCCATTACGAGGTGGGGAACCTGGCTCAATGCAGTGTCATATTATACTACAATCGCTAAAATAGCTAATACCTTCGACAGTATGGACTGTTCAGCAATTGGAACAATAAAATCACTGCTTTCCGATCACTTACGTGAAAAGCTCCAGTTTATAACTCTTTTGGGCATATTTCTGATACAGTCACACATCTGCAGACATGTCACACAGAAATGCCCAAAGCTCTTGAGCTAGTTCAGATACTGTCAGAAAGAGTTAATAAAGCTCCATCTACATCGATCACCGAAAAAATAAAGCAGAAGTTGAACTCTGTTCTACTGAAAAATACTGGGTATTCCGTCATGAAAGATATTCGACATGCCTTAGAAGGAAAACCAGCTGCATCAACTGTTTATTTATTTCCTGCAGATAACATCCAGTATTTTCGTTTTGCACCTGCCACATCCTGTGACGCAGAACATAGTTTTTCCATGTACAAATCATGCTTGCATGACAATAGGAGATTTTTCTTTGAAAGCTTTAGAATGTATATCATTGTAATGGTAACGATAAAGTCACTATCACGTAAGTGTCGTACTGCTGGTTTTGTATCTAAATGAACACAGGTAGCAGTGCATGTTGCAGCCGCACGCCGCCAGCAGGAACAAACCGGTTCCGCTGCACGGCAATGGTCTGTGTGTTGTGTACCTCATTTCCCAACCAACCAAGGTACTTTCCCTGGTCATTATGAACAGATGCACCTATGATTGGTCGATTAGCAGTGTCATGAACTAGTGTGCCTTGATTGGTGGATAGCAGTATCATTATGAACTGGTGTACCTTAGATTGGTAGATTAGCAATGCTGTGAACTGGTGCACCTTTGAATGGTGGATTAGCAGTACCATTATGAACTGGTGCACCTTTGCTTGGTGGGTTAGCAGCACCATTATGAACTTTTGCACCTTTGCTTGGTGGGTTAGCAGTACCATTATGAACTGGTGCACCTTTGAATGGTGGGTTAGCAGTACCATTATGAACTGGTGCACCTTTGCTTGGTGGGTTAGCAGCACCATTATGAACTGGTGCACCTTTGCTTGGTGGGTTAGCAGTACCATTATGAACTGGTGCACCTTTGCTTGGTGGGTTAGCAGTGACGTTATGAACTGGTGCACCTTTGATTGGTGCATAGCAGTATCATTATGAACTTGTTATAATGAGGTCCATTACAGTGGTGTATAAGTGCTACATAATGGCATGGTCAGGCATAAAGTAGTGTACCGCTACTCAAAAAAGTATCTGTCTAACTAGTCTTATTAAGATTTGAGAGGTAGAACTGGAACTTAAAAATTCAATGCCACAACTGGGATTTGAACCACAGATCTTCCGCTTACCGGGCGGCTGCTCTACCACTGAGCTATTGTGACAAACTGCCAGAATGGCCTTAAATTCTCAAACCAGTTCGTATTTCTCCTGGTAAACCACAAAGGCAGTCTCACATCAGAGACAAATTACCCCAATGGTGACTTACTATTGCAAGTACTTTATGTCCCAGGATTAAATAACCTTCAGATGGTAATTATTATTTATTTATGCCAACAAACTTACTGTTGGTGTTTTTTAAACACACAAGCCGTGTGTGGGCTTGTTCAATAAATAAATATTTACATTGTGATAAATGGCAAGTCCAGTTGCTTTTGACATCACTGTATTTCTTCTACAACTGAATCACAAAACACAGTTCTGTGTTTTATTGCTAACACAATTCATAATTTGTTGTGACCTAGCAGCTCGCAGTGCTCTGTTGTATTGCAACTTTGACACAAAACACTACTCTACTGTCTGCTGCTTGCTCTAACAGTTCTACTTACTCACCAACAAACTCTCAACATTCACTGGGCCAACTTGCTTATATACAGCCAAGAATTAGGTGCCAGCAAAATTTCTGGAACTAGCTTCTTGTAAAAGGCTTCCTTATGCTCACATTTTTTGATGGGGGTGGGGAGATCTTAACATTTTCTAATAAACCAATTTGCCTGATTACATATGGGTGAGTCCATGGTATTGATTGGGCACATTTTATTGCAGTTGGGTTACTTGATGCTCTCCTATGATGGTTTTTGTCTGTTTCAAAGTGATAGGAGTGTTTTTGTGTATTGGATCTGTTTATGCTTGTACAGATTAGGTGCCATGCAGCATCTCAATGTAGCCATCAGTAAAGCAGATCACCCCCACGCAAGCACCATGTTTAACATGGCTATGAGATTTTTCATTTCCAATTCACAATTTTTCTGTTACCATATCCTTGGTTATAAATATGTGGTGTTTGGTACATTCCAGTCTCGGTTATATACAGATCTTTTATTCAAACTCAAAGAATGTTTCTTACTGTGTGTGGATTTACATATTTTTCCATTTTCCTTTCTAGTTCTGCAGTAATCTTTGTAGTACTCAAAGGGGTGTTCAGAAATGATTTACAATAATTGTTTTTGTATCTTATGTATTAATAAATATGATTCAATGTGCATGGGATGTCTCAATATACTCCCCATTGTACTCTACACACTGCTGTCACCTTCCTGGCAACTTCATTATTGCATAAAGGAACCACTGTTTGGGGGAAATATGCACCCATTCGTGGACAACTTTATACAATTTCTTATTGTTGCCAACATTTTACCCCACAGTGTGTCCATGTTATTGAATAACGATTTTCTCTCAGTGACACCATGATTTGTCACCAGTTTCTCTAAAAAATCTCGATATTTGTACTCTATTTCCAATAGTCAACAACAAACTTCAACTCTGCTCTCCTTCTGGGCCTATGTCAAATCTCATGGAACCCAAAGTGCACACACAAATGGTCATGGATAATGATATGCAGGGCTGTGTGGCCTGTCTGCCATTCCAGTTCAACAAAGCATATGCATTTATCACCCATAACCAGGGTCCAGATGTTTATGGCCTAAAAATGTTATAAATATGGAAGCACTTATGACCGAAAAACCTTTTTTGTGCATTTTTCAAATCTTCTAAGATTTAATGCTGTTTAAGTTGACATTATATTCAAAATCTACTTTAAAAATTTAGCACACTGAATAATAAATAAATAAATAAATAAATAATATTAATTTTATTGTTGTATTTTGAATTTACTTAATTGCTCAATTTAGAGCTAACCCTCAGCTCTGTACAGAATGAAATAAATGTCACAGTTTGAAGGGCAATCAGAAAGAAGAATTACAGTAGCAAATTACATAGATTTTAAAGTTTTCAAAAACGAACAATCTTCTATTTGCATGCAACATTGACTTGCAGCAGGAAGAAGACCTCTCAACATTGCATGATGTTATTGGGTCATATTTGAAATAAGTCATATCGTTAGAGTTCAACTGTCCATACTTTGTTTGTATCTGTCACCTATGCATCTGTCTCATTCTATACAATACCGTTTAACCTCCAAACTTGCAGAAACATGCAGTTCTAAGAAAAATATAAGTGAAAAATCGGTCTTTGGGACAACTGCAAGTGTGCATGTAAAATTGCAAGACATATAAAATATGACAAAAATACAAAAATTTAAGCGAAAATATGACTAATATGAACAGTAAAAAAAAATGACACAAAATGTTAAAAAGAAACCAAAATATGACCTTATATGACACATGAGAATTGCATAATTTTAATCACCATTGATAAAACCATGCTTCACTTATATTTTCCATGGAAAAAGAAACCACAAACCTATGACATTTCATAAATATTAGGGCCTTGCCCATAATTAATTCAGGTATGATATGAATGTTCCTTGTAGATCACAGTGTTGACAAACAACCAGTATTCACGTTCTTGCATACAGATTCCCTTCCATTCTCAAACCTGCAAACCCAATTGTAAAGTCTTTTGTGCAGCAGTTTCTTGACTGCAAACTGCAGTTAAATGTTCATGAATATCTGCTGTTTTGACTCCTTCCTTCCACAAAAACCATGCAGTCCATCTTTGTCCATGATAGTTGCCTTTCATCTTGTCCGTGGGGTACTAGTATCAGTTCATTGTCCTACAAGAGGACTTGACCATAAATTGAGCAGCATTTTTTAAACAACTCAATTGTAAATAATTTTCAAATGCTCCTCGTATCTCATGTTTTTCAGCTTCAGTCATGATTGAAGGCCGACCTTTGTTGGTTTGTTTTTGTATGTTTGATTATACCTGTATATGATACTCTTAACATTAGTAATGGGCCTATGTAGAACTTCAGCTATTTCTTTGAACGTTTTGCCATTTTGGAGGCATTATATTCTTCCTCTGCCATTTCCTTATTTTTCTGTGGCATGTTTTCTGTTCTGATGCTCTCGGTTTGAAGGTACAACATATACATGAGCTGAAGGAGGGAGAATCATCTAATGGGGCAGTTTTGTTGCTGCAAGGTGAACACTTGTTTGACCTCCAAGTGGAGTGGGCTATAACATGTGTCATTATTATAAACTGAAGACAATATTTGCCAATTTTAAGCTTTATCATCAATATCATTTATAAACCAGAAACATTAGCAATTAACTGGTTAGTTTGCATATAAAATATATATTAATATGATAAGTTCAGTAGAGGAATGTCAGAGTGGTATTTATACCAAAGGCAGGTAGGAATGCCTAATACATACCATCCCATTAGTCTAAGCTCCTTCATACTTAAAAGTATGGAAAAAGTCTTACAGCAATATTACAGCCAATCTCGAAAGTGAGGAAATCACCATAAGGTCCAGCAAGTAGTGGACAGCTCAGGGAGGGATGTTGTCTCCCTTATTATGGACCCTAGTGGTTGATACACTTCTTGAGTGCTGGCTTTGAAGCACAAGGACATGTTGGCAATCTTGTCATAATAAGAGGGAGAGATAAGTCTACTTACGGAACTTGTGCAGTATGATCTCAATCTTGTTAATGATTGGTGTAAGCAAGAGGGATTATCTGTAAACCTTAATAAGTCCTTATACCATTTACGAGAAAAAAACTTAACTTTACAGCTCCAATTCTCATGGCATCATGCTTGAACTGCAGGAACAAGTGAAGTATTTGGGCATATGACTTGGAATCCTCTGGGGAAGCTCTGGCAACAATTAAAAACTGTTGCAATCTATTTGGCAAAACTTGGGGACATCAAGCCATATATGATCTATTGGTCATATACTGCTATTGTGAGACCCATGGTCACATACACATCTTTGGTCTGGTGGGCTAAAACAGTAAACAACAGCAATTGCCTGTTTACAAAAAGTTGAAAGACTAGCTTGTTTGAGCATAACTGGAGCAATATGCGCCTATCCTACTGCAGCTATGGAGGCCCTAATAGGCATTACACGTCTGCATATTGCTGTGAGGAAAGTTGCCTTATCAAGTACTCTTAGACTGTTAAAAAACACATCATTTAAATCTGGTGGTCTAACTGGTCAAACTCTCAGTGAAATTAAGGACGAGAAGTTCAGTATGTTATGGGACTGGTTGACCCCCTAATTAATTCCTTTACAGTTATATTAATTGAATGTCAAATTTGGAATGGAAAAAAATCTAATTTTGGAAGAAAGTCACTGGTGTGGTACACTGATGGCTCAAAAATGGATGGAAAAATCAACGTAGGAGTTTATGGGCCTAAATTTGCTGTAGCAAAAGCTCTTGGCAATAAACCCACCATATTTCATGCTGTAGAAGCATGTGGTCACATAAATGTCAATAATGCAGCATATTGTAATATATTCCTCACTGTCTATGCCATCAGTTTGCAGACTGCTGAGATTGTGGCTAGCCCATCAGCAAGTTCAATTCAATTCCTTTATTGTCAATAGACTGCAATACAGTTTCTGACATTGTCACAAATTTATATTTATAATTTGTATTACAAAGATGGACAACCTAATGGTTACACATATTACTATAGCTACCTAGTCTGATGGATTCAACTACCTAAAGCACAGGAATTAGTAGACGTGACTAAGCTAAAAGTGAATAGAACAGCAAGAGATGTGAACCATTTAGTTAGCAGTGCCAATCAATAAGCATGTTAATTCTTCAACTGTGTACAGCTGTTTGTTTCTATAGCTATTTTAATGAGTACTTAGGTATACTTAATGTTCACACATATCTGTTATAATCATCTTCACTCATTTACGTATTTTAATTATTTTCCATGCCAAGTTATGGAATTGTTCAGCAGCCTGATATGTTGTTAGCTAATGCTGGATTTCTGACAATGAAGTCATTAATCCTCTTGCTCTCTGATGGATGGGAAGGGCGCTAGAAGTGGTCAGGCATATTTGAAGGTGGTCTCGGTCCATTTCCTCGTGGAGATCACATAGAGGACAGAGTGGTGAAGAATATATCTCAATTCTGTTTAAATGTTTTGCCAGACAATCATGTCCTGTAATCAACCTGAAGGTTGCAACTGCCATTTTTCGAGGATACTCAGGAATTACTGTTTGAATGTTTGGTAGTTCCCATCTTTTATTTTTTTGATTTTTCATAGTAATATTTTGCAATCATTTTTTTAAATTCAGAGTTGACTAATCTTTTAGGTGCATCAATGGTAGATTAACTATAGTTCGATAATATTGACTCCAGTTAAAAAGTACACCTGATTCAACAGTATTGTAAATGCTTTTGTAAATAATAGATGAGTCTTAATTCAATATATCCAGTCATGTTTTTTTATTCAGCTATTTGGAGGCTTGTCTGAGAGCACATTCTGAGTTCAACAGTAGAATTTGTATACCAGGCGCTATGCCATTGCCACCTCGTGGCTTTTTGTGGGTAATTTAGCCTTATAAAATGGCTTTAATCCTTTGCTGGGCATTTTAATATTATTACTTAAATGGCAAAAGCTATTATGCATGTTCTTTGAGATGAACAAGATATAATTTATGGCACAGTTTAAATAAACAATTATTTAGTAATATATGTATTTGGACTGTACAGGTCCATGGTGGATAAGGCATGCCTGTGATTTGTTGCAGCCAACCCAGGCTAACTAATGTAACTGACAATGAGTAGCAGGATGTGATTTTAACCTTATGATGATGTCACTACAAGGTAAGTATTAAACATAAAGGGCTTCCAGATAAAAATGAGAGATCATGGCACAATACAGTTCTCAACAATGTGCTTAGAAATGTTAACATTTTGTTACAAGTATTTCAAGATTTATTATCTTCTTTTCATAGAAGTTTGAAAACAGTGTTGTTATAATCAATTTAAAAGGTGAGTCAAATAGTAACACTAAACAACACTTGCAACACTGTTTTCAAACTTCTATGAAAGGAAGATATGAGTAATAATGTAAGTGTTGTTTAGTGTTATTTGACTCACCTTTTAAATTAAATTTAAAGATTTACTTCAATGCCCCTTTAAGTCATATAACAATGTATAGTCAACGTGTTTTTTGTCATTTTCACATTAGACTGATCTTAGTCAATAAGTATTTGTAGCAATACATGATTTGTTGTTATTTATTTATACCAACAAACTTACTGTTGGTGTTTTTAAACACACAAGCTATTTGTGGGCAATGTTTGAGAGGTAGAATTGGAACTTAAAAATTCAATGCCACAGCTGGGATTTGAACCACAGACCCTCCACTTACCAGGTGGGTGCTCCAACCATTAAGCTACTGTGACAACCAAATTTTTGTTGTGTTCTACTCGTTAAACTTCCTTAAGCCTATACATGTTCACCTTTGGCCACAGTACACTCCCAACAATGATGTCGAACAGAGCAACATACCATCTGGATTGTTGCTAATGGAATATCATTGATGGTACGTTCAATCTGATCTTGCATTTCCTCCAGTGTTTGTGGTTTGTTTTTGTTCCCCAAATGTAGAAGTCTAGAGGGGTTAAACTGGAAGATCGAGAAAATTTCTCACAACATGGGAGTGAGGTGGAGTCCCATCTTGTTGGAAATAAAACTCATTTTGATTCTCAAATAGATCATTAAGATGTGGAATCATAATTTCCAACATTTGCAGGTAAGTCTGACCTGTGACAGAAGTAGGACCCAATTACTCTTTTGGAAGACAAACCACACTATACCGTTACTCCTGGAAGATTGACAGCATTTTCTTCAAAGGTTGATGGTGTCCCAAATTCAACCCTCCAACATCGTTGAACTTAGGCAACATTCTCCGCTTTCCAATAACACTCCAGCAACCACTTACATTCTACTAAAATTAAAATATATACAATTGCACTGAGACCAATAATAATATATGGGGGTTGACAACCAGAGAACAGTGGTTATTACGGTGGGAAAGGAAGATTTTGAGAAACACATTTGGAGCGATAAGGGATTTGGACAGATGGAGAATGCAGACTAACTTGGGAGTTACAGTGCCTATTTGGACAACCAGATATAGTAGTGAAAATTAAACAATGAAGAATAAGGTGGATTGGCCATGTGCAGAGAATGCTAGAAACTAGTGTAGTTAAGATATTCATAGGAAAGCTTGATGGAAGAAGGAGAAAAGGAAGACCGAGGAAAAGATGGGTAGACAATGTCAAAGATGACTTGAGAAAGTTGAGAGTCAAAGGCTGGAGAAGAAAAGCAGAGGACCGAATAGAATGGAAGAAGGAGGCCAAGGGCCTACATGGCCTGTAGCGCTATCATCATCATCATCATCATCAACAACATCAACCACTTACATTTACTGACAAGGGACACCTTTGACCTCGAACACTTGGAACCTCATGAAAACGGGTTTAGAATAACAATCAATCATAAACAAACAAGTGGTCTGTGTCATTTCCATGTAAAACCTTGCATTCTACTTCAAGTGATATTTTAATAGAGAGAACCAAAGTACCAAGATATCAATACCATACGAAGGAAATTATTTGTAATTCAATGACGCCAGTGTATCACTACATTTTCAATCAATAGTGCCAAAAACCCTCTGCTTAAATTATTTATAATAACGCAAAATACACATACTACACATGTGATAATGCTTACATTAGTCCTCAAAGTGCAAATGTGGAATTTTGATGAAGTGGTTATAACAAAGTGGAAGAGAACAATGTGCTCAACTCATCACATTCCATATCACTTTCTCATTCACACAGTCCAATATCAAAACCCACACTAATTATATTTTCAAATAATGATATGGGTATGTCAATGTCATATCACCATTTATCATATACTCCCATACACCATATCATCATTTGCAAATATAACTAGTGTGGGTTTTGATATTGGACTGTGTGAATGAGAAAGTGATATGGAATGTGATAATGCGACTTTAGTGAGTTGTGCACATTGTTCTCTTCCACTTTGTTTTAACCACTTTATCAAAATTCCACATTTGCACTTTGAGGACTAATGTAAGCACTATCACATGTGTAGTATGTGTATTTTGCGGTATTATAAATAATTTAAGCAGAGGGTTGTTGGCACTATTGATTGAACATGTAATGATACACAGACGTCATTGAATTACAGATAATTTCCTTCCTATGGTATTGATATCTTGGTACTTTGGTTCTCTCTATTAAAATATCACTTGAAGTAGAATGCAAGGTTTTACATGGAAATGACACAGACCACTGTTTTGTTTATGATTGATTGTTACTCTAAGCCTCTTTTCATGAGGTTCCGAGTGTTCGAGGTCAAAGGTGTCCCTTATGAGTGATAATCTTGCTGCCATGTTTGTTTATAAACATGTGTAGAACAATGAACTTGTTGCTATGCTTTTCCAGTGCCCTCTGGATCATATACAACAAAAACTGTATTTCTGTCTCATTTTGTTACTGAGAAGAAATAATGTTTCAAAGCATGTATACATCATTTTGGGACACATTGTATATCTATTTATTTTAACACTCTTGTGGCATTTTTTTTAAATAAAAATGAAAATCCATGCAACTGTTGTCAATTGTAACCCTATCATCAGTTATGTGTACCAGCACACTGGTTATTTTACATAGGTTCTCCCGGTGCTTTACCACAGGCACAATTGACTGCAGTTACTGAGATCTGAACCCATGATATTCAGCCTTGAATGGATGGCCATTCCATTTTATCTTGCCTTAACATTCACGGCTATTCAAATCACTTCCAGTTAGGTGTCAGTGAGTGGAATATTTAAATCAGTGTGGATATTTAAATAAGATCCCAATGATAACCAAGTGGCTAGAGTAGCTGTGTGTAGAGCAGAGGACCTGTGGTTCAAATCCCAGTTATGGCATGGAATTTTTCAGTCTGTTTCTACCCCTCAAGATGCCAATGAGTGAATGAACTTACTCCACAAAAGCAGACCAGTGAACTTATAAAGCGTGTTCATTAAGGTTCATAGGCTTTCATGGCTGGTGTTGTTTTTTTGTGTGTGTTAATGTCCTCCAACGTAATGTCATATCGGACGATGAATGATTGAAATGGGTGAAATGATGCTCAAATGAGACCAAGGTCCATAGAGCTTAAAGTTAACTGACATTCCCTCAGGATAAGGGAAAACCTCGGAAAAAAACTTTATCTGGATAACTTACCCTAAGCAAAATTTGAACTCGTGACCTCTTGAACATGAGGCAGGCACGCTAACCATCATGCTACAGAGGCAGGCATGTTTGGTGTTGATACTAAGTTAAATTCCTAGACTTGTAGGCCATGGGCTGCTTCTTCCCCGATGTTTCGCCTATGCCTGCTGTAGAAGTCTTCAGTGACTGTTCTCCTGGAATCCTGATGGCGACTGTTTGGAGCTTGTTGGCTGGCTATATTAATATCAACTACTGTAGGATAACCTGCTGTGGTTGGTTCAGTATCCCTTTTAACATTATTGAGATAGTAAAGTGAATGGACTTACTGACACTACATCACTTATTAAAAATCTGATGTGTTGCACTCACATGACTTTCTCTACTCTTGTACTTAACATTCTTACAAACGCTTATTCCTTTATCTTCTTCATATTACTTGAGATAAACATTTACAGAAATTATCATATTGCTTATTTCCTTGTAGGTGCAAGGAGAATATTAGAATACAGTAGGCTTTGTGTGATAGTCAAATGTTTTAAAGCTTTGATTCTGTTCTCTTTGCACATATAAAAAAAGAACAACAATGTTGCATTTCACAAAAGTTTTGTTTTCTGAAACTTGACACAAATAACAAGGAATATCTTCGAAATGGTTCACTCTACAAAAAAATGTATTTAGACAATATATTGTGTATTTAAAAATAGAAGCACTATTGACAGTGAAGTATTCTTTATGTTTGAGGTTATTTTGAGTCACTTATTTACACTCACCTTCACTACTAAATTGCTTTTTTAAAGCGGAAACGTTTTCAGGACCATTCGATCCCATCATCAGCCAACATGACAACAGAGAAAAGGAACAAGAGAATGTCAGTCAACCAACGGCTGATGATGAGATCGAATGGTCCTGAAAACGTTTCCGCTTTAAAAAAGCAATTTAGTAGTGAAGGTGAGTGTAAATAAGTGACTCAAAATAACCTCAAATATATTGTGTGTTTTAGCAAGATCTACATTTTTTTATAGTAAAATTTGGTGTATCTCTTACGGTTCACAAGTTATTAAAACATCATTCACAGTAAACAGAACTGCATAGGCTATAGCCAGAAAATTCAAAATATATGTTTCATTTCTCATAAAAGTATCTCAAACATGTCATTTTAATCAAAATTGTTAGCCATTTTCGAAAAATTTTCCATGTAAAGGCTGGTTTAGGATGGGGCCATTTTCTTCAAAATCTTCATATCACGTCCTTGAAAGACATGGAACTTAAATACCAATTTTGGTTTTTAACAGACTTTTCATTTTTGAGTTATGCTGTCCACAGATTGACTGACAGACACACACACAGATCTTTTCTAAAATTGCTTTCTTTAGATTCAGGGGGCTTCAAAACATATATTTTTAGTGAAATCTCGACATCAAATTTTTGGGTGGAATACAGAATTACCAGTAGAGAAAGTAAAAATGGGATATGTTTCATTTGCTCTCATTCTCAACTTGATGCTGACTGCTAGAACATGTGTTGGAAATTGCAATGCTGTCATACTCTGGTGTCTTTTCCAGGAATTTTTTGCTGAGGCAACTCAAAGTTGAAGACTAGATCTTTATTTTTCAGAATGAATATATTCTCCCAGGCTGTTAGTTGTTTCACATTAGGGGTGCTTTTTAACAATGTAGGTTCAGGATCAATTTCATTTCCTAACCAAAAATGCAGTGCTACTGCCAATTTTTCCATTTGTTTGTACTTTAGATTCCTAAGATGAAACTGGAGAAGAAAAGCAGCCATTTTTAAGAAAGAATTAATTACAGCAAAAAGGGCCAGTTTCACAAATTTTGTAGAACATATGGACTATAGGAAAGATGGAAATAAAATATACAAATTCCTTAATAAAACAAAATTATCAAAAAATACAACTGAACCATTAAAATATAATAACAAAAGCTTAACTACAGATAGGGAAATAGCAGAATCCCTTAACAAGTTTTATGCTCAGTCACAAAGAGTACCCCAAGCGTATAAAAAACAAGATAAGGCTATCCAAAAAACTATCAGAGAAACTAGTAAGCCAAAAGGTATACGAAATGATATTTTTATTCAGGATTTTAATGAAACAGAACTGGATTTAGCAATAGAACAATTACAGAACAAAAAATCTCCTGGACCTGACAAGATCCATCCAGAGTTTATTAAACACCTTGGCAGGAAAGGAAAAGAAATCCTACTTAAACTGTATAACACGTGTTGGAGAATGACTGTACCTTCCGACTGGAAAAAAGCCATTATCATCCCGATTTTAAAGAAAAACAAACCCTCAAACAATATTAATAGTTTCAGACCAATATCTTTGACCAGTGTTATTGCAAAAGTGATGGAAAGAATGGTGGCATCTAGACTTAACTGGTTCCTAGAATATTACAACTTAATTAATAGTTCACAGACCGGCTTCAGACAGAATCATAGTACAAGTGAAAATGTACTCCTACTAAGCCAAGACATCAAGGAAGCTTTCAATAGAAAGGAGGATACCTTGGCAGTATTCATTGATTTTAAATCAGCATATGACTCAGTCTGGAGAAATAAATTAGTTGAGAAGTTGCAATCAATAGGTGTGAAAAGTAACATGCTTAAGTGGATAACTCAGTTTATTTCACAAAGATTTTGTGCCACAAAATATAATACATACATTTCCAAATATAAACAAACACACCGAGGACTTCCACAAGGTGCTGTTCTGAGCACAACACTCTTTAACATATATATAAATGACCTTCCATCAATAATAAAAACTTTAGAAACCAAAATTGCTCTATTTGCTGACGATGTAGTCATTTGGACTTCAGGCTCTTCAAAAAAACCTGAATTAATTAAAGACAGAATAGAAACAGCCCTAAACAAAGTACATGAATGGAGCTCCAAAAACCTCATGACTATCAATGTGGAAAAAACAAATTATGAATTATTTACACTAAAATACAAACCAGTTAATATTAGCATAAATTATAATTGTAAACCACTCAAAGCAGTTGATGATGCCAAATACTTAGGCATCACTTTCGACAGAAAGCTAAGTTGGAAAAAACATATAACAAACATCTCAGAAAAGGTTGAAAAGAAATTGCAAATCCTGAAAAGGTTAGCTGGTGCTAAATGGGGCTGCTCAAGGAGAGTCCTTAACACAACATACAAAATGTATATTAAACCAAACCTCTTGTACTGTTCTGAAGCTTTAATAACAGCAGCAAATGCTAACATTAATAAACTTGAACAAATACAAAATCAGGCTCTTCGCCTAATCACTGGAGCAGTTAAATCCACACCTATTGATGCCATGCTTGCCTTAACACGGACCCCATCAATAACAACAAAAATAGAAGAACAAGCATTGCTCCAACACGAGAAAATGTTACGACTGCCACTCTAAATGGACAAAAGAGAACCTCCCCCCTTCAATCCTTAAAACTCATAGTAGTTTCCTAGAAAAGGTAACACAGATTAAATCCAAATTGAACATTCCTAACACCAGAGAAAATCTACTTATTAGAGAAAATCCATTGGAATTATTGCAACCTACCTTCAATGTGGAATTAATAGAGGAAATAAGTAAATCAGACACACCAAAAGAAATACAAAAACTTCTAGCTCTGGAAACAATCAATACTAGGTATCCCACAGAAGAATGGCTGCACATATATACTGATGGATCCTCGAAGGAAAACCTTACTGGAGCTGGAGTTACATGTTCACATTTTTCCTTTTATCATTCTGTTGGCAGAGACACAACAAATTATGATGGAGAAATAGAGGCTATATACATTGCTCTCCGACAATTATTAAATCTTCCCTTAAATAAATTTAACAAGGCAGTAATTCTTTCGGATTCTAAAGCTGCAATTCAGGGAATATGTTCAAATACTACAAAGAAGTCAACAAAAATTAGAGAATGCTACAAAATGTTAACACAACTCCAAAAAGTTAATAAGACTGTTCATCTCCAATGGATTCCAGCACACTGTGGAGTCATGGGGAACGAAGCTGCAGACTCACTTGCAAAGAAAGCCACAACAATAACACAAAAGTCTAAATTCAATTTCTCATATTCCTCAATAAAACGCTTGATCATTAAAAATTTTTGTCATTCATACCTACAAGAAATAGAAACAAATGCCAAAGATAAAAAATGGATTACACTACTTTCCAATCCAGATATAATCCCCCAGAGACCAAGGAAAACAGCTGTTGCAGCCTTCCGACTATTGACAAATCATGACTGCTTGGCAAGTCATCTCTACAGAATAGGTATCTCAGCCTCACCGATATGTGTCCTGTGTAACGATCCAGCAGAAATGAATGAAGAACACTTGAAGACCTGTGAAGCATTAAGATCAGAAGAAACTACAGTTCAAAAGTATTGGAAAGCACGAATGCTAATGGCTTCATTGCCAGATGCAAGGCACTAGAAAACAACAACAACAACAGATTCCTAAGATGTTCTTCAGACCTTATTTTTCATTTTCTTTTTGTTTTTCCAATATACATTTTTTGCAGTCTTTGCATTTGGATTGATATAGTCCCGATTTTTCTATTACTGGTATGGTGTACTTCAGCCCACAGTGCAGTAGATTTTGGATGGAATGTGGGCTTTTAGGTGCTAGGATAATGTGATCTTTGAATATTTTATGAAATTGGGTGTGGACTTTTGGATGATATGTGAACTTCGTGTACCTGTACTTTTCTTTCTCCATTGACAGTTTGGTGGTTTCTTGTATCATCTTCCATTTTTTGTGCCTTTTGGATTATTTTGTCTATTGTTTTTCTATTAAAACCATTGTTTTCAGCTGTTCTGTGGATTGTCTCTCTTTCTTTGTTGAACTCTGTTCTGTTGAGAGGTGGGTAAAGAAGCATATGTATCAGACTTGAAGACCGCATACTGGTGTGGTTCTGAATTATAACCATTGGATTTTATTGTATAGATGGCGACACTGTGGCAGAGTGGTTAGACCGTTTGCCTACCATCTAGGTGGCTCAGGTTCAATCCCAGGGAACAGCATGTGGTATTCGTAGTGGAGAAAGTGGTGTCTGGGCGGGTTTTCTCTGGGTTCTTCGGTTTACCCCACCACTCATTCCACTAATTGCTCCATCATCACCTTTCCATTCATCAATTTTGCCTGCATTTTCATATCATCCTCTTCCTCACTATCATACCTGCTGCTTTACTGGCCACCCGCTTCCAGGGCTTCACTCTGTCGAGTCCATAGGTTCCTGTGCTCCCCGACAGGCATCTGACCCTAGGCAGTGGCTTGTACATCTAGGAGATGTAAGTCTTACATGAGGGGAGGATAGTCAGGAAAAGAAGGATTTTATACACTTATCTGTATGCACAGGTTTCCTGTGTACGCCAAAAGTCAAACTTCCATTGCATTTTTGGATTTTTAGGTTTAGGAATGCAAGTTTTTGCTTGGATTCAATTTCTATGGTAAATTTTAATGACAGTTCTTGAAAGATTAGTAATTTTAAGAAGTCCTCAATATGTTTCTTGAGGATGATGTCAAATATGTCGGTAAATTTGATTCAGTTTACTATCTGGAGATTATTACACATCACTTAAGCAAAATCTTCCAACAGGGTAGTTTACTTTTAATACTAGTTTAACTAGTAGTAAAAGACAATCTACATCAGGCATGGGTAAAATCAGTTCAACTGGGCCATCCCTCCCCTAACTTGCTGTTCAGGTTCCAACATGCCTAATTCAATGGCGAGTATGGCTGTTTTATGAAGAATGGTAGAGAGAATTTGTTGTAAGTTACAAAAGAGGAAAGTTCGCTGTTTAATATGTGCATTTCAATCTGCAAACATAATATTACATTTAAAACCAAAGAATTTACTATGCTGATCAATAGTTTTAAAATATTTTATGGCTAAATAGCAATGGAACTTTACTGCTTTATTTATTGTGAAAGAGAAACAATTTAGTATGTTCAAGATGCTCTCGGGCTTCGCGCCAGGTGTAGTGATGAAGAGAGCATCTTGAATATAGTTGTCGCCAGGAAAGCTTCAAATCATAATTTAGTATGTTAATGATAAGACAGTGTAAGGATATTACATGCATAAGATAAATGAAGGTTATAAACTTAAAAATTATGGAATTTGCCTAACCAAAGTAATAATTACTGTATGCAAAATATGTTTATATTAAACAAAATAGTTAATAACAATGTAGAAATTATTACTACTGCACAGGTGGAACAAACCCACCACCGCCCATGTATCCAAACAACCTTTGTCACTTGGCAAGAGAATATGGGGTGGGTAAGGCAAGTTAAATCGCTACCTCTTCTCTCCTGCCCATGCCTGATCTATGTCCTGTAAAAGTTGTGTAATATCCTAGTTTCTGAAATAATGGGTCATATCTTGAGCACGTTTAACTTTGGCGAGATAAGGCTTTTATCTCCCCTTAGTGCAACCTTTAGTTGGTGTCTTAGAGAGGCAATATGTTGCATCAGTTTGGTTTGTTGCATAAAAGCTACACTCTGGAAGAATGTTGTATTAATAAAAAAATACTAAAATGAAACTACAAGAACAAACATATAATGAAATGTAGTTTTATCTTATAGAAATCATTTCTTCAAGGTAAAACAGACACCACATAGTGGAGTATGTGAATGTGCCTAAACATGATAAGCTCAAAAAACTGTAATGTCCAACAAACACTTTGGTTTAAAACCTGCAACCATTCACCATTTTGTGGTAGTGACTCATAACAGCGGCTCATTTCTGTGTCACTCGTAGTGTAATCCTGAATATATTATTATCCAAGTCACCTGCAATCAAAAGATATTTTAAAATTTGGTTTTAATATAATTAAATCAGAAAGTATGTCAAATTTGAAACTTTTGTTCTCATTATTTATAAAGGGGGGGTCCACACAATATAAGATTTAACATTGCCATGTTTAATACAACATATTAATAAAATACATAGAATCATTGGCACTTAAAAGTTTCCTTGACTTGCTGGAAAGTTTGTAAACTTTGAGGTCTTAATTAATTATGAAATATAAACAGCTTCTCCTATTATTTAAAAATAATATATCAAACGTATTGCTGGTGTTTTTAAACACACAAGCTGTGTGTGGGCAATGTTTGAGAGGTAGAATCGGAGCTGAAAAATTCAATGTTACAGCCAGGATTTGAACCACAGACCTTGGGGAATTTGTCTCTGATGTGAGACTCCCTTTGTGGTCTACCAGTAGAAATACGAACTACTTGGAGAGTTCAATGTCATTCTGGCAGGCTGTCACAGTAGCTTAATGGTTAGAGCAACTGCATGGCAAACGGAAGGTCTGTGGTTCAAATCCTGACTGTGACATTCAATTTTTCAGTTCCGATTCTATCTCTCAAGCTTCTCCTATTTTAATACAACTACTTATGCTGCCAGTTATAGCAAGTACAGGAAGCACTGCATTGAATCCAAAATTAGATACCAAGATACCACCAGAATAAATGTTTCGAGGCGCCTGAATCCAAAGCAGGTACAATAGTGTTGATTATATGAAATAATTGGGTATTGTTATTGATTGTTAAAATTATACAATATGGACCTTCCTTTAGTTGTAAGGTTGGTTCACAATCATCTGACAGGAACAACCATAAAGATACCAACAACAGGAAACAAGGACCTCAATATTTTTGTTCACAACAGCCCGGCAACTAGAACGACAAGATACTCTCTTGATTTGGCTTCTCAATGGAAAATGGAGGTTGGTATTGCACAGTGGGAATTTATTTGCTTCTAACTGACCAATGCTTGCAACTAGGGCTGTTTCTTTGCACAGCCAGCTTCAATAATTTCTACAGTGAAAAGTCTAATCCACACAATATGAATCTAACATGCCATGCCTGGTAATGGGAACAGAAAGTTAAAACTTGGCCAAGTCTTCTTTCCCGTTCCCAGGGCTCGAGAAACTTACCATCAGTTGTGAACACTCCCTTTTGAATACATGTATTTCAACATCCTTTTTTCTGGTTATCATTACCACTGTCAGTGATTGTGAACAAGCCTTTAATCTTTTATCAAGTTGTAGAATATATGGTTAGGTAATATAACTTTGCATCACTTACCAGAAAGCCTGCAAATGAAGTTACAAATCCTTCTTTGGTCAGTTCCCATGCACCACCATATTCTTCTTCATCGACACTTTGGAAATTAGTGAAATATAGGTACATCAATCCAGCATTCACCACAACAAACCTGTAACAGTATAGTTCCAATAAAATCGTATTCATGTGTATGAAAAGGCACACAAAACATTAACAGCTTAATGGCAGAACTATCTTGATACATACTCTACTCTTCCTCTAATTCCTAAACTGAAACTAAAGCAATTCAAAGAGCTATGAGACATAATGGACTACCAAACAATGCAAATTTGAATCCCAGTAACTGCAGTCAAATGTCCCTGTGGTAAAGGAGGGGCAGGGCCTCATATTTATCATCAAACTTAATTACTTCTCTTAGGTTTTCTGATGTAGGCTGTGTCATGTAGGCATTGGCTGCTGAAGTTTTACAGGTCATGTGACCAGCTTCTTGGGCTATGTGCAAAGAATTTATACTTTCTTTGCTCCCCCACCAATATTTCTATTTGTGATGAGAGGGCCAGTGACGTCATTAGTTAAAAAAAGAGGGTGCCAGATAGAACTCAAAGCTTTTCCATTGTCATAATTCAAGTTGTTTTTCTGCTTTAAAATTTCTATAGTTTCATGTATTATTCTGTGAGAATATTTGTCACAAATAGCTAAAACTTTCTGTTGAAATCAATGTGATGACAGGTGTGAATAGCATGTTCTGTTAGTGTGGATTTCTCAGGTTGATTAAGTTGCAAACTTTGAATATATTCTTTTCTTCCAGAGGCAACGGATCTCCGTTTGTCCAACTTTTTTAACTAATGATGTCTGGCCCTCTCATCAGCAATGGAAATATTGGTGGGGGGAGTGAAGAAAGTATAAATTAGGATTTACAGCTGGTTTTCTTTACATATAGCCCAAGAAGAAGCAGGCCACATGACCTGCGAAACATTGGCAGCCAACACCTACATGACGCATCCTATACCAGAAAACCCAAGAAAATAATGGATATTGGCCCTGGAAGTCTTTGTAAACATTTATCATAAGTCTTATTTCATGCCAATAAGCATTCATTAATCTCAATTAAATTACTGAAAAACATGTGGTATTGCTAAAATTAGTTTAAAAGATGAAAACATGTCAACCATTTTTCACATAAACATAAGAACATAATTATGGATAACATTATTTTACTTAACATGCATATATTTTCCCCAATGATAGTAAAGACAATTTGAGCATTGTTCCAAATCTATCTTCTATAATTAGTTCACGCTTTGAGCAGTAGTAGGGACTTTGTGGCTTCGCTGTTTCTATGGAAGAGCTGCCAACTCTGTGAAAAACACTGTGAGCAATGGAAGTCAGTGGCCTCTCTATAAGGCAGGAGTGTCATTAAAGAAAAAAAGAAAGAAACAAGAATTATACAAGGAGAGTGTAGGCCATGAGGTCACAGTAAGTCATAGTAAATTAACAAGGTCCTCTGGTTTTGAGATTTTGGTGAGCTTAAGTGTATGTGTGTTTGAGAGTTGGTTTCAAATAATGGTAATATTAGAAACTGGAACAGGATACGGTCTATCAGTTTTCCTTGACAAACTGGAGACAGTTCTTGTATCCTTTATCTGAATCCTGTACATATACACACATGCACTAACCTAGATGTTATAAGCCTGACCTCCAGCAAAATTTGTAAACCACAATACCCTGTCATTTAACTGTAACTCATCTCATGTTTGTTCCTAATTTCAATCTGGCAATATTTTTCAGTCAAATGTTAGCAGCTCTTCTGTTCTGAACTATCTTATTTATGGTAGGGACAAAGTGTCCTCTACTGGCTGAAGTGCAAACTAGGAGTGATAAGTACAGCACTTTGGTAGTTGGCAGTTCACGGATTCCACCACATGATATACAAGAACTACCATGAAACTACAAATGTAGACCGTGTGAAAAGGCATGCAACCGCTATCAAATCAAACTTTGCACAAGAAGCACAAAGTCAATAAGGAAATACGCAAACATGTAACTTCACTTGGCTATAAGGCCACAGTTAATTGTATTAAAAAATAAGAGCAGCACTTTGTTGAAAATTGTCATTGTCCTAACTATAAAGTCTAGGTTAGTGTGTGTATATGAATGGTATGATGTATTATCAAAATATACCCCATGTTATGTTAGTATGTATGAATGGGATGACCAGGGTTCCAATTAACGAGGGGGGAGGGAGTTTGGTGGGATTTGCCCCTCTCATTAAATAATTTCCTTGGCTTGTCAAAAAAGAATTCCTTATCTGCCAGGGTAGTATTTTTTTCTTTTTACTGTATTTACTATTACTGCTCTTTGAAAATACATGGAGCACTTTCGATGCAGAGTATATATGGTACGAGTGTGAGCTGTAACTAAACATATCATATTACAGGTATGCTAAACAATGAGCAATTCTCAGGTTCATTAGTTGGGTTGGCATTCAGGATCACAATTCCAGCAATTCTGTGCCAGCAATGATTATTGTAACTTTCAATATTCAGTTTAATTTCTTGCAACTCACTGTCCTATTGTTTGTCAGCATAGATACACACTGTACTCTTAAAGACAGTAAAATGCATATTGCTGCTGCTGCTGCATTTTATGTAGAAATTCCCATATTATATGCTGATAGCCATGCTGTAGCTCACTTAAGATGGTATTTCATATGAGTATTAAATTTGACAGTTGTCTTAAAACAAAGTATTCCAAAATAACTTGCTAAATGTAAAAATTCTTGGCAACAGAACATTTACTTCGGCAGAAATTTCATCTTTTGGTACAGAAAACTAAAAATCAAGAACAATGCTTGTAACAACAATTTCTTGGACAAAACACATGTAATTTTCTGATTATTTGGCATTAAATGTGGTCTTAATGGTAAATAAATTGGATTTCAAACAAAAAATATAGCACCAGTTAGTTACACACAGCTGTTTGATTATTCTCCTATTAAGTGTTATGGTAGAACTATCATATCCACACACTATTAACATTTCCTTCTCCCAAAAGCAGAACATCAATATATTACTTAGCATGCATCAAAAGCAGTTTGACAAATATTGGTGCTCAGGTAATACAAGCAATTATCAGGGGAAAACAATGACCAGTTCTTATGTGCATTATCTCAGTTGTAAGACCTGCTGTTGCTATGGTTCTTAACAATCTGGGCTATATTCAGATTACAGGTACTTACAATAAAAGAGCGACGAATCCTTTTAAGGGAATCAAACCCCACACTAACCCAATGATGATGCCCAGAGCTTGTCTTGACCAATAAATGACATCCAAAAACTCTTCCTATAACAAAGAAATAGCAACAGAATGAAAACATAGTTCTACCTTATCACATAGTTAACACTCAAGACAGCTATACCTTACCTTATCGGGCCATTCTGAATTTGAGGTGAACGCTCTGGTCCAGACGGAGTCCAAAACATGTGACTTCATTGCAGTGGACCCATTTTTCTCACCTCTTGACTTGGACGTCATATTGCAAATTATGGAGACAAGCTTTATACAGTGGCCGTATAACTATTAAATTAAAATTTTGTTATTCGCTAATGAATTTATTATAACATACTTATAAATACTCTTTCCTACACCATCATTTCCACACCATCTTCTCACATCCGAAAAAGACTATTCCCCTAAAAGATATCAAATATCCCTACAACACTAAATGTGTTGGTTAACATGTGGCAACCCGAACGTCAAACTAGTTCACAATAAACACAAATACTTACACAGAAATTGTTTAAAATTAGCTAAACGATTTAGAATAATTAAAATATGTATATGTGTGCAAAATTAAGGCATTTTTATTTATATATGTTCATAAATATGTTCACAAGAGCTTCACTTTCACTATCGTCTGCTACGGAAATCATTTGATGTCGAACCAATCATGAGTCGGGACTTCATCTTACGTATGTACATGGGTACAGGTCACAGATTATTGGTACAGGTTCTGTACGTACACAGCTGGTGTTTTGTGGATGACAGGTTGGGGTTCTTTGGGTTGGAATGGAGTACTGTGAGCCACACTTTATGGCTTTATTTGCTTAAAAACTTCGGAAAACAGTACAGCAGATTTGAAAAGCCAGTTAGCACCAAATGGCGTTAGCATTAAAGTTTATAAAAGAAGGACCGGTACATTTGCGTGGTAAGTACTTTGTATAATGAATTGTAAAATATTATGTTGAGGTTAGAAATAACCTGCCTGGAGCTCGTAATTTGTATTTAAAGACCAGACGAATTTAAAAGAGTAAAAACGGCATAAAGAACATAGGAGGTATACCGAGATGCATTTCAGAGCCGCAGCACTTGAATTATTCGTTAACTGTGCATACAACAATATCAGTATTTTTCTGTTTGCCTTTTTAACCAGTTTCCTCAACACGTTTTCTCAGAAAACACCTTCCAAAAAGTGCAGACTGGGATCCAGGGCCCTAAGCCGTAAAACATAGCCAAGGGATTGAGGATCCTAAGCTGCAAAGTGTAGCCAGGGATTGGGTCCTAAGCCGCAAAGTGCAGCCGAGGTATTGAGGGTTCTAAGCCGCAAAGCGTAGCCAAGGGATTGAGGGCTCTAAGCTGCAAATTGTAACCAATGGATTGAGGGTCCTAAGCTGCAAAATGTCAAGGGATTGAGGGTCCTAAGCCCAAATTGTAGCTGAGGGATTGAGGGTCCTAAGCTACAAAGCATGATTTATAAGAAGCAGAGTAAAATAAGTGTGAAGTGACAACAGGGTGTAGCCTTAGGAACAGTGTAGCTGAACCCCAATGATACACTTGGAAATATGGGTATTATATACCACAAATTGTGGTGTATGCAAACTCTATAACTGTTGCACTCTTTTAATATCACTACTACACGTTATTTTTTCTTCAGATCTTTCTATTTCACTTTTATCACAGTTTTTATTTTCAATACAAGTGGTAAAAATTAGTCCTTTGTATTTGTTTAATAAATATGTATTGGCAAACATTCACATTTTAAAGTTATCTAGCTACTGCAGAATTGTGAGAGGTTGTGATTTATTATATATTTCAGGTTACATGATAAGATTAAGTAGGCAAAGGTTGTTTCATCACAATTTTAAAAGTCCTCATTTATTCGTAATGTATGCAAACATATTCTGAACTGGCTTACTATTATCAACTTATGCCATATTTATGCTAATTTTATTTTTCATAGCTTATCTGGGACAAACTTCAGCAGACCAACCCTGTTGAACAAAATTTTTTTTATCCCAAAATATTCGTTTGCCATGTATAAATATGTACCCAAAATTCTAGCTTCCAAAAATGCCTCAAACCGCCAAAAAAAATTCCCCAAGTTTTGCAAAACACTGAAAATTTTAGAGATAATGCTCACGAAAAAAGACATTGAAATGCAGTTTCTGTAAACTTCGCTTCTTCTCTCCTCTTCTACGCTCTCCTTGTCCCTCACCTTTCTCGATTTGATCCCCGAACCTAAAAAACTAAGCTACATCTGACCTAACCTAACCAAAGCTAAGCTAACATGGCGTTCCCAAACATTACCAGCCATAACATAAACAACCTTCCACTATAAGTGACCAAATTGGACAATAAATATCTTTCTCTAATGCAATATTAGGGAGCTTATCGACTATGGGGAACTCTCTAGAGTAACTTTTAATGCCATTTTATTAATTTTTGATGGGGTTGGCCAGCAGAAGGTTGCCCATTTGGCCCTTACCTGTTTGACCTTATATGGCCTAATGTAATGCTTCCCCTGTTGGAATTGTTGATATTATATATTACAAATTACGGTATAAATAAGGCATTTTTGCTCATGTCAGCAGGAACCAAAAAAGAAGAAAAACAATAAATCAAAACATTGCTAAAACAGTGGATTTTGCTTGTTTAAGTTGGCAGTCCCTACTTCACGAGCCCAGTAGTGGTATGATGTCCATATTGTCCTTTATGCCATTATTTTCATACAAAAAAAAAAAACAAGTGAAGTCAACTTCAAACAAATCTTGTAAGATAATTAGTTCTTTGTTTTGCACTTTTAGCACTGTTTACTGCATATCGAAATTTAATCATATCTTGTCCTAAGACTCTAATTTAGATACTTTCACTACATTCATTTCTCTAACAAGCTTTTTTTTTGTCCTAGGATACAGAAGTTTAGGCATTCTCGTGACATAAAAGGGAATATACAGTTTGCTCTTTTGTCAACAGATCATATTGAGAGTTAATTGTGACCTGGTTAATTGTTGCTTTTCAGGCTTTAAGCAGTTCCTACCATGTCAGACCGCCAGTTTGTTTAGCACAACTTGCTCCCAGAGTTTGGATCAACGATGGAGAAGAGAGTAAGGCATTGTTAAACAAGTTTTTATTTGCTCTAGTATACATAGAGTCATGGTTATCTGAGCCCCGACTAACCAAAGTCCCCTTGATTTTTGACAGAGCCAATGTTATCTGAGTTTTCGATTATCTGAGGTACTGTCAGATAATCAAGGCTCTACTGCACCCAAAAGTTTGATATCGAGATTTCACCAAATATGTGTTTTGGTACACCCTAAAACAAAAAAAGAAAAACAAAAATAAGTGCAGGCGCACTTGTGTGTGTGGGTGAATATCTCAAATGTTTAATGCTTCAACAAATTTCATTTTATATAAATTGTGTGTTTTGATGAGATTTATAAGTTTTTCTGTAGTAAGATTTTGTCTATCTCTTAGGATTTTTTGACTTTTTGATTATCGCTTTGGCCTACTGTATCTAAAACAAAATGTGTAAATGTTTAATCTTAATTAACAAGAAGTGGGTAGAAGAGTGGGATTATGTAAAAATAGTAAAAAATGAGTCGAGAAGGTAATGTGAATGCAACACATCAAATTTGTTTTTAGTTATATTATGTGATACTTCTTTTGCAGAAGGAAGCTGCCACAAAATCCAAATGCACATGGGCCTTTAACAAACCTGCCAGACTATTCATATCATGATGCAAAGCCTGTTCCTATTGGCTCCAGAATGTACAAGAGACTGCAGAAACAGAGGCAATATGCAGTAAGTTGTAGTCACTTTGTCCTCTATGTATCTTGCTGATTCCTGCAGGTTGCAAAAGTAGTTCCTGCATTTTCAGAGCAGAGAAAAACATGTGAACCATAGGACCTTGTGTATAGCAGCTGCGTTATCTGTTTCTGGGTGCACAGTGGAAAAACACCACGCAGCAGCTTTTTTGCTTTGGGGTGTCTCTGTGCTTGGTTATAAGTGCAAAAGCCAGATATAAAGTTCAGTATAAAATAAAAATGCTAGCAAGAGCACAAATGTAGATAAATATACCAAACAAATGAGCAAAAGCCAAAATTAAAACAAAGTTATAAAATGTAAGAAATCTCGATAGCTAAGAGGCAGTGGTGGATTGAACAAATCGCTATTGCAGTGAACCACAAAAACCTCCACGTTTTCCATTGCAAGTAGACCACCCAACCTACTGCTCAGTATCTATTCAGGCATATGTAGGATTATATAAGATGAAAAAATATCTATTTAATGATTGCACCCAACAGTGTTAATTACAAGAACAAAGAGCAACTCAAAGAATATATTATTTATTTATGCCAACAAGCTTACTGCTGGTGTTTTTAAACACACAAGCCGTGTGTGCAATGTTTAAGAGGTTGAATCAGAAACTGAAAAATTCAATGCCATAGCCGGGATTTGAACCATGGATCTTCCGCTTATCGAGCAGCTGCTTTAACTATTAAGCTACCATGGCCAACTTGCCAGTATGACATTAAATTCCCCAGCTGATTCGTACTTTTTCCCAGTTAACCACAAGGGAATCTCACATCAGAGATAAATACCCCAAGGGCGACTTACAATTGTAAGTACTTTATGTCCCAGGTTTAAGTAACCTTTAGATGGGTGTGGTTTAACCGTGAAAAATGTACGAATCAGCTGGGGAATTTAATGTCGTACTGGCAAGTTGGCCATGGTAGCTTAGTGGTTAAAGCAGCCGCTCGATAAGCAGAAGATCCATAGTTCAAATCCCGGCTATGGCATTGAATTTTTCAGTTTCTGATTCAACCTCTTAATCAAAGAATATGTATTTGTTTAAATGATGTGATGTAATAGTGTTTACAAAATAGGATTAGTCAGTAAAAACGGTTTTATACAATGGGTTTTATGGACATTTCATTTAAATGTAATAGTTAACTGTGAGCTTATATTGTAATTGTTATATTTATCAAATTACAAAAATTGTGTTGCAGGAAAAAATTGTCACCTTGTGTAAAGAGCTGGATTTTGCAATAGAATGGGATAAGCAGTTGAAACTAGAAGAGGAAAATGCTAAACGGAAGATCCTAGATAGAAAGTTAAAACCTAAAGGACATTTACTTTTGAAGAAATGATTGCCTCTTAGTATTTTTGTTACATTTTTATTTATGTTGTAGATGTATAATGTGTACAAAAAAATAATACAGAATGCTAAACTGATGTATTCAGTTACAAGAATTTTCTGTTACTGTTAACAGAAGTACCTAATGGGATGCTACATGTCATTTTAACCTCTTGAGCGATGGCCATTTAAAACGTCCGCGAGCCGAGAACTGCTACCCAATATCCAGCGCAGGGCATTTAAAGTGCGTCGTATATACACAGCTGTATTTTGTGTAAATATTAAGTTATTTTAATGAAACAAAAACTGGTATAAAACTCGTTATATGCAGTATAAATGTACATCATCAGCAAAGTTGAGTTGTACTTACAAAATGTTGAAATGGCACTATTTTGTTTCACTGTGGTGAAAAGTTAACTTTGCTCTGTCGAACGCATCTAATATAAGTTATCTGAAAGAAACAGTAGTCGACCCATTGTATGTGTGGCTTATGCATCAGCATACTGTGTAATAAAGCACTACTGTATGCGTGGTCTCTTGAGTCATCAGAATAGATCAACATTGCAACTTTTGCTTACGCGAGTTTCATAACTTAGTAGACTCCGTTTCTTTCTTTGTTGAAATACATACATATACTTTCCTGCTTGTAGCTGAAGGGAGAAGTGGTATAAAAAGGTATTTTTGCACCAACTGGATATAACCATATACAATTGTTTGGTAATTTGGAGAGCTCTAAACCCACACAGGACAATGACCTACCTTGACTTCCGACTATCAATAGCTCGCAGCCTAATTGAACAATACCACGTTGGGGGTTGAAAATCCAAAACCCCTGCACCCCTCAGACTTCAAGGAAAACATTATCCTAAAAGGATACCATCAACAGCAAAGAAGTCCCGCCCATCTCGAAAGTGTTTCGTGTGCCGCAAGAAGGGAATTCGTGAATGTGGAGATGTACCCTTGTGTGTTTATCCCTGTTTTGAGGTAAATCACTGCAGAACGAACATATTAAGGTAAGCCAATAAAGTATATAGACTTTACTTAAATGTTTCATAAAGGGAAAATTAAAATAAGTTGAGTTAGATAAGGGATAAATAAGGGTTAAATGCACAAACGCACAGGATGTGTATACACGCCCATATCGCTCATCCGTCATTTTAAATGGACGTGATTTCACGTCCATATCGCTGAAGAGGTTAATACAAAATAAATACAATTCTTTACAGTTTGTGTTGCCCTTTCACTTCACACTCTGATACAGTAGCAATGTTGCTTCAGTAAATGATTTGACATACTTGCATATGAGGTGTTCACTATCAGAAGGGCACACTCAACAAGCGCACGTTTTGAGTAAGTGGTCATTTTAATTTTCTACCTATGGTTCAAACTGAACCCCTCCGATTTGTCTCTGGCCATTTTTCATTGAATATTAAGGTGACCTCAACTACATTCATGTACCGATATGTTAACTGTTAACCATCAACGCTTATAAACAAAAAATACTCATGTCAGGTTTACCGTTGTGGTCGGGAACGCTTCATATTTATCTTAAATAAAGGAATCATGTGAAGTCAGTTATCAATAATGCTATCACAAGAACTGATAGTTTTCAATTATTTAAGTGCAAATAATTATTTAATGGCAAGAAACATGAGTTTAAAAGTTAAATTAAATTATCAAATAAAACTAAGAATGTGAACAAAATGGATAGGTACCACTCATCTGCCAAACAAACTTTTTCTTAGCCCTGAAGAAGATTCTGGCTTGTTGTGTAGATAGTTATCCTGAATAATAAGTAAAAAGCAGAATTTTTCTAACACCCACTGCTAGCACTTTTAGAATAGGTTTGGAAGTTTCAGCTTTTGTAACTGGTTCTACTAAATCTAGCTGAATATTAATTGGTTCAGAAGTTAGAGGGTTTTCTCTGATTAAAAGGTTTTCTTTGCATTTAGGACGATTCAAATCTGTTTTTAATTCCATGACTTTGGACAGGAAAGTTGTTTGTGTTTTCAACTTGGTTTATTGTAACAATCTTTTTTTGAGTAGGCGTAGGCTTTCACGGCCGGTGTTCGAAATTCCAAAAGAGTCTTCCAGGCTGATTTGCCGTGGTCTGCTGGAGTAACTTGGTCCAGACGTTTCGTCCACTACTGCGGTGGACATCATCGGTGGCGTGGTCGAAGTCTTCTTGCTGAAGGTACAGTTGCGTCTGAGGCGTTGACTGTCTGGGATGCAGAATTTATACACGGAGGGGTCTTCTCTGATTGGCTTGGGGCTCGCTGAGGCAGTGCGGTTGGTGGGAGGGGGCTAGCTGCATCTCGGTTTGTGTTGCTTGACTGTGTTGTTTGATGTTATCGATGATGGGGTACCAAGTTTTGTTGAGCAGACAGTCAACGCCTCAGATGCAACTGTACCTTCACCAAGAAGACTTCGACCATGCCACCGATGATGTCCACCGCAGTAGTGGACGAAACGTCTGGACCAAGTTACTCCAGCAGACCATGGCAAATCAGCCCGGAAGAATCTTTTGGAATTTTGGAATCTTTTTTTGCATTTTGTTGTTAGCCGTAGCATTTTTTCATGGTGTCTTAGTGCCTGCTCCTCTAAAGTTAGACATATCGGAGGGTTCTGGGTTAAGGCTTGAATTGCTGTGAACAGAATGTATCTTTATTGGTGTCCTATATTTGGGGAATGTGTTCCTGACATAAAAACAATCAAAAAAGTTCACATATGCATGGGTCTGAAAATCATTTATTTCAGCGTTACAACACAAAATCGAAAGTTACAAAAATTGTTCAAAGTGACTTACTCTTGTTTCGATGCATGCAGTAAGCCTGCTTTCCATGCTCTAGCATACTCTGCTGAAAATTCCTTGTGTGTCTCATATTTTGTCAAATCCAGTTTGGATATATACTCTAAAAATGTCAACATCAGGTACAGGAGTTGCATAAACCAAGGACTTCAAATGTCCCCAGATGGAGAAATCCAATGGATTCAAATCAGACGATCGAGCAGGCCATGCTATTGGTCCCCCTTAACCAATCCATTTTGTAAAAGCCACGTCCATTGGATGATGTCCAAAGGCACATAATCAGTTGAGTGATGCAACTCATTTCAGAGAAACTGGAGATAGGTTTGTCCATTCAGACGCAGAGGGAAGAAGTAGGGACCAATAAGGTGGTCACGAATGATTCCACCCCAAACGTTGAGAGAGAACCTTTGTTGATGGTTGTCCCATCGTGCTTCATTAGGATTTTCAAATGCTCAGTTATGAGTGATATGAAAATTGAAGATGCTGTTGCGAGTTAAACCAGCCTCATCCGTGAATAAGATACAGGCTAGAACATTGATGGACACAGCACAGTTGATACCGAAATTTAGATTTCCAATCGAATGGGCTTGATAAAGACACGTTTTAATTTAATTGCCGGATGTGAGATTTGCGATAAGTGTTAAGTAATAACATAAATAGATAATAGAGCAGGAAGTGTTGTAAGGTGAGCAAGATATGAGTAAATAATAGTCGTTAAATTTGTAGGATAAACACATTATTGGTTTGAAATTAACGAGTCATGACGTCATACCCTATAGTTCGAAATCAGTAAAAAGTCAGGTCGACCAACCTTAAAAGTCGCGCGATATATTTAATAAAATATAAAGTAAACATCGTTTAATCCTAAAAAGGTAATTATATATTCGAAATTCATAAAAGAACATGTTATAATAGAAAGGGACATTTCTAAATTGCGGGAAAAGGAAATAGCATTTTGGATACGAGGCTTTCTTGAATGACGTCATGACATTCAAAATTAGAGAACGGTTTTTTTTCCTAGCGTGGGTAAGCTAGAAAGCGTCACTACTCACCCCAGACCAGTACGGCAGGTTGTGCTGTGCGGACGTGAGTGCGATTCCTCTACATATACAATCGGCATAGCTCCCGAAAATATCTAAGATGCAATAAATAATATGCAAAGGTTTTCTTGGGTTGTCCATCACACCTACGCAGACCCGAGATAAAAGTAAGAGATCTCAAGCTGACTAGCCCGGAACGAACCAAATCAAAGGGCAACACCACGTCACCAACAACATTTAAGTATCAATGGCGATACATCAAGAAGCGAAGAACGACTTATAGCTTCAAATGGCGTCCCAACGTGTGGCGTCGAAAGAATGGACCAACCCCAAGACGACCAAGCCAGCATAGAACCAGCAAACAAATGGCGACCCAACGTGTAGCGTCGAAAGAATGGACCAACCCCAAGACGACCAGGCCAGCATCGAGCCAGCAAACAAGAAGGTGCCCAGCGTGTCAACATCTGTGAAATGTGTAGTGAACAAGTTTAAGTGCAGTTAAAAAAAAAAAAAAAGTGAAATATTGGTGAGTAGAAAAACACGTGTAAATAGTTTAGAAATGGAAGACAGTGATAGCGATTTCCTAGGTTTTGAGAGTCCGGAAATTGAGAAAAGTGTAGTTAGGATGGAAGAATATAATCAGAATGTAATCGGTAGCAGAATATGCCAAGAAGTAGAAGATCAGAACGTTAGAGAAACACCTAGAGGTAGCTCAGAAATGTTTAGTAGTAATTCAGAAAGGCCAGCAATTATGTCAGAAATAGAGAATATGTTTCAAAAGATAATGGAAAAGATGAGTAAGATAGATGAAACTAGTATAGAGTTAGGACAGAAATTAGAGAAGGGACAACAGGAATTGGGAATGCAATTGGAGAATCAGAAGAGAGCTTTCGAAACCTTTAGGGAAGAAGTTAGGGAGGAAATTAATAAAGTTAGTAGTGAAGTAAAAGAAAATAGGGAACAGGTTAAGGGAGAATTAGAGATAATACGGCAAGAAGTAAAGAATTCTGAAAAGAAATTAGGTCAACAAGTGAGTGAAAAATTAGATAAAGAAAGGGAAAGAGTAATATATAGATTAGACAAACAAAGGGAAGAGGTAGTACAAAGGTTAGATAAAGACAGGGAAGAAATTAGAGAAGAGTTACAGGGGTGTAAAGTTAGAATGGAAAGATCTGATGTAGAAAGTGCAAGGCAGGCTAGAAATTTGGAGGATGTTACAGACCAAATAAAAGGAGTAGTGACAGAAATTACTCAGGTAAAAGAGGCCTTAGAAAATTTGAAATTAAATGAAAATGCATGTAATCACAACAATCTTAGTAATGAAGTTGCAAGAAACGAGGCAATACCAGGTGTATCAGCTGACATTTCGATGCAAAATAGGGGTAACAGTAATTCCCATTCTGATCTCGGAAATAGCTCAGGGATAGGTGACAATTCAAATTTACATTGGCCTAACCATGTCTTAAATGAAATGACACCTCCAGTTTTTGAAAATGAAGATTCAGATGATCCTAAAGCCTTTTTAGAAGGGTTACAAGAGTGCTTCACGGTGAAACGTATACCGGAGGAGTACAAGATGGTGATAGTAAGAAAATGCCTAAAGGGTAATGCTGCCAATTGGCTAGGCCTTTCTATGGGTAACAATAATGATTACAGGACCTTTAGAAACATCTTTTTAACCAGATATTGGGGAGCTAGTAGGCAGGCTAATATTAGAGTTGAATTAAGCAATGGAAAATTTAATCCTAGATCGGAGGAATCGATGGTCAACTATTTTATGAGAATAGCGAGAAAATCGAAGATGTTGGATCCTCCCTTAGATGAAAAAGATCTAATAAATATAGTTACTCCACATTTTCCGGAAACGCTTCAACACTACCTAATCATAGCCCGACCCGATAGCATTGCAGCTATGATCGAATTATTATCAGCCTTAGAAGTCAATAAGCCAAAACACGCATTTGGAAATAAATATGAAGGAAAAGAAACTGTAAATTCTTTCGGGCAAGGGGCACAGTATTATCAGAATAGAAGTGAGATTAGGGAAAGATATAAAGGACCAGTGCCAAGGATGGAATCATTCCGGTGGGAAAATCAAGGTAGATATAACCAGGAAGGGCATCACCAAAATAGAAATGGTAATCTAAGGGGAAGAAATATAAGGGTGAATTATATGAATACAAATAGATTTGATCGAGGTAGACGGGGACGTTATTTTGGACATAGTAGAAATTCAAATGATGGGTATTGGACAAACGGAGATAATGAGTTTAGACCGAGGTCACCAAGACAGGGAGAAAGGTATTCTAATGGACGAAATTCCCCCGAAAATGCTGAAATGGTTGAGGCCATTAACACGGTCAAAAACATGGTAGGAAGTAACCCCGATTTAATGCAGGAAAACAGAAGTAACAATTCGGGAAATAGTACAGGAGCCATACCTAAAAATCAGGGAAACGCCAGACCCGGTCAAACGCGCCTTCAGTGAGAACTGGGTATCCTCCTAATGATTGTGATAAGTACTCGGAAATAAATAGTCCTGGAAGGCAAATGATGATACAAAAGAAAAGAGAATGTAAAAATAGAATCGACGAAAACGAAAAAGTAGGAGATCCACCTAAAATCAAAATTGGAGTAAATGGAAAACAATACAATGCAATTATAGATACGGGATCAAATAGCACAGTATGCTCACAAAATTTTTATGATAATTTACAAAGTAGTGGTTTTAAAGTAATGTCTTTACCAGTTAATGGGATATACTGCTCGCTAGCTGTGGGAAAACGAAAAGAGAGAGTAAAATTTCAAGCAATGATAAATATTGAAATAAATGGGAGAATACTAGGAATTTTATTTCTGATTGTAGGAAGACTTGTGACAGATATTATAATAGGTTGTGATTGTCTTTATGCCTGGGAAGCTGTGGTGAATTTTAAAAACATGATTGTAGAAATGAAAGTTGAAGATGAGACCATTATAGTGCCATTTGTGGAAGATAGTAGTTCAGAAACTATTGTACGAGAAAAAGAGGAAGAAGAAATCCAAGGGGATACATTCTTTGTAGAATATGTTAAAGTAGGAGCTATGGAATTAACTGAAGTAAATGTCAAAGAGTACAGTATCGATAATAAAGAAAATGTAGAATGGGATAAAAATGATTTCATAGACAATTTGAGGTTTTCTGACGCAACTAGGTACTATGATAGGGAGAGTAGTGAAGACTTAGAAGAATTATTGCGGGAAAAAGTAACTCAGGCTGATCAACTAAATGAACAACAGAGGGATAAACTGTTTGAAATATTAATCCGAAATAAAGAAGTATTCTCTGAGAAACCTGGTAAATGTAATATTTATACTCATTCGTTTGAGATGATACCCATCAAACCTTTTACACATAAAGCGAGAGCTATCCCTAGTACAATAAGAGAAGAGGTAGATGCAGTTATAAAGTCAATGTTAGAAGATGAGGTTATTGAGATTTCTAATTCAGAATTTGTGAATCCCCTATGTATTGTAAATAAGGCCAATGGAAAGATTAGGGTGACATTAGACGCGAGAAAACTAAATCAACATTGTAAACCTGATAGATTTAGACCAGAAAGTGTAGAGGTAATATTGAACAAATTGCAGAAGGGCAAAATTTTTTCTACTCTAGATCTTACAGCATCTTTTTGGCAGATCCCACTTAGAGAAGATTTAAGAAAATATACAGCGTTTTTACATTCAGGGATATTGTTTCGAGTTTGTGCCTTTGGTATGAATACCAGTGGTAGTGCATTATTAAGAGCTTTGTATGAAATTTTTGGAGAAACCATAAAGAAATTTGTAGCTCAGTATGTGGATGATTTTGTGATTTTTTCAGAAAATATAGAGGATCATTTAAATCATATCAATTATGTGCTTAGTCAGTTAAAGAAAGCAAACATGACAATAAAGCCAAGTAAAACTGCATTCTTTGTGAAACAGACAGAATTTTTAGGTTATGTTATTTCAAATGAGGGAATCAGGCCTAATCCCGACAGAATTGAAAGCATAAATAAAATACCAGCTCCTAAAAATATAAAACAATTGAGAAGATTTCTTGGTATTCTAAATTATCAGTCAAGATTTATCCTGGAATATGCAACCGTAGTAGCCCCATTAAGACAACTTTTGAGAAAAGATGTAAAATGGCAATGGTCATCAGTAGAACAAGAATCTTTCGAAAAGGTAAAAACATTGTTTGCAGCGTCAATTTTATTGGAAAAACCTAGGGAAGATCTCCCCTACATAATTTATACGGATGCTTCAGGACTTGGGTATGGTAGTGTCATATTACAAAAAGATGAGGAAGGAAAAGATCACCTCATTGCTGTAGCTTCAAGGGGGCTTTCAAGGACTGAATCACAGGCTTGCACTACAGAAAAAGAGATAGCAGCTATTTACTTTGCACTTGTAAAATTTAAGCAATATGTATATAACAACCCAGTAATAGTTTACACAGATCATGTTAGTTTGGCATTTATGAACTCTTGCAAACTCACAAGCACACGTATTTCTAGATATATACATGAGATCACGTCCCATAACATAGAAATCAAACACATAGCAGGAAGTCAAAATATTTTTAGTGATTTGTTATCAAGGATGAAAACCAATTACACAATACCAGATACAATTAGTGACAACAAACATGATGTAACCATACTATATTTGAAAACCTTAGAAGGGACTCAATTAGCTAAAGAATTTCGAAATTTGGAACAATTACAGACAGAGGACGATGAACTTAAGAAATTGAGAGAAAAGGCACAACCAATCACAGAAAATCTAAAAGATAATATAGGTATTTATGAGGGAAAAATCTATAAATTTCATGGAAAAATTGAACCTAAATGGAAAGTAATGGTACCAAAAGCTTTACAAGAGAAACTTATACTTGCTTATCACAAAACACTAGCTCATACAGGTAGTGAAAAGCTAATCATGGTAATTAGTGACCATTTTTATATAAAACATTTGGCAAAGAAAGTGAGAAAAATATGTTCAAGCTGTGATTTATGTCAAAGGGCCAAACCATTTAATATCAAATTTGATATAGAACCTCAGACAATCATAAGAGAAGGGAAAAATGTACTAGTTACTGCTGATGCACATGGTGAGCTACCAGTAGGACAATTTGGATGTAGATATATGTTTGTTCTTCATGATGTTTTTAGTAAATTTATTAAAATTTATCCTGTTAGGAATATCAGCAGCAAAACATGTGTAGGAAAGATAATAAAAGATTATGTGCCTAAATATGGCAAGATTCAGGCAATCTTAACAGATAATGCTACAGTTCATCGGAGCAAAATCTTTAAAGAAACCCTAGAAAATCATGAGATAAAGTTATATCATTGTTCCTCATACTTTCCATCAGGGAATCCAACAGAACGTGTCCTCTGAGATATAGGAATTTATTTACGTGTACTTACACATCATAATCACAAGGATTGGGTGAAATATTGTCCATTGATAGAAAAGATTATCAATCACACCATTAATGTAACTACTGGGTTTGCACCAATAAAATTAATGTTAGGAATTGAACCAGAACCAATATTAACCGGGGTACCAAAAACACTGAAAATTAATGACATTCAGTTAAGTGAAGAAGAAAGAGCGAAAATTGCTTTTGAACGAATCAAGAAAAAGGCAGAGAAGCGAAAATTAAAAAAAAAGAGTAGAAAACATAAATGGGAACCTAAGATAGGCGATTGGGTACTAGTTAAAGACCATAAGTTATCAAGTGCGTTGCGAGGTAGGAACAAAAGGATGGAATTGTTATATAAAGGTCCTGCAGAAATTATATCAAAATTTGGTTATCATACCTATGAATTAAAAGATGTTAAAAATGAAAAATGTCTGGGAAGATGGCATAAACAACTCCTTCGACCATACAAGAAACCGTGTGGTGCCTTGGAACCTTGATTTAATGTAAAAAAAAATTGGAAGTGTCATTTGTCTATTGGCGCCCAATCAGCTTTGAGATAAAATGTAAATGTTAGCTTACTTGAAAATCATATATTGGTCAGGTACTTACATATTCATGAAAAATGCAGAATGTGAATTGCTATCTACTACAAAGAGCTTAAAAATATATTGTATAGAGCTCACGATAACAGCTTCAGAAAGATTGTTAAATTGTTCATCTCCGCATAGAGAGAAAACAGAATATTCACTTTGTAAACATTTGTTAAAATATTTAGATGTATAGATAGTTATCACAGCAAGACAAAGAAAGAACTTGTCTGAAGAGTGTAATGGATTTATATAAATATATGTACATTTTAGTGCTTAAAGGATATAGTACAGATATGTGTTACAATAACAAAAGTGAAAAATCACAGTGCAAGTGATAGTGAGAGCGAAGTGAGCAAACATGAACTAAAAGAAGGAAGTATAAAGAAAGACTCTTGAAATTTAACCTTTATATAAAAGCTTCACAGAAGAAACCATAACATATTGTAATTAGTATTTAAGGATTAATGTTTAGTCAAGTGTACAATTGTTTGTCATGTTAAAAAGATTAATGAGAAAATGTGTTAATAACCAATTTCAAAAACAGTGTAATTGAAAATTGTATATAATGGGAGTGTTGCCGATTATTCAAAATACAGGAGTAATTTTTAATTTTTCTTTCGGGCAAGACATTTACATTATTTTATTATGAAATAATAAAATAACATAAATGGGGGCATTTGATACCGAAATTTAGATTTCCAATCGAATGGGCTTGATAAAGACACGTTTTAATTTAATTGCCGGATGTGAGATTTGCGATAAGTGTTAAGTAATAACATAAATAGATAATAGAGCAGGAAGTGTTGTAAGGTGAGCAAGATATGAGTAAATAATAGTCGTTAAATTTGTAGGATAAACACATTATTGGTTTGAAATTAACGAGTCATGACGTCATACCCTATAGTTCGAAATCAGTAAAAAGTCAGGTCGACCAACCTTAAAAGTCGCGCGATATATTTAATAAAATATAAAGTAAACATC
Organism: Tenodera sinensis; assembly: GCA_030765045.1. Lineage (NCBI taxonomy): Eukaryota > Metazoa > Arthropoda > Insecta > Mantodea > Mantidae > Tenodera > Tenodera sinensis. Next base: position 9,048,351 of record CM060963.1, read on the forward strand.
GTTTAATCCTAAAAAGGTAATTATATATTCGAAATTCATAAAAGAACATGTTATAATAGAAAGGGACATTTCTAAATTGCGGGAAAAGGAAATAGCATTTTGGATACGAGGCTTTCTTGAATGACGTCATGACATTCAAAATTAGAGAACGGTTTTTTTTCCTAGCGTGGGTAAGCTAGAAAGCGTCACTACTCACCCCAGACCAGTACGGCAGGTTGTGCTGTGCGGACGTGAGTGCGATTCCTCTACATATACAATCGGCATAGCTCCCGAAAATATCTAAGATGCAATAAATAATATGCAAAGGTTTTCTTGGGTTGTCCATCACACCTACGCAGACCCGAGATAAAAGTAAGAGATCTCAAGCTGACTAGCCCGGAACGAACCAAATCAAAGGGCAACACCACGTCACCAACGACATTTAAGCATCAACGGGCGACAACGAGAACCGAACAACGACTTCAGCTTCAAATGGCGATCTAACAACGAGGACACAACGACTTTACGCCTCACAGTGCTGTAACATGCATTGGCAGAAAAGTCTTCTTGGCTCAAAGTCTGCCTCATTTAATCTTTGAACACGCTGAAGGTGGCAGGGATACAGAAGATTTTCATGCAGAATTCTCCAGATAGTTATGTGACTAACTCTTTCCCTTACTGCCATACATCTTGTGCTTTGTGACGGGCCTGCATCCACAAAAAACTCGTTCAAGCTCAGTGCCTCATACCGCTCTTGGTCTCCCAACATCAAATGTGCCATTCTCTTTCAAGCATTGGTGAATTTGTGTGAATGTTCTTGCACACGGTAACTGCCTGTCAAGGTACCTTTCTGCAAAAAGTTAATGTGCTCATGCTGCATTGCCATCTGCACAGCCATATGTGTAGTGCATATGTCTGTTCACTCGTGGAATAATCTTCTTTGACCTATAACAAAGAAACAGTTGATTTTCAGACCCATGTACTTATGAACTTTTTTTCTCTGTTTTGATGTTCATAAGTCCATAAACATGTCCCCCAAATATATGACATCAAAAAGGATACACTTGTATAGAGAATGTTGATGTTGCCTAACCTAGAGGCAGGTGAACAAATATCATTGGTCACTTACAAGAGAAATCTTAAAGTACAGCCATTGAAAAAGAAAGATTGAATGCATTAGGAGATTAGAATATTTTTAAGTCCCACGTCGTGTTTACACAAGTCGATGCAGCTGAGTTTATTGATAGTCTCTGCTCCATGTGCTCTCATCTGTCAGATACAGAAATAGGCTGGAATCTCACTGACGTTTGTATACATACATTACATTGTGTCCACAGAAACAGTATCACACTTCTATTGCTGCACGTTGTAGTGAAAGAGAGATTTAAATGCAACCTGTCAGGAGAGTAATGAACCAAAGTAAAGGGCACATTCAGTATAGTGTTGCTACTTTCTCTCTTGCTTATGAATGTTGAGATTGGAACTTACTTTCCAAATTGCCCTCATATAACTATGTATAGAAATTGGAATATTTTAAAGATGTTTGTGAAAAAGTCTGGAATGTATCCATGAGGAATTGTTTCTACTTGTTTCATGAAGTAAAATTAAACAAAATATATCAAAGTAAACTTACTGATTTAACATGTTTCTTCTTGATGTCTCAATTTCTGAAGAAAATCCTTCAGTGAATCTTTCCTTTCTCTACTGCTTATCTATAGCAAATAGAGGACCTACCCAAAAACTAGATATCGAGACTTCTCAAAAAAATACATGTGCTGAGGTCCCTTGAATCCAAGAGTAGCTTATAGAAAAAGTCCTTTATGCACGCATGTGACATAACTAAAAAATGAAAAACATCTGCAAGGAAATCACCATCCCAAACTACTGTAGCTATACATGAAAAACTTTTTGGTTTTATAAAAAAAATTTATGTTTCATTTTTATTCCATTTTTATTCTAGGGTTATATTGGCAGCTTTGGAACAATTGCTCAATAGAAGTGATGTTCACTTATGTACAGTGGTGTTAATATTTGAATTTGTATTACTTTAGATTATTACATTAAATTCACACACACACACTCCCATTCATACCTCCAGACTAGGGAAGACGGAATAATCGTGGTTAAAGAAAAATCCTCACTGTCCAGCCAGGAATTGAGTCCAGGACCTCAGTATTAGAAGATTAGCATGTTAACCATCAGACTACAGAGGCAGTCAAAAAGTGTTATTTTTTATTTGCTCAAAAATGACTAACAATTTTTGTTAAAGTAGGTCCCATATGTTGAAGATATTTGCATGACAAAAACACAAGTTTATCTTGAATATTGTAGGATTAGCTGGAGAAATCGCATTCATTGTAAATGAATTTTACCTTCTCTACTATGTATAGTAAGTAGGGGAAGTATTGTATTCCACCCAAAAATTTGATGTAGAGATTTCACTAGAAATACATGTTTTAAGGCCCTCTGAATAAAAGGAAAGCATTCTCAGTAAAAGGTCCGTGGGTATCTGTCAGTCTGGGCAGCATAATTCAAAAACGAAAAGTTCCCTCAAAACCAAAGTTGGTATTTAAGTTTAATATCTTTTAAGGATGCAAAACCAATATTATCAAGAAAATTCCTCCATCCTAAACTACCCTTTAGGTACAACATTTTTTGAAAATCTTGATTTACTCAAAAATGGCCCTAATGATTTTGATTAAAATGCCATATGTATAAGATATTTTTATTTTTCTATCAAAGCCGACCGTCCACGACCATCTGGGCCTATTAGCAGACCAGGTATAACCAAAACAACATATAGATAGACTGGAGTTAGGTGTAGACAAAACTCAACTCTCTCGGCCAAGCTAATAGCCGCAAGTGGATTTATATTGCATTTTCTGAAATAACTCGAGATCTATCAAATCCAACCATCCACGACCATCTGGGCCTATTAGCGGGCCAGGTATGAACAAAACAAGGTAGATATATCATACAGACTGGAGTTAGGTGTAGAAAAAAACTCGACTCTCTCGGCCAAGCTAATAGCCGCAAGTGGATTTATATTGCATTTTCTGAAAGAACTCGACAACATCTATCAAATCGACCGTCCCTGACCATCTGGGGCTATTAGCGGGCCAGGTATGAACAAAACAAGGTAGATATATCATACAGACTGGAGTTAGGTGTAGACAGAACTCGACTCTCTCGGCCAAGCTAATAGCCGCAAGTGGATTTATATTGCATTTTCTGAAAGAACTCGACGACATCTATCAAATCAACCGTCCCCGACCATCTGGGCCTATTAGCGGGCCAGGTATGAACAAAACAAGTTATATTAACTATACAAACTAGTTAGATGTAGACAAAAATCGACTCTCACGACATGGCTAATAGCACCACGTGGACTTTTATTGTATTTTCTAAAAGAACTCGACGAGAGTTTTCATTTGACACCTCGATCGTCCAAACCGGACCGTTACTTGTCGACTTACAGCCGAAAAACCGATTTACCGAGCTGGGACTTAGGCCGTTGACCGGACCTTGTATTGGTAATAACTCGTGTGTTAGTGCTCTGAGTTGGACCAACGAGGTCTCAAATGAAAGTCCTTGTCCAGATCTTTCAAAGCCGACCAGCCCCGACCATCTGGGACCATTAAGAGGCCAGATATATCCTAAACAAGTAAATGAAATATACAAAATGGAGTTTGATGCGCCGTAACGTGAGCTAGGAATAGTTGTTTAATGACGCTGTCAATTGCCAGGATCACATCAGCATCGCCGGTGTGCCGGAATTTTGTCCCGCAGTTCTTTTACATGCCAGTAAATCTACAGACATGGAGCTGTCGTTTTTAAGCACACTTAAAAACCATCAGTCTGGGCCGGTTTTGAACCTGCGATGATGGATCAGTAGGCCAGCATCTAACCAACTGAGCCACCCAGACCGACGCCGTAACGTGAGATAGGAGCATCCGAGAGCAACACGATTTTCACCAGAAGGTGCGTTTAGGCAAGGGCTACAAGGCCCACACCTCCATTTTGCTCTGGTCCCAAAAGTAAGGTTCATTTGATATCTCCATCCCTAAGGGGTGCAGGTGGACGAGGCTTATATTGTTGTAATCTACACACCGAGATGGTTCATTTGAGCCCAAGAACGGCGCTCTAGTGCCAAGTTTTTTAAAAAAAAGCCCCCCTCCCTGTTATTTCTGTGAGTTTTGGAAAACAAACTTTCATCAAATAAAAAATTATTATTAGTTCTTGTTATGTGTTAGCTGTGCAAAGAGAACAGAATTTGAAATCTTTCAAAGATTTTACTATCGCTCAAAGCCTACTGTATTCCCATATTCCCCTTATACCTTCCAAGAAATAAGCAATAAGATAATTTCTGCAAATGTATATCTCAACTAATATGAAGAAGATATAGAAATAAGAATTTGTAAGAATAGTTAGTACAAGAGTAGAGAAAGTCATGTGAGTGCAACATATTAGATTTTTTAAAACACCTTTCAAGGGTTTAGGAGGCCTCAAACATGGGCACTCCATGGCCCCTCCCCCCTTGGAAATTAATGGATTTAACCTCTTCAGGGATATGGACGTGAAATCACATCCATTTAAAATGACGGACGAGCGATATGGACGTGTATACACGTCCTGTGCGTTTGTGCATTTAACCCTTATTTATCCTCTATCTAACTCAACTTATTTTAATTTTCCCCCGTTATGAAACATTTAATTAAATTCTATATGCTTCACTGGCTTACCTTTATATGTTCCTTCTGCAGTGATATGCCTCAGAACAGGAATAAATACACAAGGGCACATCTCCACATTCGCCACAGATCATCCCAGTTTCCTTGCAGATTCCCTTCTTGCGGCACACGAAACACCTTCGAGATGGGCGGGACTTCTTTGCTGTTGACGGTATCCTTTTAGGATAATGTTTTCCTTGAAGTCTGAGGGGTGCAGGGGTTTTGGATTTTCTACCCCCAGTATGAAGAGGCCTCTCAACCTGGTATTGTTCAATTAGGCTGCGAGCTATTGATAGTCGAAAGTTCAGGTAAGTCATTGTCTTGTGTGGGTTTAGAGCTCTCCAAATTACCAAACAATTGTATATGGTTATATCCAGCTGGTGCAAAAATACCTTTTTATACCATTTCACTGTTTTTCGTAAAGAGGGATATGCTTGCAATACCTGATCTACTAGATGGACACCGCCCATGTGCATATTGTATTCCTGGATAACGTCAGGCTTGAAAATGCACATTTTGGTATGGGCATCTGTTTTTCCAGTGTCAATCATCGAAATCTGAGAACTGCAATTGGATAATGCTGTAACTACCCTCCTGTCCTGCCAGGCAAGGTAGGTCAAAGGTGGGAGCTGACGCACCTCCATTTCCCCTCTCCTTAGAGCCTTCGTATTCACATCTTTTGGCAAACCAATACGATTTGAACGTACTGTTCCAATTGCATTAGTCTTTCTTTTGTGTAAGGCCATGAATAATTTAGGAGAGCTGTACCAGTTATCTAAGTACACAGTCCTACCCTGATCAAGCACAGGTTCCATTAGGTGCATTACTATGGAACCAGATAAGCCCAAATCTTTGTCTCCAGTATGGTCAGTCCCTTGACCAGTGTAAATGCAGCTATTGTAAAGATATCCCGTTTTACTTTCACAAACATCAAAACTCTTTATGCCAAATCTAGCCCTTTTTGTTTTGATGTATTGCTTCCAACCTAAGCGGCCCTTCCAAAGCATTAGGCTTTCATCAACAGTGACCTTTTCACCAGGCACATAATTTTCTTTAAATTTTGAAATAATATAATCGAAAACAGGCCTAATTTTGTGGAGTTTGTCATTTACATTCTCTGTGCAGGTGAAATGAAGGAACCGCAAAATTGACGTAAACCTGTTATTTGACATGCATTTTCCAAAAAAACGAGTAGCTAGCATGTCATCTGTGGACCAATACATGTATAATCCAGGTTTACGAATAACACCCATAAGTATAATTAGACCAATTAGCCTGTAAATCCCATTGAGTGTTACTTCTGTCCACCTTTGAATTCTGCTCTTAGGCCCTAATTTACCTTTAGAGAGTAGGTCTTCCTTCACCTTACTCGCATATACATTTGTTTCCAAAACAATGAGAGACACTAAGTCGGTAGTAAAAAATTTTGTAAAAATGTCAATTGGTTGGCTGTCAGAAATCAGCTGAGCCTGGGGTTGAACACCAGACCCTGTGCTCGTGAAGATGTGCCTGTTTGTATTGCAATTGTTTTCAGCACTCCACAATGCTGACTCTTCACGAACACCTGAAGGAAGTTGGTCACATTCTTCCTCACTGCTACTCGTACCTATATCCTCCACACCCCCCTCAAATTCGGAAAATTCGCCATCAATATCCAAATCGCTGTCACACAGCAAGAAGTCCTCCACATTATCGTGTGTAATTTCAGAAGCCCTTACACTTCCACCACTCGCTAACCTTTGTGCAACACTGCTTGTTGATGCCATGTTTTAGCTCTGAGATGTAACACTCAAAAGCTTCTCACTTCAGCTACAAGCAGGAAAGTATACGTATGTATTTCAAGAAAGAAATGAACGGAGCCTGTAAGCTATATCCAAGTTACGAAACACGTGTAAGGAAAAATTGCAAACCTGCTTTATTCTGATGACTCATAAACCACGCATACAGTAGTGTTCTATTTCACATTGTGCTGTGATTTGCTGACGCATAGCTCACACATACAATGGGTCCACTACTGTTTCTTTCCGAGAAATTATATTAGATACGTTCGACAAAGCAAAGTTAACTTTTCACCACAGTGAAACAAATAGTGCCATTTCAACGATTTGTAAATGCAACTCAACATTGCTGATGATGTACATGTATACTGCATATAATGAGTTTTATACCAGTTTTTGTTTCATTAAAATAACTTAAAATTTACACAAAATACAGCTGTGTATTTACGAAGCACTTTTAGCGCATTTAACAATTTAAATGCCTATCGCTCAAGAGGTTAATGAACTACCAATTACTATTAGAGTATTGTTTCAATTTTGATGTAAAGAACAGTTTTTATTTAACACAAATTAATAAATAAGAAAATAATGAAGCTATTAACAGTGAAACAACAAGAATCTAAAGTAAGAACAAATTAGAAACTAAAAGCTTCACTTATCTTAGTAATATTGCAAGATTTTATGCAGCTGACACGTTTCAAGTTGACTCCAACTCATTCTCAAAGCTATACAAACAAAGTTCAGCTGCATAAAATCTTGCAATATTACTAAGATAAGTGAAGCTTTTAGTTTCTAATTTGTTCTTACTTTAGACAAATTAATAAGCTTATCTGCAACAAGTACTATTACTCATATCTTTTACAGTTTTTGGCAACAGATTAATGAATTAATATTGTTTGATTGCAAACTTCCAACAAGTGGCCCCTCCATGAAAAAAAGTCTGCCGACACCCATGGCCTCAAAACATGCATTTCTGGTGAAATCTTGACATTAAATGTTTATCGTGATGCAGAACGTCTACTTACTGTGTGACATATGACCTGGTGCAGTGGAGGACTTAATACCTAATCTTCTGGGGATATTTTGTGCCAATGTCCACGTGGCTAACGAGAAAGACAAGCTACAGCACGAATTGGAGTTATGTAGTAACGGTATACTGATACATGACTTACATTGTATACCATCACGATAAAACTGTATTTTTTGTATGAATTCAATGGGCAATCTTTTTTTTTTTTTTCTTTGTATGTTTAGAATATGGACGTATTAGGCAATTGTGGTTGTACTTCATTGGGCCATGACTGGAGTAGTTGAATTATGTCACTGCAGTTTGCACCATAGCCTGTCTATTTTGTTAGTCATGCTATGCCCCTTATGGGGCACCCCCAGGAGGGAGGAGTGAGGAAAGAAGAGAGGGCAGGGTCCCTACAATTTCCAATTGAAGCTCCCAACATTCAGTACATTAGGCCCCTTCCCCACTGGAAGCCTGCATATTCTGCTAGGGTCCCTGGAAACTGCTCTTCTGGGGACTTCTGAGCTTTACAGAGAGCATTCTTTTTCCCTGCCATGCAAGCCAACATGCCTGCCAACACTTGTAATGTTCTGTGACCGAGCAGATGAAGTGAATTGAGAAGTGAGGTGAAATGGAGAGATAGGAAATTTGGTGGATGTAATTAAATTTCCCAGCATTTACCTAGCAACCTGAAGAACCCCTCAAAATGACCCATGGGTCAAGTAGGTTGCCCATGGGAATTGAACCCACGATCTTCTGAATGCAAATCACACACACTACCACCTGCACCTGCTCATCACTCGCTGTAAGCATACAACAGAGTAATAATCTTGCTTTTGGTACAAGCAAGAACACTTTAGTTCTGAGTAAAAGCAGCTTTGGCTGGTACAAGGATCATTCCATAAATCCTGGCAACTAAGGGATAACATTTGATAATGTGACCACAGGGCAAATCCACACTGTGTATTGCATTATAAAGATCGTGTGATCTCAATGTCAACAGAAAATAGGGATAGAGGACAGGAGTTAATGGCATTGGTTGAAATGAAAAATACACAATGGAATTATGTGTAAATTTATAGTGCACAAGTACAAATGCAATGAACATCAGTCAACATCCATGGCACTGTGCTTCAAAATACACCCACAGGGCATCCATACAGCATTGCCAATGATGGGAAGGCATTAAGTGCCATGGGAATTGCCATCCATGTGTGCCATTTATCACTGATATGCAAAGCAATGGGGCAATGCTCCCCAAAGCTTCTCATAGGTCAACATGACAGTGAGTAGCATTGCAATTTTCACATATGGTCACTGTTCCAAACTGTTGTAGCATGGACCACCTCAGACTGAATGTCTTCAGCACTGGTACCCAGCCAGCCATCCTCGTTTACAGTCGTCATCTGTTGGTTGAATTCGGTACAGTATGTGACAGAGTTCCAATGTATATACAGGCAGTACAGTGATGCCACATGTTTCAAAGATATCACATTGTTGCCAACACTTATGGAATGACCCTTGTATTAATTTGCATCCAACTCTTTAGGGATGGGAAATATTATGAATAAACTTGCACACTTATTAATAACTTAATAAATAACTTAAATGAACTTTATTATTAAAAATCACTTAACAAACTAGTTGCTGAACTTCTAGTTTTGATAGAAACATATTTAATATTAAGGTCAATACAAACACATGTATAAATTGCTGGTATTTCTTTTGTACATAATAAAAAAATTCTTAAACCTAAGCTACTTCACCTGTTGCTGAACATATTTTATATCTAAAAATATTCTAAAATTATTCTTTTACAAATTCAGGACAATATGCAAAGATATTGGATGAAGTGAATAAAAACTGGTGAAACTTGCAAGAACTTGTCAAATAAAACTTGCTACAATTTTGAAGTGAATAAAAGAAGAATATACTTTCCAATTTTCCAGTTTACTTTGGAGTATTTACATTTCCTGTATTTATTCAATTGTGCCCAAGTATTTACTTCTAATACTAGACTGCTGTTTTAGTGACTGACTGCACTTTTAAAACCCAGATTGTGTTGGGTAACTCAATGTAGATCCATTATTGGGTATAAATGGACCAATCACAACAACTGAGTGTTGTTTCTGTATCTCTGTGTGGATGTCAAACAAATGGAGTCATGCAGGGGGACCCACTAAGCCACTAAGACCCACTGCTCTTCAACATCATGACAGCAGCAGACACTGGACAGAAAAAGCAGACACTATAAACAAAAGTGGCACCGATGATGATGATGGTGGTGGTGGTGATGATGATGATGATGATGATGATGATGGTGCAGTAGTACTACTGTGAAACTAGTGTGCTTTCAATTTCAAGAACTTGCAGCAAGTTTCAAGATAAGTAAACCTTATAGTCTGTAAGATATTTGTGAATTATTGCAGAACTCAATACTGTTTTAGACGCTGTAGTGTAATCATCCTGAAGTCTTCAGCCACTCCATTTTGTTAATCAGGGTTGTTTAAATAGCATAGAAATTTTCTTTTTTCCTGGTTATCATTGTCTTTCTGAATGTTTCTCCAAACTGTAGGAAAAAATAGCTATTTAAATAACCAACACTTTCATCTTCAAAGGTAAGTAGTGCTTTAAATCTCCTCTCATTTCTCGATAGTACTGTGACTCCTGGACATGAATTTTATTTGAAACTGTGCATGTTGGTCGATGAGGCTCCTCTGACCAACCTTGCACATGAAGCATTTACTTGTGTGCTGCAAGTATTTGCTTATAATATATTCAATACATTCTTAGAGTATACTTTCCAGATTTTCTCGTTAATTTGAATGCAGGTGTTTATTTATAAAGGTGCAAGTAAAAGCAAGTACTTCATTGATTCGAATGCATGTACTTACTTCTAAAAGAGCAAGTGAAAGCAAATACTTTTTTTATTGAACTGAATGCAAGCATTTACTTCTAAAAGTGCAAGTCAAAGTAAAGACTTCTTTTATTGATCTGAATGGAAGTGTTTACTTATAAAAGTGCAAGTAAAAGCAAATACTTTTCTTATTCACTGGAGCACAAGTGTTTACTTATAAAAGTGCAAGTCAAAGCAAATACTTCTTTTTTGAATTGAATGTAAGCGTTTACTTCTAAAAGTGCAAGTCAAAGCAAATACTTATTTTATTTAACTGAATGAAAGTGTTTAGTTGTAAAATTGCAAGTAAAAACAAATACTATTTATTTATGCCAACAAACTTACTGTTGGTGTTTTTAAACACACAAGCCGTGTGTGGGCAAAGTTTAAGAGGTAGAACCGGAACTTAAAAATTCAATGCATTGAATTTTTAAGTTCCGGTTCTACCTCTTAAAAACAAATACTTTTCTTATTCATTGGAGCTCAAGTGGTTACTTATAAAAGTGCAAGTAAGAGCAAATACTTCTCTTATTCACTGGAGCAAGTGCAAGTGTTTACTTGTAAAAGTGCAAGTAAGAGCCAATACTTTTCTTATTCACTGGAATGCAAATGTTTGCTTGTAAACGTGCAAGTAAAAGCAAATACTTCTCTTATTCACTGGAGCAAGTGCAAGTAAGAGCAAATACTTGTTCTTATTCACTTCATCTGTTGAGTTTTCAAGTTCCATGGCATATAGTATTGTCTTTAGTTTATTCACAAGAATTGCTTATTGTGTAACAGCAATATAGTCACTTATATTTGTGTAATGTGCTACATGTTAGAACAAAAACATAGGTAAGGAAGATTATGCTTACAGTATTAACAGTTATAGAAAATGTTATATAAGCTACAAGAATCTTAAATCGTTTCTCACATTTAGGTTTATTGTTCAGTATTTAGTATTATTCTTTATTTTAATGTTACCTTCATATACTTAAATAATCTTTTAAAAATATTTTTTTTCTGTTTTTGCATGTCATTTATTCAATATTAAAGGATATTCCTGTAAAATATAAGCATACATAGACAGTAGTAGAGGTCTTAAGGACCTGCTCTTATTGATATTCTTTTGTTAATAGCTTCACTTTCAGATGTTTCTGATAGAGCTATACATTACAGGCTATTCATATATAAATAATCCTGTCTGAATTGCTGAACAATGCAGAGAGAATGTATTAGGAAGAATTTAATTCTAGACATCAGGAATACTTCTGTGCATTTCCTTTTTGCCTAGTTTCCTTCACTGGAAAAATGGAAACAAAGAATAACATATGAAGTTGTATTAGTGTATGTTGCTGAGCAGGCCACATATGGGAGGGCTTAGAAAGGCAGAAGCATCCCCCCCCCTCCCCCACAAGATACTCAAAATTGCATCTCGTGTCTTAGGCTATGGAGTCCTCTTCAACGGCAATGCATTTGTATTGACTGCTTCAAAAGCAATTCAGATTCTTCAAACAAGAACTTGAAACATATATACATTTTTAATTAATTTCTAAATTACCATTTTCATCATTATTCCTGTATCAACATTTTCTGATTTTACAGCAATCATACTTGTGTGAAAATAATTTCATAGGTTTCTGTGCACTAATTTCAATAAATTAAATAAATCTCAGTTTTAGGTGCTTTTTTTGTAGCTATTATGTAATTTTTTAAATCCCTTTAGGTGACGATAACCCAGGCCCTGTTTCTAATATAGCAAAATAGTGTTAACTTTACAATTCACAAAATGATTTCAGCACCTTTAAGCAAAGGAGAAGGTTTCCCAAGCAACACTATTAAATATGATAATCAACTTTCAGAGCCAAGGGGGGAGATGATAAAAGTGAACAGTCAGGAGGAAGCAGAAAAAAGGGAAAATTCAATAGTACCTATAGAAAAAGTGATAGATGAAATAATTGATAGCTCAAAGAGGGAGATAGGGTGAAGGGACAACTAAGCTGGAAAAAAAGAAAGGGACAAAGGGATATTTCACACAGAGTAAGAAGGTTAAGAAAATGGTTGGGTAATCCACAAGTGAAGAAGTAGAGGGAATATATTCAGTGAAAGTGAGGTTATAGTGCAACACTGAAATTGGAGTACCTAGTGAAGATTAATAAAGTGTATAAGTGAATTGATTAATATGAATTACAAAAGTGGAGCTGGTAAGAAAAGTTGAGAAACAGCAAAAAGATAGGAAATATGAGGGTCATATTGAAATTTGTGAGCAACAATGTTTAAAGCTCCTGATCTTTATTTTTTAGACAAATCGAGTATAACATCTTATTCTGCAGAGATTTTTGTCATTTTCAACATAGTCTCAATTTCTTTTCACTCATTTTTCTTTTCGTTCTGCAAGTTTGAAGATACCCGTACAATAGAACTCCATTTCAAGTGGTGCTATTCCACACTCTGACCTTATGGTTTGGGCTTGTAATGAAGCTACCAGCTTTCTTCACTTGTCACAATACTTGTCAAAACATCACCTCCATTTATGAAATCTCTGAAGAAGGTTTTGGGTGATGGTTCTTCTCTGAAGTTTGAGGTCTATGGTCAATAAATGTTTGACCCACTGTGCAAAAACTTTTCAATAACCTGAACTTTCATCATATCTTGCACTGCACTGTGTTTTGCTGTGATTTCATCCACAGTGACATGCCTGTTTTCTGTAATGGGCTGATCAACTCTTTCCTTGTTGCATTCTGAGGAAGCAGTTGGAGGGTGACTGCTACGAGTTTCATCTTGGATATCTTCCTTTCTTAGAAGTTTGAAAACTGTTGTTATAATCAATTTAATTTAAAAGGTGAGTCAATTAATAGTACTAAACAACACTTACATTAATATTTATTTATGCCAACAAGCTTACTGCTGGTGTTTTTAAACACACAAGCCGTATGTGGGCAATGTTTAAGAGGTTGAATCAGAAACTGAAAAATTCAATGCCATAGCCGGGATATGAACCACAGATATTCTGCTTATCGAGTGGGTGCTTTAACCACTAAGCTACCATGGCTAACTTGCCAGTACAACATTAAATTTCCCAGCTGATTCGTACATTTTTCCCTGTTAAACCACATCCACCTAAAGGTTACTTAAACCCGGGACATAAAGTACTTACAATTGTAAGTCGCCCTTGGGGTATTTATCTCTGATGTGAGATTCCCTTGTGGTTAACCGGGAAAAAGTTACACTTACATTTATAATTTTCCGGAAATTATTAGGAAGCGCAGTACTTGGCAAAACGGTATCATCAATGCCTTCTAGACCATGGCCTACAAGCCCGGAAGAGATAAACCTAGCTAATGCATTTGTGTAATTTCCAGTATGAGGGGATGTCAAAAAATAATCAATTATTTTTTACTGCAAAACACTGCTTACTTTTATTCAAATTCCACTACAGACCTTCAAAATAACCTCCCTGGGATACGATACAATGACTTAAGCATACAATCCAATGTTCAAAAGACTCCTTGAAACCATTTTTTGATACTCTGTTGAGTACACTGGAAAATTTATTGTTTAACTCTTGATCACTCTGAAAATAACGTTCCCGAAGCTCTTTTTTCACTGCAGGAAATAGGTGGAAGTCACACAATACTAGGTCTTGTGAATAAGGTGGGTGTGGCCTCATCTCAGCGACTCTTACTTGAGTCTTGATGGCACTGACCATATGAGGCAAATACTTTGCTGCAACTTTTCTATGCCCTAGAACATTTTGTACAATGAGGTCCCTCTGCTCCCCGACAGGTGTCTGACCCTAGACACTGGCTTGTAAGTCCTACATAAGGGGAGGGTAATCAGGGAAAGAAGAAGAAGAAGTCTTCAACTGATGCATATGGTATATTTATAATATCTGCAATCTTTGTTATAATCTTCGCAAAAGTTAAAGGTATATGGAGGCGGGCCGTACTGCGGACTCCAGCGAATCCTAAGCTTGCCCCTCCTACCAGCGCTGCCAAATGTGGTACACGCATCTCACACGCTGTTATGTACAGAACCTCTGCCGGTACACGTGCTACGCTTGGCAACAGCGCTCTGCTTTCCCCATGACTTGCTCTTTGTAGGCTTGTTGCAACATTTCCTATGTTTGTGATGGAATTTTGTCAAGAAGAATGCAAAATCTAATTGACCCACACTGCTGCAACTTGAGATCCATGTTGGGTACAGTTGACACACTCGCACACTTTCCCTGCTTCCCTCAAAGTATGCATCACCAGGCAAATTATGAGTTAAGAATAGCAGACCCCTGAAACTAGACATTTCAACATCCCCCAGTCCACATTAGGTCGAGTTATTGGGATTCTAGTGTACTGCCTGTGATCAGGTGGTAGAAGCTAATGACATCATAATATGGCAACATGCAGTGTAAAGACTGTAATTATGAACCTGCAGTCATTTTTGATAAATTGTTGTAATTTGAACTTTAACAATGAGTTGCCAAGGCTTTCAGTATAACAGTCGTAAAATAAATCAGGAAATAGAAATTAAAGGGGGAAGTGGATGCAGGATAACATTAGTGAAAAGGTTGTTGTTGTTGTTTTCTAGTGCCTTGCATCTGGCAATGAAGCCATTAGCATTCGTGCTTTCCAATACTTTTGTACTGTAGTTTCTTCTGATCTTAATGCTTCACAGGTCTTCAAGTGTTCTTCATTCATTTCTGCTGGATCGTTACACAGGACACATATTGGTGAGGCTGAGATACCTATTCTGGCTTTCATGTAACTGTTTTCCCAACGGGCACCAGTTTTACAATGTGGCAGTTATATCACCCGACTTAAACCCCCATTTTGCAAGGGGGACCACACCTATCGTTGGTCAACGGGTCCATCGGACCTAGCCGGGAGGACTAAATAGGTGGTATTTAGATCCACCGACCTTCCCCTCATAGTGAAAAGGTAGAAAGCAAACATTTGCAACTTATGTCAAATGTAAACATACTGAAGAACTGTTGTTGTTGTTGTTTTCTAGTGCCTTGCATCTGGCAATGAAGCCATTAGCATTCGTGCTTTCCAATACTTTTGAACTGTAGTTTCTTCTGATCTTAATGCTTCACAGGTCTTCAAGTGTTCTTCGTTCATTTCTGCTGGATCTACTGAAGAACTGTACTAATAACAAAAGAGCCAGGATCCAGCTCAGGGATAGCCCAGGATGTAGCCTCTTTAGTACTGAATAAAACTATTTATAATCAAGTTTGAGACCAATACAATATGTTCATTAGTAGAAGGAAAGTAAGCAGCAAAAGGCCCTTCACATTATCCACTCCATTGTTCTGCATTATGTATGTGATAATAGGCTATGCCAGTGCTGTCCAACATCCTCGTGTGCTCGGGCACACATCACAACCACCCTCAGGGCAAGTACACTTCTTTTGAGGGGGAAAAGGGCTAGGGAAGTAATGAATACAGCTTTTGGTACACACAAACATAATTCGTGGGAGCATAATGGGAAGATATTTGCAAGGAAAAAGTTTTGCCTTGAAATTTGAATTAACAATAGAAACCATGGAAGTAAAAATTTGATTATCAAGGGCACCACAAAAATGCATCATGGGCACCATGTTGGACAGCATTGGGCTATATTATCACCATCTGTAGGCTACAAAATCATAAACTTAAAAAAGAAATATATATCTAGCTTCTTAATAATAAAGTCCCTGCAGTCAGTTCACTGTGTGGCACTAGAGAACGTGAAGGTTTTCACAGTTTTTGAATTTAGAGTCCTCTTTGCCAAAGAGCCATGTGAACATCTGGCGAGCCTTCATACTGGCTCTAACAACACCACGACTCTTGTACCAGTGGGCAGAGCTGTCTCGGTCCGTCAAGCTCGCATGAAGTTGCTTCAGACGAATTTGATTCAGGATTCCTACTAAAAGTTCATCTACATTGTGGCTGATTCCTACAGAGATCTCTATGAACTTGGCGCGATATGTGCAAGCCAGACACTTCCCGTCTGAAACAAAAGAGAAGACAAGTAATTGTAAGTACGCTATGTATGTTCATCAAATGCAGTTACTACCTGATAATACAAGAGTGTTTTTCCAGTGCGCAGACGCAAACACGATAACAGCAGCTGATGCACACAAGGTCACGCAGTTGACTTGTTTTTCTCTGCTCTGAAAGTGCAGTGTTGAGCTGACACTGATATTGTGTGGTTGATTTAACACCAGTGTGCTTTATTATTTTGTCCTGTACTTAGTAACAAAGTGTATTATGGCTCATCTACTGCACAGCATATTTATTTATGATTCGTATGTGTTAACTCAGTCAGCTCGCCAAGTAAAAGTGCAATTTGCAGAAGCATTTCCTGGTGTAAAAGTTCCAGACCGTACAACAATCCATAAACTTAACAATTTATTTCAGGCTGCAGGAAGTGTTCAAGTTCAGAAATCTAAAAGACGGTGTATGGTTCTTACCACAGAAACATTAGACAACATTGGTCATCGCTTGGAGAATTCCCCCCAAAAATCGCTTATGTGTCTTTCACAACAGGCAGACATTTCTTGTGGCTCTGTGCAAAGAGCTACTGAGTTGCTGAAGTTAAAACTATATAAAACAACTGTGGCACACGCTCTTCAACCAGGTGATCCTGTAATTAGACGCACATTTTGTGAGTGAATTCTCAATAGTGTTTACAATGGCGAAATTGACTCACATTTAGTATTTTTCACGGATGAGGCCTGATTCTACCTTCATGGATATGTGAGTACACAAAATAATCGTTATTGGTGCTCTGAGAAACTTAGTATTGTTCATGAAATACCCCTTCATGACGAAAAAATTGGTGTATGGTGCACCATTAGTGGAGAAAGTGTTATAGGCTCATTTTTTTTCGAGTCAAGAGCTGACCCCCGTACATACATGAATACAATTTTACCCCATATTTTTTGAGAATTAACCAACAGGGAGCGTGATTTTGCCTTTTTTCAACAAGACTCCGCAACAGCTCATAGAGCCAACCTTTCAATGAGAACAATTGAAAGTGTGTTTCAGGACAGAAATTATTAGCAGAGATTTGTGGCCCCCTCGGTCCCCGGGCCTAACCCCCTGCAATTTCTATCTCTGGGGTAACTTAAAGCATAAAGTGTACAAGACAAACCCACACAGCCAGGAAGAATTAAAACAAAATATCCTCTAGGAAGTTGCCAGCATTTCTCAACATGAACTACGGCGAGTGATGGATAGTTTCCTAAAGAGGTGCCAAAAATGTATGGACAACGACAGTGGCCAGTTTCAGGGTCTCCTTTCATAAAGTTGGTAAGTAAGACTTTAAAAGTAGTTTTCAAAATGTTGTATGGTTTCATCTGCGCCTTTCTATGATAGCGGCAGACGGCGACGAGTGCCGAAGACATATAAGCAAAACACAGTACAGTCAGTTCGGAGTCTTTTGGATCACCCGTTATATATGCACATGGAATATGGCATTGCAATATGATGAGGTTGTGGTGTCACAAAATTAAATAGGCATTTACTACAGAAAAGATGCATATGTTGTGTTTATCAACTAAAAACTACAGACACATGTAAGCCAATTTTTAAAAAGCACAAAATTCTGACAATCATTGTTATTTATGTACATATATAAAGTAATTATGTTGATTCAAACCAAACTACTTATTAAAATACAGACATTTACTCATACAATACCAGAGGGAATATAAATTACTATAGATCATACCTAAATAAGGCCTCAAGAAAATAGGATTCTATCATAATGGGAATGATACTATACCAAAAAGTATAAAAGATCAGTTGGGGAAAAAACTCTTGCTAAGATGCTAAAACATATCTAATTGAAAAGTGCCCATACAGACTACAAAAGCTATTAAATTAAAATTCTAAATAGATTAGAAATATTTTTATATTGAATCTCTATGTATTGTTACTTTCTCTACTGGTAAGTAGAGGAAGTATTGTACTCCACCCATAAATTCGATGTCGAGATTTCACCGAAAACATGTTTTGAGACGCCCTGAACCCAAAATGGCATTTTTAGAAAAAGGTCCCTGTGTGTGTGTGTGTGTGTGTGTGTGTCTGTGTGTGTCAGTCTGTGGACAGCATAACTCAAAAACGAAAAGTCGGTTAAAAACCAAAGTTGGTATTTAAGTTTAATGTCTTTTAAGGATGCAACACAAAGATTTTGAAGAAAATAGCCCCACCCTAAACTACCCTTTACATGGAAAATGTTTCGTAAATTTTATTTTCTTGAAAATGGCTCTAACGATTTTGATTAAAATGTCATATGTTTGAGATATTTTTATGACAAATGAAATGTCCATTTTGATGGCATAGTAGGCCATGATCAACAGCAGGAAAAGAGAAGATTGCTCAGCTATATTTCACAATTTTTATGTGATTTACGTGCTTGCTGTGCACTAATTTTGGTGACCAAGACACTGTAAGTGTTACATTTATATAGTACCATCAGCCACACTTAGGATTTTTAGAATTATCGCATATAATCTTGTCAGAATATACATATCTCATTCTGGCTGAAACTGCTTGGTTATCTTTTGTTTATATAAAGAGGTTAGCTCAGTAAAATGACAGTTTTGCAGTTTTAGTTTAATGTTGTGTGTGGTACATGGCTAATGCTGTTGAAACTGTTAAGAGACAAACCCAAATACAATGTCCACATTGTGGCCAGCTTTATAAAGGGCTTAAAATCCACATCAGTAAAGCCCATCCAGAGGAATACAGGGAGTCCCTGTTAAATAGCAAAAATCACTCTGATACATTAGCTGATGCTGTAAATGCCACTAAAACTTCAGAAAGCAGAGCACATGCAGATGATTCACAAATTAAATCACATAATAACAATGCAAAAACTTATGAAAATGAACTTCATAATTGGCTTAACATATTTAAACAAGATATGTCTAATGAGGAGTTTCAGAGTAACGTTTATGGTTTCCTAGAATTTTTGCACTGTGCTATTGATCTCCTGCCTGGACCACAGAGTCCTGCATCTAAATACTACAAAGCCCGTAGAGATGGCAAGTTAAAAAATAACAATCGCCAATACAAAAACTCTAGTAATCCACAAAGGTCTTCCAAACGGGACAGGGAAAGGAGAAAGGCAAAATACACATATGAACGTATACAGTTTGAGTACTTTTATCAAAGAAGGAAAGCTGTGAGAAAAATTCTGCAACAAAATCAGCCCTACAAATTACCAATGGCAAAAGACGACATTGACGGTTTCTATAAGCAAGTATTTGAAACCCCTAACAACTATGTAAGGGACAGTTATGATTCTTTTACGTGCGATGGTGTAAACAGTCCAATAGAATTTTCTCAAGAACTTGTTTTCTCAATTATAAAATCTATAGCTATAGATACAAGCCCTGGTCCAGACAGAGTGTTACTAAAGGCAATTAGGCACCCTGCTGCTGCTGACGTAATTACTCACATTGCTAACAGAATGCTGAAGACGGGTATAGTTCCTGACGCTCTCCAGACAGCAAGAACTGTATTAATACACAAAGGTGGGGACCTGGACAACTTAAAGAACTGGAGACCGATTACTATATGTTCTGTAGTGAGGAGGGTAATTGCAAAATGCTTGGATAAAATAGTGCGAGAATACATTAACCTAAATCAATACCAACGAGGGTTCGTCATGATGCCTGGCACTTTCATTAACCTCAATATTATTGATGGAATCCTGCGAACAGCTAAAAGTAAGAAAACATCAGCATCTATTGTGTTTCTTGATGTTAGCAAAGCTTTTGATAGTATTGGACATGCTCACCTCATTGCTACCATTGAAAAGTCTGCTTTGCCTGAACAAATCAAGAAACTTCTAATTAACATGCTGACAGGAAATTCTACTCAAAAACATACAGACGGTGGAAATACAGATAAAATCCACTTTAAGCGAGGAGTGATGCAGGGAGATCCCATATCACCACTGCTCTTCAACTGGGGCATTAACCACATCCTGAACGAGTTGACGGTTAGAAACGTTTCAGGAAAATATGGCTTTCAGCTAACTCCTGACACCGAACCACTTACAGCCCTATGTTTTGCTGACGATCTTGTGATCATAGGAAAAGACGAGCAAGCAGCATCTGCCCTTGTGACTAGTGCTATCCACCACCTTCAAGAAATTGGACTGAACGTCAACACAGTGAAATCCAATGCTATTATAATTAAAAACGGAGAGCTTCTACAGCAGGAACTGATTACCACTGCTGGATCAATTATGAGCATTGGGGCAGACAAAGAGATTAAATACCTTGGTGCAACATTTAGGGACACAATAGTATTTAATGAAACACAGGTTCTAGAAAAATTAAAATTAAATCTTGAAAAGCTTACTTCAACTCACTTGCTCCAGCCTAGTCAAAAACTTACAGTTATAAATCAGTTTATTGGGCCCACTTTGATCTATCCTTTCCAGTCGGTTCCAATAGAGAAAATTCCAAAGGTATGGCTCCAGAAAGCAGATAAAATGATCAAAAGTGCTGTGAAGGAAATCCTACAACTACCAAATGACACCCCAAACAGTATGCTGTACACCAGCACAAAGTTTAAGTGATTATCAATAATACGTGCAACTTGGGAAGCTTATCTTCAACAATTAAATATTAACACCAAACTTGAAGATCTAGACGATGAACATGTAAACGTTGTTCGCAATTTTGCAGCCATAAGAACTCGATGCCTCACAGAGTTGCATATATCAGATTAGTCCTCCACAAACTCCGTTAAACAACTTAGGGAGAAACTAAGATGCCAGGAGTTTGAAGCCTGGTGTGCATACCATCAGAAAGGAAGAGGAGTGGCACTCTTTGGCGAAGTTCCTGCTGCCAACACTTGGATTTTGAAACATAATGGGTTATCCAGCTCAGAATGGCGTGACATGTTGAAGATGACAGCTATGGTGGTTCCAGTACGTTCACTTCCGGGACGCTCCACGGGTACAAGCCACTGCAGACATTGCAGTGAGATAGAAACTTTACTGCATGTACTCGGGAATTGTCCTCAGGGAGAGTTGCTGTGAATAAAGCGTCACAACACCATAAGAACTCTGCTTGCCAATGCTTTGCGAAGCACAGGATTAGAAGTCCACAAAGAAGTACACTGTGTGGCTGACTGTGGCAGTAACTGTCGAATTGATGTCATTGCTATCGACAGGAAGAAAGGGACAGCTGAGATCTTAGATCCCACAGTGAGGTTTGAGACATCCTTAGACCAGCCAGCAGAAGTGGATCGTGAAAAGAAGAAAATATATGAGCCCACAATTCCATTCTTCAGTGCCTCATATAATATCAGCAACATCGTGGTCACAGGCCTATTCTTCGGAGCAAGGGGCACAATACCAAAATCATTTGTGCAATGGAGACAACAATATAAGCTCCCTAAACAGCTACAGGACGACATTGTCCTAACGACAATAAAATACTCTGTGGCAATATGCCGAAATCATTTGTATGGAAACCATAACATTTAAATTTGA
Organism: Tenodera sinensis; assembly: GCA_030765045.1. Classification (NCBI taxonomy): domain Eukaryota; kingdom Metazoa; phylum Arthropoda; class Insecta; order Mantodea; family Mantidae; genus Tenodera; species Tenodera sinensis. The sequence continues at coordinate 9,070,224 of CM060963.1, forward strand.
AAGTACTAAACTATAAAATAATCATTTAACTGTGTCATATACTAACAAAAACTTTGTTTTTTGTTGTTGTTTTTTTTTTTTATTAACCTTTTTATGTATTCATTTCAAACACATGAAAGCTATTCTGTGTCACATGGCAAACCTTTATATAAGGTCAGATTTAATAATAAATAAATAATTGAATTTTCTGGCTATAGCCCCTGTAGTCGTATTTACTCTGGACGACTTTTGCATAACTGGTAAACCGTTAGAAATAGACCAAATCATACTATACAAAAAATATAGATGTTGCTAAAATACACAATTTATGTCTCGATGAATTTTCTTGTAGGGTGAACCATTTCGGAAATATTCCTTGTTATGTGTGTGAGTTTCAGAAAACTTAAAACTTTCGTGAAATGGAACATCGTTGTCCATTTTGTTATATGTTAAGTGTACAAAGAGAATGGAATCCCAAAGCTTTAAAAGATTAGACTATCGCACAAAGCCTACTACGAGTATATTCTAATATTACCCTTGCACCTACAAGGAAAGCCCTAATGACCTAGCTGTCAACAGGCCCTTAAACCCTACTCACTCAATCACTCACTCACTCACTCACCCTACAAGGAAATAAGCAATAAGATAATTTGTACAAATGTTTATCTCAACTAACACGAAGAAGAAGAGCTTGTAAAAATGTTTAGTACAGGAGAAGTCATGTGAGTGCAACACATGAGATTTTTGTATAATATCTTAATATAATTATTTTCTTTTCTGTAGTGATTTTAAATTTACATTTATTATTAAGTTTTTAGTGTAGAGTGCTACACGCAATTTGTTACCTAATCACTAGCGTGTTTTAAACTACCGTGTGAAGGATTGGTGGGTCGAAGGCAGGCGATGATATTTGCAGGCTCCACGTGGTTTTTTCTCTTAGCAACATGTGGTTATGAAAGTAGTTCCACCACTGCTCCAATCAGACCGAGAAAGTGGAAGGACACATTTTTAGGCATTGTTTACATCACGACCAATTCTTTCGCTGAAACCAGTATAATAGTGCATTTCTTCGTGTTAAGTTGGCATGGTTTTTCACCATTGTGCATCACGAAGTTCGTTTACAGCAACTTTACCATATTTTGTATTTTACATGTATTAACTTTTGACAATGATTTACGCTTGTAATACAAGTTATATGAGCAATAAAGAATTGACTTGAATTGATTTCGATAAACAAGATTCAAGCATAAATAATTCAAGCTTTTACAATGGTTACTTGCTTTATGTTGGTGAACGTGTGAAAATATGTTTTCTGCATATTTTAAGTAGGTTTTGTGGTTAGTGAATGATTTTAGAAGAATGTGAGTGAGTGAGTTTTGCTTAAGGGCCTGTCGACAACTAGGTCATTAGGGCCCGTTTTAGAAGAATATATTGCGAGATTATAGAAACAATAAAAGCGGCTTTGTTGTGTTTTATTACATCACTTTCACTAAGAAAACAAACTGACGAGCTTGCAGCATATTACAAGTACAGTAGAAGTTAGCATCTTTGGTGGATTCAAATCAATTTGAATTTGGTAAGTATTTCCGTGTAACAAAATTTTGAACTGAATCCACTTCTAAGAGGATTGGGTCGAAGGATTCAGTTCAATCTGCAGTATTCAATCCGGAATGAGAACTCAAATAGATTTGAATTCCTCATGGAAACATAGTGCATGGTAACTTTTTTATGGTCCATGTATATGCCACCTTTAAGATCCAAGATCATAGTGTGTTAATGTTTGCATTTGTATTACTCTGGGTTATTAATTTAGTCTGAGTCACAACTATGTGGTGTGGTAACGGAACCAGAACAGCAAGGCAGCACTCAACATTCGGCAAAGAGTGCCACGAGGCATATTATCGATCAAATTATCAATACAAAATTGAGGTCAATATTGGGCATCGGGAAGTGTTCCTAACAGACCAGTGGTATTTTTTCTATATAGCTTGCGGCTAGAGAGAGCTCTAGCGGCTGTTTATGGTACAGCTTCCTTGAATAATTTCTACATTGAAAAGTCTAATATGTGAGACAGAATATTAGAAGACCCCAAAAGAAAATCGTTCATGTAAATGTTTGTTAAAAGTGTAATTCGTTTTTTGATGTTGGTATGAGATAATTAAATGACGAAAACATGTTGATAAGGTTCATTGTTACGAACAACTAAGTTTGCACAAAGACGTCATAAATCTTTCCATATTTGATTTTAATATATGTGTATAAATATTAGAATTGTTTGTGTTCCATAATAAAAGTAGGGGACGATGAATGGGATCGCTTCCCTAACGAGAAAGAACTATTTGCGCGGATGAATATGAAAAAGGCGGTGTCGCGTCAAAACGACGCCAAAAAACAGTTCACTAGCGTTTCCGTATTCGGCATGGATGGACGCATTTTTATGTGTACACGTCATGAAATAGTAAAAGTGAATTTACTAAGTGTTTAGAGACCTTTAATTAAATTTCGGCGATGCTAGGGAAGCTGATCCGCTAAAATAAGACTTTCTACTGTGATAAGATTTAAAAATTGTGAACAAGAAGGTGCAAATAAAATGTTTGACTAAAGTTAAACCCCAGTGTATGTTCATTCCATCCGTTACCAAGCCCTGAGATCAAAAAGATCTCATTAGCTTAAAGACACAGCGTCGTTAATAATTGCAAAAACTGCACCATATGCATAATATGAATCTAACATGCCGTACCCGACAACGAAACCACGTAGTTAAAATTTGGCCAAGTCCCCTAGCACTTTCCCGGGACGTGAAAAAGCTTCCCGTCGTCCCATTTGAATATGTGTGTATCAACTTTCTCGTCCTGGTTATTGTTGCCATTACTGTATGTGGTAAACCAGCCTTAAATTCACACACATTCACATTCACTTCAAGACTCTATGGAGAAAGTAGAATAATCCTGGCTAAAGAAAAATTTCAGCCTGTAATCAAAGTTGAACTTTGGTGACGCATGCAGTTCTGGGTAAGGAAATATATTAGTGGGGGCAGTCCCATGATAATGGTGGGGGAACCGATTTGAGTCGACTGGGACCCAGATTCCTCACCTCTGCTAAAGATCGCTTTGGATTATAATGCTTGAAGTGCTTAAACGTGACTTTGATTCAGGTCATGTTTCCAGTCCTCTGATTCTTGAGATTAATTCCATGTTTGTGCTTCTAACCATGGTATGCTGTTGAAATAGTACTTCGGTCTGCAAGGTGAGCTGTTGTTCACCTTTACTAGCATTAAAATCCCCAACAATTATTATCGCCACTTCATCATATTTAGTTCTAAGCTCCTCAACATTCCTACTGATTTTTCTAAACATATTTGTGTCATAGAATTTTGTGCAGGTGGATTATAGCTAATAGTAATGCAAATATAATCACTTTTGCATGAATTCCACAGTACTGATTTCTTCCATATTTCTTTTTCTTCTTTTACGTTCAAACCTAGGTACTTCTACACTCAATTCATTTTTATAAATAAGAGGACAATTATTGAGGTGGTAAAACTCAACAAGTAGGTTTGATTATATTTTCTGTCTTAATTAAAGCATTGTTAAGTTTAAGAGTGTGAAAATGCTAGTGCCCTAGGCCTTAAAAGTATGTAATGTCGGTTAAGTTGGTACCTAGATAATTCATTTAGTTGGAATGGAAATGCCATGAAATAGTAGGTACTATCTCCCATGGTATACTTACCCTGTGAGGACACTGCTCTACTCCGCACCAGATCCACCTTGTTGCCGACCAAGATGGCAGGTCTAGTACGCAGCAGATCCCAGTCTTGTAGTCTCGCCAGTTCGTCCTCAGCTCTCTGGAAGCTGGCTTTGTCTATCACTGAGTACATCACAACAAAGGCGTCCGGTGCATCCGACCTGTCCAGCTCCGTCTGAAAGTTTCAAACTTACATTAGAGTTTAAAACATGGAGCCAAAGTTAATCATCTTTCTTAGTCTGAAGTTAAGGTCTTTGGCTGAAGGAAGGACTTGAGCCTAAATCCTCTAAAACAAGGGAAATATGAAGGTTTCAATTAGGAATAGAATGAGTCACTGGGAGAGATGAAAGCCAGCGATCGTTGGGTCATAAAAACCATCATTCAAGCTGCTGATCATATAAGCTTCCTGTATGGGATGAATAATACATACCGAGCGACAACGTGTGCTAGTCACATTAGTGACATCCCGGGTTCAATCCCCGCCCAGTCTTCCTTGTCACTTAGACGAGTGTTGGGATAGTTAATTTCATACCATTATTTCTTTCCCACATTTCATTTCTCTGTCAAGCTTTGAGGCTCCTGGTGTATGGCGGTGCTGGACAGATGATGCAGATGCTTGTGCATCTTGGGGCCAGGTCACTGTCCTCTCCTGGGTGGGGATGCTTGTATGACACCGGACCCGCAGGATGTAGAAAGCTGCGCAGTTGTTAGGGACTTCCGCCCATCTCTGTGGCCCATCTGCCTGAGACCCTCTGTTCCCTCACTTTTATCTTTTCCTCTTGGGGGGTGTTAACCGTAATACATCTGTGGGGATCGCAGTGCACGAGGTCTCTCCCTCTGTGTATACTATTTACCTTTTAGATCAATGCACGGCATAGACAAGGTTCAGAGGTAGGGGGCCTTAGCACTTCGACCATTGAAGCCTTGTGGGCTATGCCTCTGACGGAGTTCCCCAGGGGAGAGGAGTGAGGTGAGGGGATACTTAGAGTGGCCAGACATGAGGAGAGTGATGCTTAACAGCTACACATTTAAACGTTTAAATGAATGCGAGAGGATGGATACATCATGGCCGTCTTATAGCATCGAAAAGAAGAACCAATCTTGAGGTAAGACGTTTCCATAGCAATGGTACCTTGTTGCCGATATTGTGATTAGCATGTACCTGACGAGGAATGGAGCTGTAACGTAAACTGTACGTCTTATTGTAGATATGTACAATGCCTTCCTTTTGTCCCAGCTTACAATGATTGCATGAGTTAGAGATTGCCCTGTGTGCTCACAAGTTCGTTAGCTTCATTCTACATATGTATGTGGGTATTTGCTGTATTTACGTGTGTCTGAGCCTGTATGTCTGTGACTATGCGGTGAGAAGTTCCAATTGTTTTAACCTTTTAATGAATGTTTAACAATGTTAAAAATTGTGACAAAGATAGTGCAGCCTAGCAAAAAACTGAGGGTACTTGGGAACCTGTTTGGTATAGGTACCTATCCAGTTAACGCATTAGGCATTGCTGCGGAACATGGTCACAAAATGCGGTGGCTATTCAAAGAGTGAGGTCCCATGCTTTATACACATCAAACCTTCATAGATACATACTTGCAAAATGGATGTTTTAATTCCTTACACCTTTCTATATTTTTCTACACAGTTGTCATATTTGTTTAACCATTTGTTATAACGTTCTACAAACTTTTGTGTGCCGACGTCATAGAAGTCTATGAGGATAAGTGGTCGTTGCAAACATTTTCAATTGCCGATCTTCACGGATTTTTTCATCCACGATATTGATCACATCTTCTGTGATAATTGATGATCGCGGTTCATTATGAATATTTTCCCATGCGTCCTTGAAAGGTCTTACCCAGTTTGCTCTCACTCATCACATTAGAACCACACATTTCACTAATCTATCCGCTGCTCAAATGTTCCTTGCTGTTAAATACCGAATCAGAGAACGTATTTCACAATCCACAGGCCCATTCATTGTTTTAAACATTCAAACCGACACTGTGAAGAGCACACTGCAGCACTAATAATGCAAATAGCTTCGCTTTACAGCAAGGTATGACGATCTTTATATATTCAGGTGTGCTGATAATGAAAATGCTAGTGAAAATGATGCAAGATTATCTTTTGTTTTGAAGTTATGATAACTATATTCCTATATAAGCTTATGGACGTACTTAGCTCCCTCAGAGGAAGGTCACTGAAGGTGCTGTCATTTTGGCTGGTGATTCTCTGATTAGTGTGAGCAGCAATTGCTTAACATTGATAGTCGGTCTGGGTGGCTCAGTTGGTTAGACGCTGGCCTACGGATCCCAAGGTCGCGGGTTCAAACCCGGCCCAGGCCGATGGTTTTTAAGTGTGCTTAAAAACGACAGCTCCATGTCAGTAGATTTACTGGCATGTTAAAGAATCCTGCGGGACAAAATTCCGGCACACCGGCGACGCTGATGTGATCCTGGCAATTGACAGCGTCGTTAAACAACAAAATAATTTTAAAATTTAACATTGATACACTCCATTTGCTCTGGTATCTGATTTCCATGTCTAAAATTTGCTGGTGGAAGCATTCCCCACTTGCAACACCACAGTTGTCAGCAAAGAAGTTCAAGTGGGAATGTAAGAAATATAACTTTAGGGAGATGTAGCACCCTAGTCTATTGTAGCAGTGCAGCCTATTTGCCACAAGATCGTGTAGTTTTCTGCCCTCTTATTTCCCAGGAATTTTAATTCACTTGAACAAAGGCATAACAAGCTAACTTTTCATCACCTTTCAGGGTAGTATTCAAATGCTCATGTTTGCACAGTTTATGTATCTGGGGACCCACGGAAATCCTATGTTTTATTTTCGCCTCATTAAGACGTGGAAATTTCTCGTAAAAATAGAGAAATGGTTTCCCAGTTTTATCCTTGGCCTTAACATATTTCTTCAATAGGCCCAATTTTATTTGAAGAGCAATTTCTTGGTTTTGATAAGTGCTTAGTGAATAACATTGTGAGATGTTGGTTCGGGTGACTGACAATGAGGCCAACCTTTCCTTCTTCCAGCACACAACCAGAAGAAGCCTGTAACAGACTGAAACTTCCTCCACTCCGATCTTCCCTTCCTCTTCCCCTTGTTGCTACAAGCCTGGGCTAAAAATAACAACAAAATACACACAGCTATTGTTGCCTGAAAATTCATCGCTCTGTCTACCATAAATGGGACTTCAAAGCCTATATGGGAATGGATTGACAATGAATGCTAATAAAATATAATTATAATTAAATATAATTAACTACACTTCTTATAACTTGGAAACGAGAGCTAATTTGAATTTTTTTCATTATCAGCGTGGTTGATATAGTTAACGAACATGTATTTCATCCCAGTTGCATTTTCACTGTTGGTTAGTGTAAGTAAACAAAAATATTAGTGTTGTGTTCTAAAAACTAATGCACATGCAACATAGCCTTACATGAGTAGAAGCTACTGACCTTTGTGTTTGCCAGGTTTATGAAGCACAGTTCTGACTCTTCGCCATTCAGCATGATAGAGACTGTTTGCTCCTTCACCACATCTGCAACAAATCACTTTACATTACACGGCTGCTGCAAATGTCACCATGTACAGTTTAAGGAGTAGGATCAACCATACAAAGTAACCATTAAAGTCTAAAAACAAAATACTTTTTCCATACCACATGAATCTAACTTCAGTTTCACAAAATTAATTTATCTAGCTAATTAAATTATTCAAAGTGACAGCACCTTTCCAAGCTGGAATCACGTTTATCCCTAATGTATTGACAATGTTTAAAAATATTTCAAAGCTGGTGTTTTTAGTTTAAATCTTAGGCTTTGTTTTGGATAATATGACCAAAGCTAGCTTTCTATCTGGACAAGGAGCATTATGAATTTAGGGAGGTGCCCATGGCTTATGTTGATGTGAAAATAACAAAGATATGTTTTGTTAACAAAGTGAGATCTAGGTGATCCTCTACATATTCTCACGGTGTGCTCCCCAAACATGAAGTGTAATAATAATCTGAATGATTCAAATATGTTCTTCTTGAGGGAACCATGACATCCTTTCAATGTGTAACAAGGAGAGGATGGAATTGATGTGGAACTATTTAAATATGCCCACACTCTCTTTTTAGAAAGATTTTAAAACTTTTTAAACCAACTATGGAAAAGAAGGCACATCCGAATAAGCTGGAAAAAGTTATTGTAATACCAATATTTAAAGAAAGGAGATAAGAAAGACTGTGATAATTACACAGGAATCAGTTTACTTAATACTGGATACAAAATTTATGCCAATATAATTAAAAACAAAGTAAGCAAACTTATTAACAACCTTTTGGAAGAATAAAATGGTTTCTGTAATGGTCGATCCTGTTATGATGGCTATTTTTCAATGAAATTATTAATAGGAAAACATAGAGAGTTTAATATAGAAATACAGCTTGCTTTTATAGACTTCTAGAAAGCCTTTGATAAAATTAATAGGAATAAATTGTTTGAAATTTTAGTATACCACAACAGTATATTTTAAATGTGTACAATATCTACAAAATACATTTGATTTCAACTCGTATCAACAATACATATACTGAATGGTTTGAGATTAATACTGGTGTAAGACCAGGTTGTGGGCTCTCGTCCTTGCTGTTTGTAATATATATGAATAGAATTATTCATGAATGGTCAAAAGTGAGACATGGTTCCAATCAGGTTAATAGACTTGATACATTCTGCAGATGATTCAGTGTTAACAGCACACGGAAACAGATTTATGGTTTTGTGTATATAATGTGAATATTGTGACTTTTGTTGGGTGGGTGTGAAGTAAAGTAGACAGATGTAGTCGAGATAAAGAAACACTTTTATTTCCGTAAACAGTAACTTTGTACACTCGTTGCAACAACAAGGAAGTCTTCTCCGATTCTCCAACAGCACGGCTCCGAACTCGTAACACAAAGAACTAACTCTTCTCGTCGGCACAACGCTTCACATCGTCTGTCCGTCTCCGTCGGCACGACTACTCAACCTTCACATACGTCTGACTGACTCTTCCAGAGGCTCCAGAGGCCTTCTCACACTTTACCGCTATTTATATCTCCCAGGCACTATTCTGGAAAGTTCAGTTATTGCGCTGGAGTACAAAGCGGAAGATTCCAGAAGCTTCTATCCTTTTCTCTCTTTCGGCAAGCGCCCCAACAATGCGGCCATGCTCTGTCTCTTTCCTTCGGCTCCTTTGCGGTAGTGCCGACAATAATGCGATGGGTGACACTGCGGTTGTCGGCAATTAGATGCGGCGGGCGCGGTGACAATATTGTGGGGAGAGGACTCCATGAGACCAGTTTAAGTTATGGTAGTGCAGCATGGACACTACGAATGTGCCGATGTACAGCAGCCTATACAAAGTGGGACCATAAAACAACTGGATATGGAACCTATTCCATAAAGGTAATATTATCAGAAGAATTGGTTGACCCATCTTAAACAAATGCCATCTCACACAACTATGCTTTACTACCACACTCAAGACCAAAGATCGCTGGGACGCCCAAACAAGCGTTGGATGGAGAACTTCTCCTTGAGAACGTAACAGGCCAAGTGGTCTAATACTTGCATAGAAGAAGGAGAAGAATAAGAAGGAGGAGAAGAAGAAGAAGAAGAAGGAGGAGGAGAAGGAGAAGAAGAAGGAGTAGGAGAAGAAGGAGGAGGAGGGGAAGAAGAAGGAGGAGGAGAAGGAGGAGGAAAAGAAGGAGAAGAAGAAGGAGGAGGAGAAGAAGAAGGAGGAGAATAAGAAGGAGGAGGAGAAGGAGGAGAAGAAGAAGAAGAAAAGGAGGAGGAGAAGAAGAAGGAGGAGGAGAATAAGAAGGAGGAGGAGAAGAAGGAGAAGAAGGAGAAGGAGGAGAAGGAGAAGAAGAAGGAGGAGGAGAAGAAGGATAAGAAGGAGGAGGAGAAGGAGGAGGAGAAGAAGAAGAAAAGGAGGAGGAGGGGAAGAAGAAGGAGGAGAAGAAGAAGAAGAAAAGGAGGAGGAGGGGAAGAAGAAGGAGGAGGAGAAGGAGGAGGAGAAGAAGGAGAAGAAGGAGGAGAAGGAGAAGAAGAAGGAGTAGGAGAAGAAGAAGAAGGAGTAGGAGAAGAAGAAGGAGGAGGAGAAGAAGGAGGAGGAGAAGAAGAAGGAGGAGGAGAAGGAGGAGGAGAATAAGAAGGAGGAGGAGAAGAAGGAGAAGAAGGAGGAGGAGAAGGAGAAGGAGGAGAAGAAGAAGAAAAGGAGGAGGAGAAGAAGAAGGAGGAGGAGAATAAGAAGGAGGAGGAGAAGAAGGAGGAGGAGAAGGAGAAGGAGGAGAAGGAGAAGAAGAAGGAGGAGGAGAAGAAGAAGGAGGAGGAGAATAAGAAGGAGGAGGAGAAGAAGGAGAAGAAGGAGTAGGAGAAGAAGAAGGAGGAGGAGGAGGGGAAGAAGAAGGAGGAGGAGAATAAGAAGGAGGAGGAGAAGAAGGAGAAGAAGGAGAAGGAGGAGGAGAAGAAGAAGAAGAAAAGGAGGAGGAGAAGAAGAAGAAGGAAGAGGAGAAGAAGGAAGAGGAGAAGAAGGAGGAGGAGAAGAAGAAGAAGAAGAAGACTAAAATATTGTTTACATTCAGTTTTAAAATTGCAATTGCAATCGCACTGCAGCATTCATAACACGGCGGGAAACGTTACAACGTTATGCGGAATAAAAATACCTAAAGAAATGGATTTCATTAGTTTGTATAATTTTATGTTTCACACGGCTTATATAAATAATATAATATAATATTTCACAAAAATCATCATATATATATATTCCAAGACTTAAAAAATCTTATTTATTGAACTCATATGGCACTTTCTACTCATTCTTGTACAACTTATTCTTACAAACTCTTATTCCTCTAAATTTTATCAGAAGAAGCATCACCATCTGCACCATCAAGCGCCATGGAAACCCAGTTATTGTCCGGTTGATAATGGAGGAAAGTTACCTTCGAAACGCGTTCCGGAAAATTATGTTGTAAGTGTTGTTCAGTGTTATTAATTGACTCGCCTTTTAAATTAAATTAATTACAACAACACTGTTTTCAAACTTCTATGAAAGGAAGATAATCTTATTCCTCTGTCTACTTCATGTTACCGATGAACTTTTACAGAAATTATCTAATGCTAATTCTCTTGTAGGTGCAAGGGGGGTATGGGAATACATTAGACTTTAAGTGATAGTGAACTGTTTTAAAACTAGAGCTATGCGATGGCTTTGAAATTCTATTCTCTTTGAATGGCCAAGAGATAACTGAATAACGACCTCCTATTTGAGAAAAGTGTAGGTAAGTATTACAAAACTCACACAAATAACAAGGAATATCTCTGAAATAGTTCACTGCACAGGAAAAAAAACGTTTGAACATTACCTGTATTTTAGCAAGATCTACTTTTTTGTACAGCCAAAAAGTTAATAAGACTGTTCATCTCCAATGGATTCCAGCACACTGTGGAGTCATGGGAAACGAAGCTGCAGACTCACTTGCAAAGAAAGCCACAACAATAAAACAAAAGTCTAAATTCAATTTCTCATATTCCTCAATAAAACGCTTGATCATTAAAAATTTTTGTCATTCATACCTACAAGAAATAGAAACAAATGCCAAAGATAAAAAATGGATTACACTACTTTCCAACCCAGATATAATCCCCCAGAGACCAAGGAAAACAGCTGTTGCAGCCTTCCGACTATTGACAAATCATGACTGCTTAGCAAGTCATCTCTACAGAATTGGTATCTCAGCCTCACCAATATGTGTCCTGTGTAACGATCCAGCAGAAATGAATGAAGACCACTTGAAGACCTGTGAAACATTAAGATCAGAAGAAACTACAGTTCAAAAGTATTGGAAAGCACGAATGCTAATGGCTTCATTGCCAGATGCAAGGCACTAGAAAACAACAACAACGACAACTTTTTTGTACAGTAAGATTTGGTCTATCTCATACGGTTTACCAGTTATACAAAAGTCATCCAGAGTAAACAGGACTACATGGGCTATGGCCAGAAGATTCAAAATATGCATTTAATTTGCCATAAATTATCTTAAACATATAAGCATTTTAATCAACATGCCAGAGTGGATGGCGACGGGAATGCAACCCGCGATCGCCCGAATGCGGGCTACAGACGTTACCCACTGAGCCACCCCGAGACATACTGGAAGGTGCAAAACCCCTGCTGTGAAAATTAACCTCAAATTACGTAGACACTAGCGTGGTTCCCCAACGACCCAGGAGGCCTCTGTTGTATGTTAATGCAATAGTGGTTTTCTTCCGTTCATAACCGCATCATCACGCCGAGAGCCAGGAAGCAAGCGATTATTTATCTGTCAGCAGGGAGCGTGTTTGTGCCCGCCTTGGTCTGTGCAAGCTTGTCTTGCATCACTCACTAAATAAATAAGCCCTCCCAATCACAACTACCATTTCCGTGCTCACGTGCTATTCTTTCTGAAACAGCGTCGCTATACAGTGGCGGCTCCTGCATCTTATGGAGAGAAAAGAAGTAGCGTAAAATTATACTAGCCTGCAGATTATACACTGGACTGCATGAAATGTTACACCAAATTCTTTACCATTTACAGAGGTGATTAGTGTATTCTTTCTCGATTGAGACAAGAGCAAGGGAAGATAGTGTCCTGACCCAGAGTATTTCGGAAGTAGATTTTTATCATAAATAATACTAGGGTCACCAGATATGTATTGAGACAACAAAATATGAATAGTCACAGAAACGTTTAGTTTATCACAGTTTCTCAAAGTATTCTCCCTGGTACTGTATGTAGTGTTCCATCCTCCTGAACCACTTCTGGAAGTATCACTTTGATACGAGGTGACGTCACTAGATATGTATTGAGACAACAAAATATGAATAGTCACAGAAACGTTTAGTTTATCACAGTTTCTCAAAGTATTCTCCCTGGTACTGTATGTTGTGTTCCACCCTCCTGAACCACTTCTGTAAGTATCACTTTGATACGTGGTGACGTCACTAGATATGTATTGAGACAACAAAATATGAATAGTCACATAAACGTTTAGTTTATCACAGTTTCTCAAAGTATTCTCCCTGGTACTGTATGTAGTGTTCCACCCTCCTGAACCACTTCTGGAAGTATCACTTTGATACGAGGTGGCGTCACTAGATATGTATTGAGACAACAAAATATGAATAGTCACAGAAACGTTTTGTTTATCACAGTTTCTCAAAGTATTCTCCCTGGTACTGTATGTGGTGTTCCATCCTGCTGAACCACTTCTGGAAGTATCACTTTGATACGTGGTGACGTCACTAGATATGTATTGAAACAACAAAATATGAATAGTCACAGAAACGTTTTGTTTATCACAGTTTCTCAAAGTATTCTCCCTGGTACTGTATGTAGTGTTGCATCCTCCTGAACCACTTCTGCAAGTATCACTTTGATACGTGGGGACGTCACTAGATATGTATTGAGACAACAAAATATGAATAGTCACAGAAACGTTTTATTTATCACAGTTTCTCAAAGTATTCTCCCTGGTACTGTATGTAGTGTTCCACCCTCCTGAACCACTTCTGGAAGTATCACTTTGATACGAGGTGGCGTCACTAGATATGTATTGAGACAACAAAATATGAATAGTCACAGAAACGTTTTGTTTATCACAGTTTCTCAAAGTATTCTCCCTGGTACTGTATGTAGTGTTCCATCCTCCTGAACCACTTCTGGAAGTATCACTTTGATACAAGGTGACGTCACTAGATATGTATTGAGACAACAAAATATGAATAGTCACAGAAACGTTTTATTTATCACAGTTTCTCAAAGTATTCTCCCTGGTACTGTATGTAGTGTTCCATTCTCCTGAACCACTTCTGGAAGTATCACTTTGATACGAGGTGACGTCACTAGATATGTATTGAGACAACAAAATATGAATAGTCACAGAAACGTTTTGTTTATCACAGTTTCTCAAAGTATTCTCCCTGGTACTGTATGTAGTGTTCCATCCTCCTGAACCACTTGTGGAAGTATCACTTTGATACAAGGTGACGTCACTAGATATGTATTGAGACAACAAAATATGAATAGTCACAGAAACGTTTTGTTTATCACAGTTTCTCAAAGTATTCTCCCTGGTACTGTATGTAGTGTTCCATCCTCCTGAACCGCT
>CM060963.1:9091656-9179156 GCA_030765045.1 Tenodera sinensis
ATAAAAGCTTGAGTTATAAATCCTTGAACCTTGCGTATCCAAATCGATCTCATTCTGGATTGAATTCAACATGGAAACGCGGAACGTATTGAGAATGGAATTGGTCTCAAATAGATTTCAATTTCCCATGAAAGCGTGGTGACTAATAGTGAAGTACAACTTTAAAGAATGCCCGCGAGGGAATGCTATGACGTTTGCAGTCGTTGGCGGTGTTTGTTAATCCTATGTTGGCAGCATTTTGTTTGTGGTTTATTTTAAAGTAGCTGGAGGTAGAAAGTGCGTCTGCTGGGAAGTTGGGTTCTCGAACTGTCGGCCGGCAGATGTTAATAGAGAAAAACAAGTGAAGGACTACATATATGTAGGTATATTAATGCATGTAACTGACCTTTCTGTCTGTCGTAGGCGTTGATGCATTCGGAAGTCATGAACTGGCTGATGAGTGCAGACTTGCCGACTCCCTGAGCGCCGATCATGGCGACACGGTATGTAATGACCTCTGGCACAGGCTCGGGTTCATTGGGCACTTCCTCGAAACTCTCAGGCGCCTCTAGTTCTGCTCCTATCGGCGGCACCAGACTGTTACTTCGCGACCTCCTTCTCCGGAACGAGTCCCCTCGGTTCACCACTCCTGGAAAAACACGCGTACATCAGCGGGTAATGATTTTCAACTCAAGACACCCGTTTTCTGTGCTAAAATTGCATTTTGCTTAAAGAGGTTGCTAAAAACGTGTTTATATAAAATGACTAAACCTAACCTAACTTCCATGAATCAGAAACTGTGAATCATGACTCATAGCGTGACACAAGTAAAATAGCCTTTCCAACGTTTTACATTGTTTCTTCTAAGAAGCAAATCGCCATATTAACTTTAGAATATGGTTGCAACAAATGTGCTTTTCTACGAATTTCTGAATCGATAGGTTTCCAGACAGTAGACTTTACATTGGACTATGACTTCCTGTGAATGCACACTTCTGCAATAGGATTTCTTCCTCTTAATGAAATATAAAACCTTCACATTTATACTATCAAAAACTTACAATCAGAAAACAAATTATCACCTTTTAAAATAAAATTAGGAGACACATAATAGCGTGAGCCGTTCACACTTTATATACATATTAAAATAAACTTTTAAGTAACACACTTAGTTAATGAAACATTTTGTCTTCATAATCCATAATTCAGAAAAAAAATATTGAAACGTTTAGCATATAAACTGTCGTCCAATAGTGGCTAAGAGAAACAGAGGACTGCGTAAATCATTGTTACGTAATTTTAAACAAGGCCTACATCGAATACCTAATTGCGAAATGTAATGGTGCATTTTCCATTAATTTAAAGAGCGATTTAGTTGTTTTATAGAATATCGATACGTTAGGATTAGGCGAGGGTAATGATTGGACTAAAGGGATAGCTTGCTCACAAACCTGATAACACTCATGGAAACGTGTTTTAAGTTTATAAAAATACGTAATTATAATGTGTTGGTAGAAAAAATAACGTGACTTCAGCAAGTAATTAGAAAACTCGTATAGTTGGAGCACTCGCTTCAATTTTCATATCGTTTTGTGATGAACCCTTCACACAACAGTAGGTACTTGTATGAATAACCTATTTTCCACGCAATGTCGCAATTCACTTTTGTGCAAGCTAAACACCAAAATTTACGCTTCAGTTGCACTGGAGGTCTACTAAGGAAAATATAAGATTCAAATACTTTAAATTACAAGACAAAACTCCACAATATTAGAACGATTCTGATGTGTTGCACTCTTATAGAGAAATATTGTAGACCTATACGGTAGTCAAATCTTTAAGAGCTAGTCGCTATGTGATAGCTTTAACATTCTGTTCTCTTTGCACGACAAGAAAAGAGAAAGAAGAGAGAAAGAATAGCGAGTTGCAATTTGAGAAAGGTATAAGTATTGGAAGATTTAAACAAATAACAAAACTTCTCAGAACGATGAACCGCACCAAAAATATACTTTAAATTAATTATGTTGCTGGTTTACCAGTTATACAAAAGCCATTCATGTTAAAATAAAGCTAACTTCTCAGGCTATCCCCAGAACATTCAAAACATACCTACATTTTTTGGATGGAATGTTCTACTTAACGTTACGTAATAGTGACAGTACAATCATACTGCACGATACGTTTCGGTGTATGGAAGGATCCGTCGCCCCCAAAATAAAGATGGCGTGATGTTATCATGGCCTAGTCCTAGCTGGCAGCATTTGCTACGGCAGGCAAACGGCCAGGGTCACAACAAACACAAAAATGTCATGGGCAGTCTCGTGACTACGCGTGATATTCCTACATTCAAGATATCAGCTTAAATACGAGCCATTTTAACATTAGATGAATCATATGGGGTGAGATTTAAGTTGTTATATATAAGAACGTGTGCATATGTACGGTATGTCTGGATGGAAGTGGAATAATCTGCCAGATGAAGGACCTGAGGGAGTGGATGTAAACTAACAAACAATTCCAATAAATGGTTTTAATTAAATGCACAGTTAACTAGATAATCGCGTTTAAAGGTGAGAGTGTGTGGCAACGTGGCGCAACCTGTTGATCGACTACTCGGCTTCTACCGCCGTACCAATGAACTATTCTATTGCTCTATAAAAACTAGTTAAGTAATGATAGCCATGTATTCAATTCAGGTGTTTTATCACGCTGCGCCAGACACTAGAAAATTGCGTGAAAAAGTAAGGTTATGGCTAATTGCCCCACATGAAAACATTACCTCAAATCTTACATTTCCGCATAATTACAAAGATTTTATTTAGTACGTTTAAAGGGTGAATAGTATACAATACATTATGCCTTGAGAGCAATCTAAGGGGGAAATATATATCTCGGCGTGTATGTTTCAGTGTTTCTTCCTTAAAAGATTCTAAATCGTTGAACCGATTCACACCAAACTTGTGAAACGGTTTCCATTCTAAGTTCTCAGAACTCAAATGAGAAATCCGGAGGCCTTAAAATCGTTCGTCAGATGTCTTACATAAGTAATGCATTATTAGCTCACGACGGAAATAATAGCAATTTTGGAAGAGAAGAAGCACATAATTTTATATGTAGGTATACCAGGTGGTTCATTTGTTGGTAATTATTTGTGGAGATAGGCAACACTTCATACCCTGAAAGCAACAAGGTCGGAATTACCCTGCTTGCCGACCGTCTGGTACCCATGCAAATCTAACCTGTTCTTTATGGGAAAATGGACCTTATACATTAGAAGCAGTCCATTCCAAAAGCATGCGCTGCTAAGATCTACATCCGATTTTTTGTGATGGAGTTGTGAGTGTTGGACGAGACAGCTGTTGGAAGTGTGTGTGTGTGTGTGTGTGTGTGTGTGTGTGTGTGTGTGTGTGTGTGTGTGTGTGTGTGCAGCTGTTGAGAGAAATGTGAGTGTGTCATCAAAGACAGTTTTGGGGTTGTTATTTACAGACAGACAGAGACATACATGCGGACCTTAAAATGCTGTGTTTTATTAGGTGGCTTCAAAACATATTTCCTGTGAAATCTCGACATCGAATTTTTGGGTGGATTACAATACTTCCTCTACTTACTTTACGTAGTAGAGAAACTAAAAAGAGAACTTGTTTTTGTACTTCAGTTTTGGAAGACAAATAAAGCGACAGAAAACGTCACTTTGGTGTCAGCAGTGGGATTTATGCATTTATCACATTGTTACATCGTGCATTACTTTAATGAAGACAGAGAATCAATAACTGAGTGTGTTTTTGTGTGTGAAACACAAACATTCACAATGATCCACTTGATGTACGCTCCTGAGTGATTCAAGTGACTTCATTAAAGCCACAGAGGTACATAAGTGGCAGAGAAGGCAACGTTCGCTCCAGCAGCCAGAGTAGATATTCATAATGTGGTATGTTCGTATCGAGTACAAACAGATACGCATCAAGTGCACCCTACAAGCTACCACAGAATAAGGTTTTCAAACACTGGACACGATGTTCACGTCTAGATGGTTACATCTCAAGTGTCACACTCAGAGATGAGTGAGGATAATAACAGACCTAGCTATAACGTTGATTTATATTCATCATGTGTATGTCTAATTCGATGTCACAATTTCAGCGGAAATGTATGTTTAGAAAAAGGTCCGTGTGTGTGTGTGTGTCTGTCAGTCTGTGGACAGCATAACTCAAAAACGAAAAGTCGGTTAAAAAGTAAACTTGGTATTTAAGTTTAATGTCCTTCAAGGATGCGACACGAAGATTTTGAACAAAACTCCTCCAACCCAAACTACCCTTTATATGGGATACTTTTCGAAACTTTTGATTTTCTTGAAAATGGTTGTAACGATTTTGTTAAAATGACATATATATGAGACATTTTTCACAAATGAAATGTATATTTTGAATTTTCTGCCTATAGCTTATGTAGTCCTCTTTACTCTGAACGACTTTTGAATAACTCCTAAACCGTAAGAGTTAGACAAAATCTTAATACCTATACAAAATGTAGATTTCGCTAAAAAACACAATTTATGTCTAAATACATTTTTTTTGTAGAGTGAACCATTTCGGAGATTTACCTTACTATTGGAGTGAGTGTTGGACAACTTATAGTAGGTACAAGTTCTTGGTTGGAAAGGAAGGCGTACGCTAAGAAGGGATATTGCTGCACTCACTCACTCCCTCCCTCACTCACTCACTGACTCACTCACTCACTCACTCACTCCCTCACTCACTCACTCCCCCCTCACTCACTCACTCACTCACTCACTCACTCACTCCCTCACTCACTCACTCACGCACTCCCTCACTCACTCCCTCACTCACTCACTCACTCACTCTCTCACTCACTCACTCCCTCACTCTCTCACTCACTCACTCACTCCCTCACTCACTCACTCCCTCACTCACTCACTCCCTCACTCACTCCCTCACTCACTCCCTCCCTCACTCACTCAGTCCCTCACTCACTCACTCACTCACTCCCTCACTCTCTCACTCACTCCCTCACTCACTCACTCACTCCCTCACTCACTCCCTCACTCACTCACTCCCTCACTCACTCACTCCCTCACTCACTCCCTCACTCACTCACTCCCTCACTCACTCACTCACTGCCTCCCTCACTCACTCCCTCACTCACTCACTCCATCTCTCACTCCCTCACTCACTCACTCACCCACTCAATCACTCCCTCACTCACTCACTCCCTCACTCACTCACTCACCCACTCCCTCCCTCACTCACTCCCTCCCTCACTCACTCCCTCCCTCCCTCACTCACTCACTCACTCCCTCACTCACTCACTCCCTCACTCACTTACTCACTCCCTCACTCACTCCCTCCCTCACTCACTCACTTCCTCACTCACTCACTCCCTCACTCACTCACTCCCTCACTCACTCACTCACTCACTGCCTCCCTCACTCACTCCCTCACTCACTCACTCCCTCACTCACTCACTCCCTCACTCCCTCACTCACTCCCTCCCTCCCTCCCTCACTCACTCCCTCCCTCACTCACTCACTGCCTCCCTCACTCACTCCCTCACTCACTCACTCCCTCACTCACTCACTCACTCCCTCACTCACTCCCTCCCTCACTCCCTCCCTCACTCACTCACTCACCCACTCACTCACTCCCTCACTCACTCACTCACTCACTCACCCACTCACTCACTCCCTCCCTCACTCACTCACTCACTCTTTATAGGTAATACACACAGCGCCATAGAGTGAAAAACAAAAGAAAATACAAAGTCTCGAGGGTTTGCACGATAAGACGTGAAATCGATTCAAGGCGTTATGATTAAAAGGAAGTGACGACGCCAGCCCCAAGAAGAGAGATTGTGACGTCATTTCCAACGTTCCGTTACTTGCATACAAAGTGCTTTGTTTCCTACATTCACACGAGCTTCTCTACTCTTCTCTTCTACAAACTAGTCCTATTCCTCTGTCTACTTCATGTTAATAAACATCAACATTTGCACAAATGTTCTTGTTCGTAATTTTCTTGTACATAACTTCAAGTAAGTTTTAGTGATGGTCACTATGTGATGATTTTGAAATTCTGTTCTCCCTGCATGGTCAAGAAGTATAATAATCAATAACGACTTCCATTTCAAAAAAGGGGCAAACTTCTGCAAACCAACCCCGTCGAAGAAAAAATTATCCCAAAATATCCGTTAGGTACGTATAAATACTAGCTTCCAAAAATATCTCAAACCGCCAAGAAAATTCCCAAAGTTGCGCAAAAGACAACGCTCACGAAAAAAGACAATGAATGGCATGCTTGTATGCTGAATCTTCCATTGCAGTTTTGTGGGCGCCTTATTACGTAATGATGTATCTATATGTGTCAAGTGAGCTGGGTTTCCTCGCTTTGTTGCAAAGACCTTTCAGATTACCCTGGGCCTATCCCTTGGTCAGTGTTGCCAA
The DNA here is from genome assembly GCA_030765045.1 of Tenodera sinensis. Lineage (NCBI taxonomy): Eukaryota > Metazoa > Arthropoda > Insecta > Mantodea > Mantidae > Tenodera > Tenodera sinensis. Next base: position 9,098,093 of record CM060963.1, read on the forward strand.
CTGCAGCACAATTCCGCTACGTATAGCGTAGTTTGAGCCTTCGGGAAACATTGCTGTGCAGAATGAAAACGTGGGAAAATGTAGCGACTTTTGTTAACTTTAGTTTGAAAATAAATTTATAATATTATAATAATAGTAATATAATGCCACTTTGGTATCCAAATTACAGCAAGAAAAATTTTTCAGACAATACTTTATGCGGATGACCAGGTTACTTTAGCAATAAGCTGCAAATTAGCGCCCTTGAATGCAATAAAATAGCTAGAAATTTTGAAATGAAAATTTCCCCATCTAAAACTAAAGCAATAGTTCTTGTGTTAAAAATATAAAGAGTCAAGATTGTGATAGAAAACCAGACAATTGAACAAGTATTTAATAATTGTTGGAAATAAGTGATTTGCTTTACTTGGATGGGAAATGCAGGAAAACGACTTATTTATCTGCTTTTGTCATGTCTCCTTTGTTTTATAATAGTTACTGCCATTAGTTGTATTATGTTCTAACGGTTGTTCGCTCTATAGCACAATTTATACAATGTATATTGGTTAACTACAGTTTAAAAGCGCACTTCAAGAATAATAATGTTAAATTTGTAGGTTAAGTTGACTGTTACAGAAGGCATGTGTATACATATGTATGTACGTCATTGGAGTTGATGACGAATCATGTAAAATAGTCACTTCAATATCGCACCTTACAAATTTTCACAATGTGTAATTAATTAAAAAGAACATGTTCTATCGGGTGAAATTGTGAATCTAAACCATTCTCGATTCACGGCACCAAGGACTCTATAGAGGAAGATAGCGCATGCGCAGGAATGTTATTATGCTCAGGTCGTTCATCCCAGTACACGGATGGCTAAAGGACTACATATCTTTCGTATTAAAATACCAAAACGAATGTAAAAAAATTGTCGTAAACGTTCGTTCTCACACTTCAACGTTCTCCTGCGTTCAAACCGTACATTTCCGAACAGGGGTTGCTATTTGAAAAGCGACCAGTTTGCCATCCCGCACAACGTACTAAGCGTTGTCAGTGCCCAGTAGAAGGGCAGAGCACGGTGATAACAGTATCCCATTACTCGCAAGCCTATGTTACCACTCGGTCTTATCAACAGCTAGTTTTTAAGATAAAATCAGCTGCAACAAGGAGGCGCACGATAACAGCCGTAACGCCTCGCTGAATATCACAAGCTGTGAGGGAGAGAGATAACTAACGCAATTATATTAATACGCTCTTCTATAGCATGTGCTGCCTATCGATTTGAATGTACACATTTACTAAACTATCTGTAAACCTCCACAGGCAACAAGCAAGACTGTACCTACTATAAGTTGTCCAACACTTACTCACTCCAATAGTAAGGTAAATCTCCGAAATGGTTCACTCTACGAACAAATTATTTAGACATCAATTGTGTATTTTAACAAGATCTACATTTTTCTGCAGTAAGATTTAGTACATCTCTTACAGTTTACTAGTTATGCAAAATTTACCCAGAGTAAATGAAAACACGAAATTCGACTGAATTTCAATTTTTTTTTCAATTAACGTCCTCCAACATTGTGTCATATCGGACGAATGAATGAAATGAAATGGGTGAAATGATGCTCAAATGAGCCCGAGGTCCATGGAGCTTTAAGTTTACCGACATTTGTCTTCTCAGGGTAGGGAAAACCTCGGAAAAAAACCTTACCCGGGTAAGCGAGATTCGAACTCGCGACCTCTTGAACGTGAGACAGATACGCTAACCATCACGCTACCGAGGCGGGCAGAGAGATCAATGAATATCCTACAGATTAGCCCTTTCTTTGTTATTTTGCGAGGCAGTGGAAATCAGCAAGTATTGTTATGTTGGCAGTATTCGAGCTACTACTATTATTGTGCCAAGGATATAGACATTCTTGCGAGCTTTTGTAGGCATTACATAAATTAAATAAGTAATTGTGTGAAGTGAACTAAGGTTTCCAACTATAGACAGTAACTTTTGCCTTATATTAAAGGTTATCTGGGCAACTCTGGTGGAAAACGGTGCAGTGATGTAGAAGCCTGTATGGACATACACACTTAAGTACGTATTCAGACTTTCATATGTACGCATTAACGTTTAGAATATTTTAGTTTCTTATACCGTAACTTATCCAGCTTTATCCTTTCGTGTTGATTGTGTAAAAAGCCACTTTCTAATCGCACATGGTAACGTTATGTCAATGTGCATACTGAAGGGCGAAGATGGGCTTGTTTATTTCAAGAGGCACATGCTGCTCGGAACAAAAAGGAAGCATTTACCCAGATTCTGTGCTGACAGCAGATTCAGCAGCACACACTTACAGAATGAAAAGAGGCGGTGCCAAATCGGTTTCGTTAAGTGCCAGTTGCCTGCCAAAGCTCCCGAAATAAACTTTTTTGTGTTCAGTCGCGACGCGTGAGACCAAAGTTGGATATCAACTGCAGAATAAGGCATAAGTCTCAAGTAGAGACCCAGGAGACAATGTGCTTGGGCAATGTTGGGACAAATTGTGTGTTTGCATAGGTCAGTCTCAAAAATCATCAATCCATTTTGATAGTTCTTTCACCATTGAAAAGCTTAACTCCTCATTGACATTATCTGTAACACGCTTTCCAATTTAATGTCATGAATTGCTGATAGGTATATTTAAAATAATTAACAAGACCCTGCAACTGAATATAAACACATTTGAATTATAACAAACATCCGAACATTCAGAGTGATGTTCTAGTGAGCATACTGAGGCGAAATCAAAAAATACGGAAAAGTAGGTTATGTTATGAAATCAGTTTGAGACGTTTACTATTGTTACTCTCCCAGCCTACTGGATTAATTGTAATCCCAACTGTAAAAATACATTTTAATTAAAATGTATGAATGTTATTGTAAGTTGTTTACTTTTAATTCACTATTAATATTAAATAAGTGAATTACTAATTATTTGGTGGAATACTCCAAACAAATACCACTCGAGGTTTTCATATTTGGAACAATGTTTCTTGCGCTCACAAAATTATCACGTGAAACAGTCTCGTGCTATTACTAGAGATAATTCCATGAAATACAAAATAGATGTAAAATTAAACTATTTCTGTTTATCTCAGTTTATATGAAGTAAATATACAAAATCTGATATGTTGCACTCACATGACTTTCTCTACTCTTGTGGCTGGGATGACATTGATATTGCATTCACTTTACACGGCCACTAGAAAAAATCATGAGTAGCGACTTTCCATTTGAGAATAAATATAAGTACTGAAAAATTCACACAATAACGAGGAATATGTTATTTCTACAAAAATGCATTTGACATGAACTGTGGGCTTTAACAAATCTCCATTTTTGTGTAGTAAGATTTTATCTGTCTTATGGTGTACTGCTTATGCAGAGATGATTCTACTGTCAGAAAATTTAAAATCTACATTTTCTTTGTCATGAAAATATTTTAAACATATGGCATTTTAATAACAATTATAACAGCAATTTTTGAGAAAATTAAATTGTTTGGGTGGAGTAAAATGTTATCCCTACTTACTACACGCAGTAAGGAAGTAAAACGCTCTGATGGAATTGTGAACATACTACTGTGTTAGAACCTTTTTCTTTGTTTCCATCAGGGAGATGGATAAACTCTATTAATTAAACCGCTTAAGTTGTAAAAAACGTGACAAATGCGCTTGGCAATGTGACAAGTGTGTCAAAAAACAATGTCAACTGCAAAATGTGACAGTTGGCAAGCCGGTAGAGATTTCTGTTTGTACTACATAGCCGCAATTATATCTGCTAGCAAAGACACTCAAATCGCATCACTTCGTAATATGTAGTAATAAATCTACAGGACTCGACTCTCCTTAGGTCCGCCTACTGTATTCCCATATTCTCCTTGCACCTACAAGGAAATAAGCAATAAGATAATTTGTACAAATGTTTATCTTAACTAACACGAAGAAGATATAGGAATAAGAGTTTGTAAGAATGGTTAGTACAAGAGTAGAGAAAGTCATGTGAGTGCAACACATCAGATTTTTAATTCTGTAAGTGTACAGTATATAGGAAAATGATAAAGTTATGTTTCGGTTTAACATAGAGAACTCGCCGTTAATGTCTGCGCACTCATATGTCCAATACCCTCGAGTATATTGATACGTGCTAGGCGGCTAATGTTCCACTCATGTTAGGCCCAGCCAATCACCACAACATATACAAACACCTAACAAATATACAATCAGCTCTTCAAAATGTAACAGCCTCATCTTTCCTTGTCCTGTCCACTCAGCACATCCATTTACCTATCTCTACATCTTCATACACTCATTCACTGACTTACTCATCACTCACTCACTCATTCATTCACTCACTCACACACTCACACACTCACTTACTCACTCACTTACTCACTCACACACTCACTTACTCACTCACACACTCACTTGCTCACTCAGTCACTCACTCACTTACTCACTCACTCACACATCCACTCACTCACACTCACTCACACACTCACTTACTCACACACTCACTTACTCACTCATTCACACACTCACTTACTCACTCAGTCACTCACTCACTTACTCACTCACTTACTCACTCACACACCCACTCACTCACTCACTCACTCACTCACTTACTCACTCACTCACTTACTCACTCACTCACTCACTCACTCAGTCACTCACTCACACACTCACTTACTCACTCACTTACTCACTCACACACCCACTCACTCACTCACTCACTTACTCACGCACACACTCACTTACTCACTCACACACTCACTTACTCACTCACTCACTTACTCACTCCCTCACTCACACACTCACTCACTCACACACCCACTCACACACTCACTCACTCACACACCCACTCACACACTCGCTCAGTTACTCACTCAGTCACTCACTCACACACTCACTTACTCACTCACTCACTTACTCACTCACACATCCACTCACTCAGTCATTAATTCACTCACTCACACACGCACACACTCACTGACTCACTCACTTACTCACTCACTCAGTCACTCACTCACACACTCACTTACTCACTCACTTACTCACTCACACACCCACTCACTCACTCACTTACTCACTCACACACTCACTTACTCACTCACTCACTCACACACTCACTTACTCACTCACTCACTTACTCACTCCCTCACTGACACACTCACTCACACACTCACTCACTCACACACTCACTCACACACCCACTCACACACTCGCTCACTTACTCACACAATCACTCTCTCACTCACTCATTCACTCACTTACTCACTCACTTACTCACTCACTCTCTCACTCACTCATTCCTCACTCACTCACACTCACTCCCTCACTGACACACTCACTCACTCCCTCACACTCACTCCCTCACTGACACACTCACTCTCTCACTCACTCACTTACACACTTACTCACTCATTCACTCTCTCACTCACACACTCACTCACTCTCTCACTCACTCATTCACTCACTCACTTTCACACTTACTCACTCATTCACTCTCTCACTCACTCATTCACTCACTCACTTTCACACTTGCTCACTCATTCACTCTCTCTCACACACTCACTCACTCTCTCACTCACTCACTCGCTCATTCACACACTTACTCACTCACACACTTACTCACTCATTCACTCACTCACTCTCTCACTCACTCATTCACTCACTCACTTTCACACTTACTCACTCATTCACTCACTCACTCTCTCACTCACTCTCTCACTCACTCATTCACTTACTCACTCACACACTTACTCACTCATTCACTCACTCACTCTCTCACTCACACACTCACTCACTCACTCGCTCATTCACACACTTACTCACTCACACACTTACACACTCACTCACTCATTCACTCACTCATTCACTCACTCACTTTCACACTTACTCACTCATTCACTCTCTCACTCACTCATTCACTCACTCACTTTCATACTTACTCACTCATTCACTCTCTCACTCACACACTCACTCACTCTCTCACTCACTCACTCGCTCATTCACACACTTACTCACTCACACACTTACTCACTCCCTCACTCACACACTCACTCACTCTCTCACTCACTCATTCAATCATTCATCCACTCACTCACTCACTCACTCACACACTTACTCACTCCCTCACTCACACACTCACTCACTCTCTCACTCACTCAGTCACTCATTCATTCATCCACTCACTTACTCCCTCACTCACACACTCACTCACTCTCTCACTCACTCACTCACTCGCTCATTCACACACTTACTCACTCACACACTTACTCACTCCCTCACTCACACACTCACTCACTCTCTCACTCACTCACTCATTCAATCATTCATCCACTCACTCACTCACTCACACACTTACTCACTCCCTCACTCACACACTCACTCACTCTCTCACTCACTCAGTCACTCATTCATTCATCCACTTACTTACTCCCTCACTCACACACTCACTCACTCTCTCACTCACTCACTCATTCATCCACTCACACACTCACTCACTCACTCACACACTCACTCACTCGCTCACTCCCTCACTGACACTCACTCACTGAAGATATATCACCTAATTCAGACCGTTCACGCTCAACTTACGATGACGCTCTCGCTGATCCTTACACTCACGCTCACCTTTCTCTAAAAATGTGTCTTTTACATCCAGGCAGTCACAAAACATTCCGGTGAAATATCAATATAAGATGCTTAGGTGGAGTGAAATGGTTATCGTATTTAAGTAAGTACGTAGATACGTATAAGAGAAAGTAGAAGTTTGTTTTTTGCATCGATTTTCATGAAGTTTGAGTGATATTAAAGTGTGGTCCAATACGAGGTAGTGTTATGTCCATTTGTTACTGGCGATCTGCTGATACAATTGAGGGAGGCCTGGTCCAAGTGAAGTTTGAGTGATATTAAAGTGTGGTCCAATACGAGGTAGTGTTATGTCCATTTGCTGTTGGCGATCTGCTGATACAATTGAGGGAGGCCTGGTCCAAGTGAAGTTTGAGTGATATTAAAGTGTGATCCAATACGAGGTAGTGTTATGTCCATTTGCTGTTGGCGATCTGCTGATTCAATAGAGGGAGGCCTGGTCCAAGTGAAGTTTGAGTGATATTAAAGTGTGGTCCAATACGAGGTAGTGTTGTTTCCATTTGCTACTGGCGATCTGCTGATACAATTGAGGGAGGCCTGGTCCAAGTGAAGTTTGAGTGATATTAAAGTGTGGTCCAATACGAGGTAGTGTTGTTTCCATTTGCTACTGGCGATCTGCTGATACAATTGAGGGAGGCCTGGTCCAAGTGAAGTTTGAGTGATATTAAAGTGTGGTCCAATACGAGGTAGTGTTATGTCCATTTGCTGTTGGCGATCTGCTGATACAATTGAGGGAGGCCTGGTCCAAGTGAAGTTTGAGTGATATTAAAGTGTGGTCCAATACGAGGTAGTGTTATGTCCATTTGCTACTGGCGATCTGCTGATACAATTGAGGGAGGCCTGGTCCAAGTGAAGTTTGAGTGATATTAAAGTGTGGTCCAATACGAGGTAGTGTTGTTTCCATTTGCTGTTGGCGATCTGCTGATACAATTGAGGGAGGCCTGGTCCAAGTGAAGTTTGAGTGATATTAAAGTGTGGTCCAATACGAGGTAGTGTTATGTCCATTTGTTACTGGCGATCTGCTGATACAATTGAGGGAGGCCTGGTCCAAGTGAAGTTTGAGTGATATTAAAGTGTGGTCCAATACGAGGTAGTGTTATGTCCATTTGCTGTTGGCGATCTGCTGATACAATTGAGGGAGGCCTGGTCCAAGTGAAGTTTGAGTGATATTAAAGTGTGGTCCAATACGAGGTAGTGTTGTTTCCATTTGCTGTTGGCGATCTGCTGATACAATTGAGGGAGGCCTGGTCCAAGTGAAGTTTGAGTGATATTAAAGTGTGGTACAATACGAGGTAGTGTTGTGTCCATTTGCTACTGGCGATCTGCTGATACAATTGAGGGAGGCCTGGTCCAAGTGAAATTTGAGTGATATTAAAGTGTGGTCCAATACGAGGTAGTGTTGTTTCCATTTGCTACTGGCGATCTGCTGATACAATTGAGGGAGGCCTGGTCCAAGTGAAGTTTGAGTGATATTAAACTGTGGTCCAATACGAGGTAGTGTTGTTTCCATTTGCTCTTGGCGATCTGCTGATACAATTGAGGGAGGCCTGGTCCAAGTGAAGTTTGAGTGATATTAAAGTGTGGTCCAATACGAGGTAGTGTTGTTTCCATTTGCTCTTGGCGATCTGCTGATACAATTGAGGGAGGCCTGGTCCAAGTGAAGTTTGAGTGATATTAAAGTGTGGTCCAATACGAGGTAGTGTTGTTTCCATTTGTTACTGGCGATCTGCTGATACAATTGAGGGAGGCCTGGTCCAAGTGAAGTTTGAGTGATATTAAAGTGTGGTCCAATACGAGGTAGTGTTATGTCCATTTGCTGTTGGCGATCTGCTGATACAATTGAGGGAGGCCTGGTCCAAGTGAAGTTTGAGTGATATTAAAGTGTGATCCAATACGAGGTAGTGTTATGTCCATTTGCTGTTGGCGATCTGCTGATTCAATAGAGGGAGGCCTGGTCCAAGTGAAGTTTGAGTGATATTAAAGTGTGGTCCAATACGAGGTAGTGTTGTTTCCATTTGCTACTGGCGATCTGCTGATACAATTGAGGGAGGCCTGGTCCAAGTGAAGTTTGAGTGATATTAAAGTGTGGTCCAATACGAGGTAGTGTTGTTTCCATTTGCTACTGGCGATCTGCTGATACAATTGAGGGAGGCCTGGTCCAAGTGAAGTTTGAGTGATATTAAAGTGTGGTCCAATACGAGGTAGTGTTATGTCCATTTGCTGTTGGCGATCTGCTGATACAATTGAGGGAGGCCTGGTCCAAGTGAAGTTTGAGTGATATTAAAGTGTGGTCCAATACGAGGTAGTGTTATGTCCATTTGCTACTGGCGATCTGCTGATACAATTGAGGGAGGCCTGGTCCAAGTGAAGTTTGAGTGATATTAAAGTGTGGTCCAATACGAGGTAGTGTTGTTTCCATTTGCTGTTGGCGATCTGCTGATACAATTGAGGGAGGCCTGGTCCAAGTGAAGTTTGAGTGATATTAAAGTGTGGTCCAATACGAGGTAGTGTTATGTCCATTTGTTACTGGCGATCTGCTGATACAATTGAGGGAGGCCTGGTCCAAGTGAAGTTTGAGTGATATTAAAGTGTGGTCCAATACGAGGTAGTGTTATGTCCATTTGCTGTTGGCGATCTGCTGATACAATTGAGGGAGGCCTGGTCCAAGTGAAGTTTGAGTGATATTAAAGTGTGGTCCAATACGAGGTAGTGTTGTTTCCATTTGCTGTTGGCGATCTGCTGATACAATTGAGGGAGGCCTGGTCCAAGTGAAGTTTGAGTGATATTAAAGTGTGGTACAATACGAGGTAGTGTTGTGTCCATTTGCTACTGGCGATCTGCTGATACAATTGAGGGAGGCCTGGTCCAAGTGAAATTTGAGTGATATTAAAGTGTGGTCCAATACGAGGTAGTGTTGTTTCCATTTGCTACTGGCGATCTGCTGATACAATTGAGGGAGGCCTGGTCCAAGTGAAGTTTGAGTGATATTAAACTGTGGTCCAATACGAGGTAGTGTTGTTTCCATTTGCTCTTGGCGATCTGCTGATACAATTGAGGGAGGCCTGGTCCAAGTGAAGTTTGAGTGATATTAAAGTGTGGTCCAATACGAGGTAGTGTTGTTTCCATTTGCTCTTGGCGATCTGCTGATACAATTGAGGGAGGCCTGGTCCAAGTGAAGTTTGAGTGATATTAAAGTGTGGTCCAATACGAGGTAGTGTTGTTTCCATTTGTTACTGGCGATCTGCTGATACAATTGAGGGAGGCCTGGTCCAAGTGAAGTTTGAGTGATATTAAAGTGTGGTCCAATACGAGGTAGTGTTATGTCCATTTGCTGTTGACGATCTGCTGATACAATTGAGGGAGGCCTGGTCCAAGTGAAGTTTGAGTGATATTAAAGTGTGGTCCAATACGAGGTAGTGTTATGTCCATTTGCTGTTGGCGATCTGCTGATACAATTGAGGGAGGCCTGGTCCAAGTGAAGTTTGAGTGATATTAAAGTGTGGTCCAATACGAGGTAGTGTTATGTCCATTTGCTGTTGGCGATCTGCTGATACAATTGAGGGAGGCCTGGTCCAAGTGAAGTTTGAGTGATATTAAAGTGTGGTCCAATACGAGGTAGTGTTATTTCCATTTGCTGTTGGCCATCTGCTGATACAATTGAGGGAGGCCTGGTCCAAGTGAAGTTTGAGTGATATTAAAGTGTGGTCCAATACGAGGTAGTGTTATTTCCATTTGCTGTTGGCCATCTGCTTAATCAGACTATACAATTGAGGGAGGCCTGGTCCAAATGAATCTCATGTATTGAATAGCCAGAGGGCGATAGCATCGCTTGCCTCAAACTGTTCTAATTGTGCACTGCCGCTACTGTTGAGATTCACCATATACCTACCTACTCCCATATCAAAATATGGATGACATGTTACATTCACATAGCCTTCGCTACCCTCTCTCGTTTATATGTGCGTATGCAATATAGGTATTGTTAAATTGTATTTCCTTTAATACGTATATTAAGTTGGAAGTATCGTATTGCACCCAAAAATTCAATATCGAGATTTCCTCACAAACACATGCTAAATACCAAACTTGCTGTTTAAGTTCAGCATCGGGCCCTAATGATCTTGTTGTCGATGGGCCCTTAAATACCACTCAGTCACTCTCTCAGTCTCTCACTCAGTCACTCTCACTCACTTGCTCTCACTCACTCAGTCACTCTCACCCACTCAGTCACTCTCACTCATTCATTCACTCAATCAGTCACTCTCAGTCACTCGGCCACCCTCACTCACTCTGTCACTCACTCAATCAGTTACTCACTCACTCTCTCACTCAGTCACTAGTCACTCTCACTCACTCAGTCTCTCACTCACTCTCTCTCACTCACGCAGTCACTCTCTCAGTTAGTCACTCTCACTCACTCAGTCACTCTCACTCAGTCACTCTCACTCATTGTCTCACTCAGTCACTCTCACTCACTCAAATTTAGCAGCTTCCAAGAATACCACAAAGATTTTCACACAAGAGGCCCATCCTAACCTTTAAATGGAACATTTTTTGAAATTCTAAAAGAGTCTTCCGGGCTGATTTGCCGTGGTCTGCTGGAGTAACTTGGTCCAGACGTTTCGTCCACTACTTCGGTGGACATCATCGGTGGCGTGGTCGAAATCTTCTTGGTGAAGGTACTGCAGGCTGGCTGACTCACTCTCGTAACTAAAAACTAACTGTACACGATCACTTACACTCTAAACAACTTAACTCAAACTGACACCTATACTATCACTTACTCAACTAACTGCTACTGACTGTGTCTGTCCTATGTATACTGGAGCCGGCGTCATGTGACCTTCCAGAATCCTCCATACACACGTGCAACGATGACTTAGCGGAATTAGCTAGAAACTTCTGAACACTAATAGTATTATCACGTTGTTCGATCACATACATACAGTCTCTAGTTGCTCTGTGGTCTCAGACCTTTCTTTTGTGAATTAGCGCCATTATTATGGTCACTAACACACACACACACACACACACACACACACACACACACACACACACACACAGAGAGCCGCTCGCGGTACCGAAGGTCACCACCTCCCCCCTCGTCCGTAGATTGTTGAACGATCCATTGTCACAATATATGGATTAGAATTAAGGCTAGATTTCTTCCGGGCTTAAAAGTCGTGGTCTGCTGGAGTTTTGAGGTCCAGACGTTTCGTCCACACCTACAGTGGACATCATCGGTGGCGTAGTCTGAGTCTTCTCGCTGGAGGTTCAGTTACAAGTTTCTCCTTCACCACGACTTTTAAACCCGGAAGAAATCTCTAGGCTTAATACATCATCCTGAGTTTAAAAACTTCATTATGAAATATAGTAAACTATTTGATGAACTAACACACAAATGATACGCGTAAATGGTGATATATTTGACAATACACAAATATGTGTCTGTAATATCTATATATTGAAATAATTAATCAATTAAGAGAATTGAAGGAATATTCCGAGCAGCTCTTTCAGATTTGAAGTTACTCGGCATCGTTGCGTTGAGGTTGGTGTGGGAATTGAACCGGATTCTGCATGTAAACTCGTCGAGGGTTGTACAATGTGGAAGGACACGGCATGGTATTTGTTTATGTTCTCAAGACGCAGTGCTACGGTGTTTGTTCATGTACTGACCTAGTGAAAGTGACAACCACACAATCTACAGTGTTGCCAAGCTTGTTTTCGACAACAGTAAAATATCTCTATAGGAAATGATGAGAGACAAAAAGATAAGATGCAAAACTTAATGTAATAACATCCCTTCCACCCTGTATTTGTTGTTACACCCCTGATTGTAATGTTACCTGCGGCAGCCCCTTCTTCCGCTCTCCGAATACTCACAGCGTGCACATGTTGCAAGCAAAAGGGTATCTGTGCTGGTTCTAATCATCACCTTCCTTTGATCCATTTCATATCACCGCCTTCCTCACTAATCACCCAGCCTTCTAACATAGCTTCTGCCCGCTGCAGCAAGTCAAGGACGTTAATCAGAGAAAGAAGTTCAGCAAATAAATTGCGCCTGATCCACTGCTAGCTGTACAATACACGCGTGTCGGAGAAGTTGCCGAGCTATCGGGGGCACACGCACAGCAGGCCGGATTTTGTCCTGTAATTGGTCAATTTGTTACATAAACTTTATCACAAATAACATGATCAGGCGAGTGGCCTAACCGATCAATTCTCAAGTGGAGTGAGGGCCAGACCGGCGAATTATATTTATATGGACTATTTCATAAACATAATATAAATTTAAATACTATATCTGACCAGAAAATGTTATATTATATAAAAATAACATAAAATACATTAATTTAGATTAATGTAGCTCAGCACTGCCAACTGGGGAAAACGAAACCCAACAATTACATGTATTTCGATCTACTCTTGTTCTTCTAAAGAAAACCAGTGTTAAAAGAACAATTGTTAAAACAACAGTTTCTAAATTGAAATGGAGTGATATTTTTAATGTAAAGTATAATAAATTGTTTTTTAGTGATTTTATGGGATGCAGTTGGTCGCTCTGGGTAAACAAAAGAATGATCTAGTGATAATAATTTGTACAAAGTAAAGCAATTAAAATTTAAATTATTTTGTTTAACGACGCTGTCAATTGCCAGGATCACATCAGCGTCGCCAGTGTGCCGGAATTTTGTCCCCCAGGAGTTCTTTTACATGCCAGTAAATCTACTGACACTTAAAAACCATCGGTCTGGACCGGATGTGAACCCGCGACCTTGTGATCAGACAATGATCTTGTAGAGAGGTATAAAGATATATCAGTAATGAGTTAATATGAAAGTTTTAATTTTTTAAAATTTTGGGCGTGATAGAACTGATAATATATTTGGTATCAGCACCCCAAAATAATGAGGAATTTTGCTTTCAAAGCTAAAACATCAATTTTTTACTTTCTCTACTGTTAAGTCGAGGAAGTAGTATTCCACCCAAAAATCCCATGTCAACATTTCACGGGAAATATATGTTTTGAGATCCCCTGAATCCAAAAAAACATGTTAGGGAAAGGTCAGAGTGTGTATGTGCGTTTCTGTGTGTCTGTCTGTCAGTCTGTCAGTCTGTCAGTCTGTGGACAGCATAACTCAAAAACAAAAAGCCGATTAAAAACCAAAGTTGGTATTTAAGTTTAATGTCTTTCAAGGATGCGACATGAAGATTTTTAAGAAAATAGCCCCAACATAAACTACCCTTTAAATAGAAAATTTTTCAAAAATTGTGATTTTCTTGAAAATGGCTCTAACGATTTTGATTAAAATGTCATATGTTTAAGATATTTTTATGACAAATGAAATGTATATTTTGAGTTTTCTGGCTATAGCCAATGTAGTCCTGTTTTCTCGGGATGAGAAACTCATGTGACTGTAACACATGAAATATTTTGTAAAGTTATGTATTCAATTTTAGGATGCAATACAGTAATTCATTTACTTGTAGCAAATCTACAAATTACCACGGTTATGTAACAAAATGAAACGTATAGTTTACGCTCCATAGTTATGCAACCTGTATTTCCCAACTGTATGGTGGGAGTCCAAGTTCTCAGGCGAAGATGAAACTATATAAACGAATTAACCAACTTGTGCGCCCTTCTCAGTCGTAATTGGACCTTCATAATTTTATTACTTCTGGACGAATTACAGTGCAAAACTTGCAAGTATTCAACTGTCCTCAAGATGTTCCTGCAGACTTGGAATACTACCAGAGCTTTACTCACATCTCCTTCTCTAATACGTATACAGATAGGTAACACCCGCAAGATATGTTTTGAGGCCCCCTGAATTAAAAAAAAACATTTTTAGAAAAAGGTGTGTGTGTGCCTCTATTTGTGAATAGCATAAGTCAAGAACGAAAAGTTGGTTAAGAACCGAAGTTGGTATTTATTTGGTATTTTGATCGGGTAAAAAATTGTCCTTTATTCAATTTTATATGAATACACCCGTAAATCAAGAACGTTTAATCAATAATAATTCAGAGGTGATGATACATTTTTTATATAAATACTTTTTTTCCAGGAAACTATAAACTTTTCAACTTTTCGGTATTAGACTTTCTTGCTATTCACAATGAGATAAATTCGCTGCCAAAGTCTGACGGATTATTTCACTTCCATCCTGTATATAGTTCAACTTTCTCGTTCCAGTTATCGTCACCGTTACTGGTGATTGTGAACCAGCCTTACCTGGTATGTCGTAAGAGATAATAAAAATCTTATTACATAAAAATATAGATCTCCTTAAACACATAATTTATATTAAATTATGCAAAAATAATCTTTCGTAAAATCAGTTTATAGATGAGGGGTTAGAAAGCCATGTGAATGCGACATTTTCCAATTTGGTTGGTAGTCTTGTAGACAAAGTGTAGGATATAAAGGAAAGTACCAGGAAGTGTTGCAATGAATTCTGTCAATAAGATGATTGCGATAAAACATCTCGAGCGATATCTTGCAGCTGTTGAAGGATTGCCAAACTTTGGTTGCCAGTTGTATTTCATTCCTTTGTGTAGATTTTCTTCCTGTTTTACAGTGTTGAGTAGAGCAAATAAAAAGTTAAAGCATGTACTAAAAATTCCAGTGGTCATATAGTGCCTGCCCCTCCTATAAGCACCTCAAAACGTGCATGTATCTTATGCCCCTTGATCAGGCGTGTCAGACGTCAAATTTGATTTATATGGCCTATTACATCAATAAAATATGAATTTAAATATTATATCTGACCCAATAATGTTAAATTATATACAAATAACAAAATATATTCATTTCGAATAGTTTAGTTCAGACTGCCAACTGAGGAAAACAAAACCCATGAGTTACATGTATTTCGGTCTTCTCTTGTTGTTATAACAGAAAATCGCTTATAATCTTAACTTATTTTTAACATTAACATAACCAAATACATTAATTAGTACAAGAACAACGGTTAAAAACACAATTGTGAAATTGAAATGCAATGCTGATTTGATTGTAATGTGTAACATATTGTATGGCATAAGTTGGGGAAACTGAATAAACTATTGATAATTAATTTCTTCAAAACAAAAGAATAACCAGGTGATAATTCGTGTATGATAATTTACGTTTCATAAATTTAACCACATACGTATAAGGTAAGTAAAGATTATGATCTCTATAATATTTGTTATGTTGCTAACCATGTTTGAGTTTTGGTGGAACCATGTTGAAGTTGGAAATACTACTCTAGTTATTTTATTCTGTTTTAGACCATTTATGCACTAGTACCTGGGTGACCCAGCTTCGCTCGGCGATTTTCGCCTCTGTTTTTGAGAAATCTTGTTTTTTATGAAAGAAGAACTTATTTAGATAAACCTGAATGTTAACTATACAAAGCTTTTTGTCACAATTGTTAAAAGAGTCATTTCCGAGATACAAGAAATATAGACATTCATATAAATATTTCATAAACACCATCATTTATACTGCTAAGCAAGCCTACCCCAGATATCCACCTAGTTAGAGGTTTTCGTCGAGCATTTTTTCCATTATGGAGTTATTTTCCATTATTGTTTATGGAAGAGTGAGTAGAGAAAGAGATGTGAAAGATGTGAATGTGTTACCTAAAATTGAGAAGATAAAACAATATGAATATAATATGTAGCATTTATATTTCAAACATACAGAAAATTGTATGACTTATTTTAAAAGTGGGGATAAAATGCTTTTTTTTGTGTAAAATCACGTTTTTTATGGGAAATTATTTATAGAAGAGTGAGTAGAGAAAGCGATGTGAACACGTTACTTAAAAGTAAGTAGAGAAACCACTATGAATGTAATGTACAGCATCTCTATTTCAAACATACAGAAAATTGTATGACTTCCTTTTAGATGAGTGGGTAGAAAAAGAGATGTGAATGTGTTACCTAAAAGTAAGTAAGAAACCACTGTGAATGTAATATGCAGCATGTCTACTTCAAACATAACACACATATGTGTTATGTCCGTGAATAAAGCATTATTAGTATTTGTCTCAAACAAGAGATGGCAGCACTGATCAAAACTTTTTGGTTTTGTAAATTAGACAATTTTTACGCACGTGCCTTGGATTGTGAATGAAAAAGGAATAATTGTGAAGTAAAGTTATGAGATGTTGGCATGGTTTAATGTCTGAAAGACTCGTTCGCTTTGAAAAGTTTGTGTGGGCGAGCAGAGAAATGCTGCGCTTCATCCCAGTTAAGTGGTTAAAGTGGAAATAAAAATGGCAGCCCTTACAGACATGCTCTGAGACGGAGATACCTTCGAACAGATGCTAGTGTTTGTATGGTTAGAGAGAGCTTCCTTGTTTTCATAGCAAATTAATGGAATTCAATATCGTGTACAAATATTAATAGTTTATTGAAATACATTGGAAGTAGGTCTGTTCGTTAATGGAAAGAAAGTCCCTGACAGGAATGTACTGCCCTATCTTTTGGAAATAGATGCTACTATAATATTGCCATGGGGAATTCAGTTCGATTTGACTTCTCATTCCGGATTAAATACTGCGGATTCATATCGAACTGAGTCCTTGAATCCAATCCTCTTAGAAGTGGCATGGAAACACCTACCAGATTCAAATCGATTTGAATCCACCAAAGATGCTAACTTCTACTGCACTCACTGTAACACGCTACACGCTCGTCATTTTGTTTTTTTTAGTGATAGTGATATAATAAAACACAACAGCAAAGCCACTTTTATTGTTTTTATAATCTCTTGTTTACCTGATTACCCTCACCTTATGTAGCACTTACACCCAAGGAGCAGGAGACTGGTTGCGTATCAGCTGACCTAACATTACAAACAATAGTTTGTTCCGCTTTGTTTCGTAACCTTTTTTGACTGTCAAGGATCCAAAACGGACGGTGTATTGGCTGTCACCCAGCCAAGCCATGTCACTTATGCCAGGCATCCACTTTGACATCACAACATTATGTTAAACATCTGGACACTGTCAGTCTCACTCTCTTCCCATGTAAACGTGGTTCTACCTTTTCACGACCAAATACACGCATTTACTTTCCCCACTGTGTATACAAGTAGCGGAAGTATTGTGTTCCACCCAAGAATTCTATGTTGCGATTTCACCGGAATATGTTCTGTGTGTGTGTGTGTCTGTGTGTGTGTGTGTGTGTGTGTGTGTGTGTGTGTGTGTGTGTGTGTGTGTGTGTGTGTGTGTCTGTGGACAGCATAACTCATAAACGAAAAATAGTTGGTATTACCAAAGTTGGTATTTAACTTTGGTTAAATGTCATATATTTGAGATATTTTTATGAAAAATGAAATGTATATCTTGAATTTTCTGACTATAGCCCCCGTAGTCGTATTTACTCTGGAAGACTTTTGCATAACTGGTAAACCGTTAGAGATAGACCAAATCATACTGTACAAACAAAGTAGATCTTGCTAAAATAGACAATTTATGTCTAAATAAATTTTCCTGTAGGGTGAACCATTTCAGAGATATTCCTTGTTATGTGTGTGAATTTCGGAAAACAAAACTTTCGTGAAATGGAACATCGTTGTTCATTGTTTATATGTGTTAAGCGTGCAAAGGGAACAGAATCTCAAAAGTTTAAAAGATTTGACTATCGCGCAAAACCTACTGTATTGTAATATTCCCCTTGTACCTACAAGGAAATAAGCAATAAGATAATTTGTACAAATGTTTATCTTAACTAACACAAAGAAGATATAGGAACAAGAGTTTGTAAGAATGGTTAGTACAAGAGTAGAGAAAGTCATGTGAGTGCAACAGATCAGATATTTTGTGTAGTAACATTTTGTCTATCTTTTACGGTTTACCATTTATGCAAAAGTCATCCAGAATAAACAGGACTACATAAGCTTTAGCCAGGAAATTCAAAATATACAGCTCATTTTTCATAAAAATATCTTAAACATACAGCATTTTAATCAAAATCGTTAGAGCCATTTTTGGGAAAAACAAAATTTTTCATGCAACTATCTTCATGTACAATGTAGTTGTGCAAGTTTGTAAACAAGGTGGTTCAAACTCGAGTTTGAGAATAGCCGGTTGTTAGAATGACCAGCAAGTCCAGATGGCTAAGTTCCACGAGTGACCGACCGACCGACCACTTGGCTGCCAGGGTCTTGACAAATAGCAGCCTGCTCTGAATTCCTTCCTTGCTTCCCTCGCAAAACTGTTTGCAACACCCTGTGCTAGTCCAGCGTTTACGAAACAGAGGAGGTTGGATTTACCTCCTTCTACTACACGCGGACTATGTCACTCACACGTGTATTTTGCTGCACTGGCGGTTTGGTTACATGCACGGTATATTTAGTAATATGGTAAGTATACTGCTAGATGCGCAGTAGCATTCCGTGCTAGTGACGTCAGCCGGTGTAGCCAGCTAGCGCTTGCTCTGATTGAAATAACAGGACTAGTGATAGTATAGCTCGTTTTAGAACACTGAAATATTTAAATGTGAATCATCTCTACGTTCAGTGAGGGTATATCTTTTGGAATCAAAATTTAATCCGGTGGGTGTTTCCATGCAGCAACATTTTAATCCAACCCCACTTTTAAGAGGTTTGGATCCGAGCATTTGGTACGATCTGAATCTACGTTTCCATGCAGTAGGTATTTAATTCGGAATGACAACTCAAATCGATTTGAATTCCCCATGTAAACTTAGTTAATATGTGTAAAAGTTAATGCAATTTAATTTAGCAGATTACTGTTGGCTTCAATTTTATATACATATATTTTACATTTAACCTCTCATTAATAGTATAATTTATAAGACTTTTTAGTGACACAATTTTGTATGAACTTATTTTGCACAAAGTAAAATTTGATTTGTGCATTTTGGGGACATTATTTTAGTATATAGCTTAAATACTGGTTAAGCACAGATGTTTGAATGCCTTTAACATACAATAAATACCAATATTAACTCCCGTATCCCACCATCTAATTGGTCTGTCGGCAACAAAGCCAGTTAACCCTACTTTCTTCTGAAATCGTGTAGGGATTTTCTAGAACCAATTTAATATCTTTCATTCGATACATACAACATTTTACAGCACACAGGTTTATAAGAGGGATCAAAGCGATGTTATGAGAAATTTAAATTAACTGGTTTTGTAATACATGGAGTATATAAACGCTTTATGAATCAATGTAATAAACGCTAAACATTTATCTGAACTCACCACAACCGATTGGAAGCTTGCTCTCAGCACAAAAACAAGATATCGGACTACTCGTGTCTATACTGGAAGTCCTTCACCAATGTAGAGAGAAATGTAACGAAGCAAAACATCTTTAATTTCTCTATCACGCACCTAGGAACATCGAGGTAGTGTTGTTAATTTCCCGAAAGTGTTATATTGACATTAATTACAGGTAATATTATACCACGTGTCACCTAACCTGTAAATTCTCGAGTGGAATTAGAGTTAGACCGTCAAATTATATTTATATGGACTATTTCATAAATATAATATGAATTTAAATACTATATATGACTACAAAATCGTGTTAAATGGTATAACAAATAACCTAAAATATATTCATTTCAATTACTGTAGTTCAGAACTACCAACTGAGGAAAAGGAAGCTCACGAGTTACATGTATTTGCATCTTCTATTGTTATAACAGTAAAGCAGTTTAGAACCTCAAATAAATCTCACTTCACTCTTAACATGATCAAGTAACCTTTCTTCTGGAAAAAGTACATTAATTATTAAAAAAGCAGCTGTAAAAACACAATAGTCAAATTGAAATTGTGTAATAAATTATTTCGCGGTGTTTTATGTGATACAGTTGGCGGCACTGACTTAACAAAACAACGACCAAGTGATAATTTAACGCCTCTGTGTGTAATATACTCAACAACTCCCAGACTACGCTTTGTATAGAAATTTTTTCGAAAGTTTTGATTTTCTCAAAAAAATCTAACGATTTTGAGTAATATATCTACTACGAGTATCTTTACGATATTTGCATGGTAAATTAGATGCGCATCTTGAATTTTCTGGGAATGTCCTGAGGTTCTATTCATTCTGACTGACCTTTGTATAACTGGCAAATAGTAAGAGATAGACCAAATCTTACTATATGAAACATGTAGATCTTGCTAAAATACACAATTTGTCAAATATATTATTTTGTGGAGATAACCATTTTAAATATATTCATTGTTTTTGGTTTGAATCCATGCATGTCTATCTATGTCATTTTAGCATTAAAATACCTAAAACTAAATAATATATTTGATAGATGAAAAATTATAAGGTATTAGACATCACAGATGTATGACGTTTCAGCAATCATAGAGGAAAATGGAAGGTAATGATAAGACAATTGAGAATAACAATTGTATTCCATTTCACGTTTTGAACGAAGTGCTGAAAGTTTATTAATTCTAGAAAAATCAAAATATACTTACGAAGAATATCATATGTTGCACTCACATGACTTTCTCTACTCTTGTACTAACCATTCTTACAAACTCTTATTCCTATATCTTCTTCGTGTTAGTTGAGATAAACATTTGTACAAATTATCTTATTGCTTATTTCCTTGTAGATACAAGGGCAATATTAGAATACAGTAGGCTTTGTGTGATAGTCAAATGTTTTAAAGCTTTGAGATCCAGTTCTCTTTGCACACTTAATATATGACAATGAATAACGATCTTCCAGTTGACGAGTATTCTAAAAATCACACAAATAACAAAGAATATCTCCGAAATGGTTCACTCTACAAAAAAAAAAAAAAAAAAAAAAAAAATGCATTTGCACATAAATTCTGTGTTTTAGCAAGATCTACATTTTTATAGTAAGATTTGTTCTATCTCTTAGGGTTTAGCACTTATACAAAAGTTATTCAGAGTAAACAGGACTACATGGACTATAGGCAGAAAATTCAAAATATAAATTTCGTTTGCGATAAAAATATCTAAAACGTATGTCATTTTAATCTAAATGGTTATAGCCATTTGCGAAAAATTTTCTATGTAAAGGGTAGTTTATGGTGGAGGAATTTTCTTCAAAATGTTCGTGTCGCATCCTTAAAAGATGTTAAGCTTAATTATCAACTTTGGTTTTTAACCGACTTTACGTTTTTGAGCTAAGCTGCCTACATACTGACACACTAACGCACGCACACACACACACGTGCGCGCGCGCGGACCTTTCTCTACAAATGCCTTCTTTGAGTTCAAGGGGCCTCAAAACAAATATTTCCGATGAAATCTCTGCGTCGAATTTTTGGGTGGAATGTAATGCGTACTTCCTCTATTTAATATACGTAGTAGAGAAAGTAAAAAGACTATGAAAAGTTTTGTGGATGCAGAAATGAAAAATGTGTTAGTTTTTACGCATGACGATTTCAGATTTTCTTACACGAACATTGGAGAAATTTTTATTATGGGGTGATGACGTCATTGCTGTCTTGTTGTCATGGTAATTACGTCATTGGTTTAGTGACACTGGTGCCATAAAGAGGGCAGCTTTACAAGATTCATTACGAACCGTTAAATTGCTAGAATTACATAAAACAGCTTGTACAAATGTCTATGTCTATTAACATGAAGAAGATATAGTAGAGGAGCAGAGAAAGCCATGTGAGTGTACATTTGTATGGAAGGAGCAGCAGGTGAGGGGCCGTTTCATAAATAGCAGCCTTGACACACTGCCCAGTATCTTTCATATCTAGGGTATCTGCTAACCTCGTTCCGTCTGGCCCCTTTTGAATTCTCCATGATGACAGCATAGCCAAATTTATCTATAAATACTCAAGTTTTTCAAATAAACACTCGTTACTCGTGATTCTCTTTCTTTTTACCTGCAATGCAAAGAGAACGAAATTTTAAAGCCATCACACAACGAACAGCTCTTAAAAGCTTTGATTGTCAGTTAGTGTATTCTCCTTTTGTAGTGTGCGACTTGTGCTTTTACCAATGGAGGATGGTCTTACTGCCTTAGATTAGGACAAATAAGTTTTTGAATATATACACGCAGTTAGGGACATCTGCAAGTGTAGATGCTTTGATGATTGGGGCACAATTTTTTATGGATAACGTTTATTCATGATTTAACATGAAATTAACATTTCATTGCGATGTTTCTCCGCAAAGACTTATTTCAGGAATAAAACAAGATATGTTTAATTTTTTAGAATACAGAAAGCCAGATGCGAGGTCAAGGTCAACAGTTCAAGCTCCGTGTGGCTGTGTTTATAAGAAGCAGGAAAGGCATATGCATGAGAGCGGCAGGGAAGGCAGGTTGAGAGATAACGAGTGGTGTACGTGAACGTTCAATGGACACATGCTGCAGCACCACCACTGGAGCAAAGTGCCGGGGAGAACACCCCCCTCCACCCCTCTACTGGTTTTCCCGCACTCGTAGCTTAGACTCGAGCGATAAGCTCTCGCGTATTTTACAGCAGGAGCGCGAGTTTAATGCCAAAATGGCGGGAGTTTAACGCTGAGTTTGTTGCACTGCAGAGCCAAGGCGCGTGAAAAACAAGTCCATTCTGACAGCTAGGTGCACACGTGCACTTGAAACAGTTTCCATGGCAACGAACGTCGTCCTGCGTGGTAGCATGCTAACCTCTGGTTCCCTAGGTCGCGGGTTCAAACCTGGCGGAGGATGATGAATTTTTACGGGTGTAGAAATCATTAACATGGCTTCCCTGGGGAGGGAACAAAAGTCGGTGGTCTCGTGTCATAGATTTACAGCATGTAAAAGAACGTCAAGCTTGATTGAGAGGCCTATGAGCAAACTTAAGTGCTCTTTCAAACCAATGTAGAACGGGAAGCTGAGAGTTAGTCTATGAGCCTATATTGTAATAGTGATTGTGGAGGATTTTCATAAGAAAAAGAACCAATATAACAGTAGGGAACTTAAAAACCACGTTTTCTTATTATTTCAGTGAACAAATTATTTACAACATTTGAAAAATAAGTTACAACTGTAACATGTGATATTTTATTTCACCGCTTTTATCCCGCTTTGAGCCTTCTTTTTATACCGACACTCACAATTTTTATTCACGATACAATTGTGTCCCTAATATGTTTTCATTTTGGTGTGCAGCTGTTTTTTCTCTTTGTCTAACAGTTTCCCCACAAACTAATTACCTGATAAAAATAAGAGAAGAGGTTGATGTCTTTGTTTTTACTTTCTCTACTGGTAAGTAGGGGAAGTATTGTATCCCACCCAAAAATTCCATGTCGAGGTTTCCCCGGAAATATATCTTTTGAGACCCCCTGAATCCAAAACAAGCATTCTTAGAAAAAGGTCCGTATGCCTGTCTGTGAACAGCATAACTCAAAAACGAAAAATCAGTTAAAAACCAAAGTTGGTATTTAAGTTTAATATCTTTCAAGGATGCGACACGAAGATTTTGAAGAAAATAGCCCCACCCTAAACTACCCTTTATATGGAAACTTTTTCGAAAATTTTGATTTTCTTGAAAATGGCTGTAACGATTTTGATTAAAATGTCATATGTTTGAGATATTTTTATGAGAAATGAAATGTATATCTTCAATTTTCTGGCTATAGCTCCTGTAGTCGTGTTTACTCTGGACGACTTTTGCATAACTGGTAAACCGTTAGAGATAGACCAAATCTTACTATACAAAAAATGTAGATCTTGCTAAAATACACAATTTATGTCCAAATAAAGTTTCTTGTAGGGTGAACCATTTCGGAGATATTCCTTGTTATGTCTGTGAGTTTCGGAAAACTTAAAACTTTTATGAAATGGAACATCGTTGTTCATTTTTTTTATATTATAAGTGTGGAAAAAGAACGGAATCTCAAAGCTTTAAGAGATTTGACTATCGCACAAAGCCTTCTGTATTCTAATATTCCCATTATAATTACAAGGAAATAAGCAAGAAGATAATTTGTACAAATGTTTATCCCAACTAATAAGAGTTTGCAAGAATGGTTAGTATAAGAGTAGAGAATGTCGTGTGAGTGCAACACATCAGATTTTTTGTCATAGAGTTCTACCTTGCTGTGTATTTAATGAATATCATTCAAGTTTTAATTTGCATCCCAGAAAATCTTCTCACACGTATAGGTACATTATACATTTCGCTCATCAAGTTTTCTCCTTAGATTGTAACCCCTTCAAAGGCGTGTCCTTCACTAGCCGATAAGATATGACTACGTACCAACCATGTAGGAGGTCTGTATGACAAACAATGGACTCACTAGCTCTTTCTCTTTTAGTCAATAAGCATATATTTCGTTTCTACGTCATTTTGTATCTTTTGTTGAAGTTATTTGTGTAACTGTTTAGATAAGAACTGGCCATGGCTTTGTGTAACAATAAGGAGCCATAGGCGCCAAGAGCAGTGAGATTTGCTTTGGGGCTTTTTGTACATGAGAAAGTGAAGGCATCAGATTGTGGTAGAAGAAGTTGGGAAATATTGGGAATGTCTGATGAAAGATGCGACGAGTATCTTGTTGCCTTGCTCCGTCGCACACGATGACGGTTCAGTTTAGATGAAACACACGTGTTAACTTTCATCTGATGGACCACGCTTCACCACAGTCTGTTGAAATTGCACCAGACGCAAGGGACCCAGCCTTCTGCACTCAGTCACATCGAGTCGCATTAAAACAAAATCTGATGTCTTGCACTCACATGACTTTCTCTACTCTTGTACTAACTGTTCCTACAAACTCTCATTGCCCTAACTGCATGTTAGTTGAGACAAACATTTGCAGAATTTATCGTATTACTTATCTTATTGAAGCTATAAGGGGGGCTTTGAGCGATAGTTCAAACTTTTAAAGCTTTCAAATTTCGTTCTCTTTGCACGGCTAACGTATAACAAAATGAACAACGATATGAACATATGATGATATTGTTGCCATGCATTTGTATGATGCACAGTTTTTTTTTAAATTAACGTCCTCCAACATTGTGTCATATCGGACGAATGAATGAAATGAAATTGGTGAAATGATGCTCAAATGAGCTCGAGGTCCATGGAGCTTTAAGTTACCCGACATTCGTCTTCTCAGGGTAGGGAAAACCTCGGAAAAAACCTTACCCGGATAACTTACCCTAAGCGAGATTCGAACTCGCGACCTCTTGAACGTGAGGCAGACACGCTAACCATCACGCTACTGAGGCGGGCATGATGCACAGTGATGATCAACATGAAATGCAAGTTCATCACTAATACAATATGCTGACTGTGTGGACGGAGCAGCTAAACTTTTAAAATCTAAAACACCGCCAGAATTTTGTGAACTTGTGTTTCTGAGAAGACATACCCACTGTTTACTTGCCACTTTCTTATTCTTCGTAACCAAAGTGCAAATGGAAGGGTCACAGTCAAGTATATTTTTGCGTCTAAAGGAATACCAACCTATTGCCTCGGAATGCAAATGCTGGGATGGCAATCTCTCGATCCATGAGTGTGGTCTTTGACTGTAGTCAGTTACCATAGCTTCAGTTTATCACCTGGTTATTCACAGACGGTGGTAAGTGCGTGAGTGCTTCTTACTACGTAAGCATAATGGCAGAATGCACGAGTTATGGCACTATGGACAAGATTATTGAAATTGTTGTCATTAAACTTGCCGAAACTTAAACCGACAGCGAAACTGACGTCACGGAATTTGATACTAATGTGGAAGGGCTTGTTCCATTACCCGATGTGAGTTAAATATTGTTTATACATTTGTTGCACTTAATCTGTGTGAATCACGCGTGTTTTTCTTTTAGTTTCCATTGAGGTTATGTCGTCTCTGAGCTATATTTACGGCGGGAGCAACTTCAGCCAATCAGTGAGAAGGGATTGCGGAGGATGGATACATTAAAGTGTGATTACAACCCGGGTAAGCTTATAGAAAACAAATATTACATTGCTACGAGCTTCGGTGCTGCAAATATTATTCGTTGTGAGTGTTAATTAAGGTTAATTCAGTGCCAAACTGTTAAGCTTATTTTAAATGGCCATGTTGGAGAACATTAACCTTCTTTTGTAAGCTAACAGGTCTACCAACAGCATTTAGTTGTGCTGTAAGAAGAAGAAAATTAATGATCGTCTTCTTTTCTCGGTCATTAGGTATAGCAATGCCATTTGCTGTGCAATTTAAGTGAACCAGAAGCTTTGTTAAGGGCTTGAGACGATACTTGTTGGGACATCCACCTCTGACATTGGACTTACACGAGATTATGGTACTTATCATCGAGCGATCCTAGCGGTGGTTGAGGAATATGAATACTGCACCTTGTTATAGGTATTACCTAGTAGGGACAAGGACAGGTGACGTAACAATGTGTCCTACAGACCAACAACGTCTATACGTCACTGTGGAATGTTAACTCTGTGCCAGCAAAATCCAGGTACTGCCAACACGGCTCTAAAGTTCAAGGCCATTCTTAGCTAATGGAGTACATATGACTTTAGGAATGTGTGCACTCATATGACTTTCTCTACTCGCTCTTGCACAAACATCCTTAAGAACCTCATGATAATCGAGAGTATGGAATTACAATAGTTCCCCTACTTACTACCTATAAGTAGTGGAGAAAGTAAGAAATACGTTCTGTAAGATAACCTATAAGGAGCACTTAGTTTTCAATAGAAGGTGGTGCATGCAACAAGTTGGTGTCTTTCAAGTTTTAATGGTGCGGCGAGTGCCCGTATTGATTCCCACGGGCGTGCCCGCAATATGAAGAGAGAGAGAGAGAGTGTGAGAGAAATTTTCATTACAAAAGAGGCAAGAGTTCAAAACTAAGTTTACTATACACAGCACTATGTGTGAAAGGTTCACTTGCCTAGAGCTTCTCTTGCTCTTTCTGTGCAACGTCTTTCAAAACGATAACAAATTGACCATTTCATACACCTTCTTCTTCTTCTTCTTCTTCTTCTTCTTCTTCTTCTTCTTCTTCTTCTTCCTCCCGGTTTGGAGCTTTTAGCGGTCTATTCCGGCTCCTAGGTCTTCCCAAGTTTCTTCTTCCTCGTGGAGAATAGTTGTATGCTGTATTCTGTTTTCAGTCCTTCTTATTAACTGTTGTTTCCAGTTTCTTCTATATTTCACTATTGTAGTATTTAGTCTGACATAGATGGGGAGGACCGACACAATGTGTCATTTCCCCTACATCGTAGTTTTAACCCCGTCCACTCTCCTACACACCAGTTAGTCCCTCGATGTTATCTACATCAGAGAACCGCTCAATCCCTGAAATCCTGTCAGCGACGGAGTTATGTCGCATAACAAAGTAACATACTTCTAGGCCGAGGGTAAATACTCGACTACATTCCTGACACCCCTCTTCCCCATGCCGGTATTCAGTTCTTCTGTATTTAATTGTTGCCTTATTTCTATATCATGTCTTGTTATTCTGCTATTGATCTGAGCAATCTCATTTCTCAAACTTGTATGGTGACGTCATAGTCCATGTTTCGGATCCATTAGTTGTTGTAGAAACTGCAATGGTCTTGTATAATTTCTCTATAGGGTATTTTCTGGCTATATTTTTCAAAGTTCTAGTTAGTGATTCTGTTAACTTCTAACGATGCGACACAAGATGTTGAAAAAAAAAAAATTCCCCCACCCTGAACTACCTTTTACATGGAAAACTTTTCGAAATGTTTTTATTTTCTCGAGAATTGTTCTAACGATTTTCATTAAAATACCACATGTTTAAGATATTTTTGTGACAAATGAAATGTGTATCTTGAATTTTCTGGCTATAGCCCCTGTAGTCCTGTTTACTCTCGATAACTTTTGTATAACTTTTAAACCGAAAGAGATAGACCAAATCACACTTTTCAAAAATGTAGATCTTGCTAAAATAGACAATTTATGTCTCAATAAATTTTCTTGTAGGGTGAACCATTTCGGAGATATTCCTTGTTATTTGTGTCAGTTTCGGAAAACATAACTTTCGTGAAATGGAGCATGGTTATTCATTTGTTATATCTTAGCCATGCAAAGCATGTAACCTCAAAGCTTTAAAAGCTGTGACTGTCGCTCAAAGCCTGCTGTATTCCCATATTCCCCTTGTACCTACAAGGAAATGAGCAATAAGATAATTTCTGCATATGTTTATCTTAACTAACACGAAGAAGATATAGGAATAAGAGTTTGTAAGAATGGTTAGTACAAGAGTAGAGAAAGTCATGTGAGTGCAACACATCAGTGTTTGTTCTAGGGGTTCTTAAAACGTGTGTTCCGTTTTAGTGTGAATACAATACTATACGTATTAGAGAAAGTTATAATAGTTGGAAGAATGGTGTTTTGTGTGTAGGTATGTGCGGGATGAAGGTTTGTTGTGAGATGCTGGGAGGTCGATGTTGGTAACACTGCTCGACAGAAATAGCGGCCACTGCCACCTCTAAATTTACATCGCTCACAACATTACTGTGAAATGTGACGTCACCCACCACTCCGCTCCAGAAACTCCTGTCTGTAGGTATCCCGGGCGGTTGGGCGGTTGGTCCAAGGTAGCCAAAACCCAATTACCTTCACCAGCAGCACGGAGTAGTCAATGTAGGTACTGCCAACTTGCGACCGATGGTACATTTACCTACTGCTTCTAATTCAGTATTTCAATATTCTGAATCGACACTGAACAACACTACAAATGCCGGGAGTCAGTGCGCATGCGCGTTTCAACATTCCTACGAAATTCCATGATTTACAGTAATTCGGACCTTGTTTTATGTTAGTTCATATGTTGGTATGAGCTAAGATTACTAAGTGTACTGACATTGGAATGCTGGTTGTGCACGCACGTCCGACAACATTAACATTAACTCAGACCATTGTTCCAAGAGGTTCACATTTGGATTTGGCACCTCGCTTCTCTTTTGTTTCCGACGTCATGACGTAGCTTGGAATTCCCATCTGGGTTAAAGGAATGTTCACTGTGAATTAAAAAATCTGATGTGTTGCACTCACATGACTTCCTCTACTCGTGTACTAACCATTCTTACAAACTCTTATTCCTATATCTTCTTCGTGTTAGTTGAGATAAACATTTGTACAAATTATGTTATTGTTTATTTCCTTGTAGGTACAAGGGGAATATTAGAATACAGTAGGCTTTGTGCGATAGTCAAATGTTTTAAAGCTTTGAGATTCTGTTGTCTTTGCGCACTTAACATATAAAAAATGAACAACGATGTTCCATTTTAGAAAAGTTTTCCGAAACTTACACACATAACAAGGAATATCTCCGAAATGGTTCACCCTACAAGAAAATTTATTGAGACATAAATTGTGTACTTTAGCAAGATCTACATTTTTATGCAGTAAGATTTGGTCTATCTCTTACGGTTTACCAGTTATGCAAAAGTCGTCCAGAGTAAATACGACTACAGGGGCTATAGCCAGAAAATTCAAGATATACATTTTATTTGGCATAATAATATCTCAAACATATGGCATTTTAATCAAAATCGTTAGAGCCATTTTGGAGAGAGTAAAAAGTTTTCCATGTAATGGGTAGTTTAGGATGGGGTAGTTTTCTTCAAACTCTTCGTGTTGCATCCTTAATAGATCTTAAACTCAAATACCAACTTTGGTTTTTAACCGACTTTTCGTTTTTGAGTTATGCTGTTCTGAGACACAGATAGGATATTTTTCTAAAAAGCTTTTCTTTTTATTCATGGGGTCTTAAAACATATGTTTCCGGTGAAATCTCGAGATCGAAATTTTTGTGTGGAACACAATACTTACTATACTTCCCTTCTACCCTGTATGTATTAGATATACTAAAAATTGGTTGATTAGGGGAGAAATATGAGTGCGCCTTTAAACGTTTGGTTTGGTTTGGTTTGACAACTTGCAATAAAACTAACATCAGGTCTAAATGTCTCGTGCTGTATCAAAAGAGCAAGCTTTATTAAGTACATTTTTGTGTTTTAATGTACATATATGATATTGAATGTGGAGGGTTGACAGGTAATTAAGTTGGCAATGATTGAAACGAGGCCGGCCACAGGACTGCAATATTAATTAGTACGTCCTGAATCCTCCCCAGACGTCCTTCGTGTGTGTTAACATGGGGTGATTAGTACATCTGTCAGCCCGCCCCTAAGTGCACTCCCCCTCTAACCTTCCGACAGACTTATCTCTCAATTAGTTTAATTGTCAATAACATGATTACTTCATTTTACATTGAAACAAAACGACAATTCGGCGGATCCCACTCCTGACACCTGCGTGACAAAAAAGCATATAATCCAGTCCAGTTACTTTTTCTCACTTTATTACTTTCTCTACTAAGTCTGTAAGTAGAGAAACTACTGTATTCGACTGAAAACTTCCATACCAAGATTGTTTCTTACTGTAGAACAAATGTACAAATATACAATTTATGCCTAATATTTTTTTTGAATAAACCATTTCGGAGATATTCCTTATTTGTGTGAGTTTTGGAAAACTTAAAATTTCGTCAACTGGAACATCGTTATTTATTTTTATATATTAACCATATAAAGAGAACGCAATCTCAAAGCTTTAAAAGATTTGACTGTCGCTCAAAGCCTACTGTATTCTAATATTCCCCTTGTACCTACAAGGAAATAAGCAATAAGATAATTTGTACAAATGTTTATCTCAACTAATGTGAAGAAGATATAGGAGTAAGGGTTTGTTAGAGTGATTAGTACAAGAGTAGAGAAAGTCATGTGGGTGTGACACATCAGATTTTTAAAAATACTTCTTTTAATAAAATGTATGCATTTTACAGGAGAAGGATTATTTGTTAACGTTATAAGTAAAGTGAGATTTATTTGAGATTACAAATATTTTCCTACTGAACTATATTCATCGAGATGAATATATGTTATGCTATTTTTATATAACTTCGCATTTTGTGGTCAGATATAGTATTTATGAAATAGTGTATATAAATATAAATAATTAGACGGTCTGATTTTCACTCCGCTCGAGAATTTATAGGTTCGGTCACACGTGCTATTGTTGGTAAACCGAGCTAGCGGTATTGTTTGTGCAATAAACCATTTCCGAGATGTTAGTTGTTATATGTGTGAATTTTGAAATGTTCATATGTTGCTAAAATGGGAATTCGTTATTCGTTTTTTATGCCATGGAATACAAAAAAATGTAATTTCAGTCTTGAAATAGCGAACACTTTTGAAACATTTAACTATCGCTCAAAGCCCATTGTATCCTTGTATTCACCTTGTACGTACAAGAAAATTAATTATAAAATAATTAAAATAAATTAAATAACAAAAAGGGGCCCAGCAGACCACGGCCCACAAGCCCGGATCACACTATATCTAGTAAAATAATTTTTGCTGACCTCTGTTTCTATAAGTCATAACTGACACACTATTTAATTGGTCATTTATTTAATATACCCAGGCCCGAACTTAGGACCTCTGACGCCCCTGGGCAAAAAAAAAAAAATTGCTGCCCCCCCCCCCCCCCCAACTTGCCAATACATATATTACTTAAATTTTCACAACATAGAGAATGGTTTCACTAGTTTGGATACTTAAGTATGAGTGGCAAACACCATAAGTGAGGTTATTAAAATTTAAGTAGGAGCATCTTAATAGAAAGAACTTACACTAAAGAGGCATCAGCCCCTATTAGATGTCAAAACATATACTGTTTAAATAACAAGAGGCTTCCTCCTTATCCTGTCGTTTGCAAACAAGTTTGAGTTCGTTATAGTCCATTTTCACTGGTAAGTCAGATTCAATTGCAAGAACACCAAGATAACTAAGACGATCCTTCACTTGTAATGTTCTTATTTATGCGTCTTAGAGCAGAAAATGATTTCTCAGTTGAGCAGTTGGAAGAAGCAGGAGTGCTCAAGTATATTTGTAGAGCTATGTTTAAGTTTGGGTAAACACTCTCTAGACAGTTACCTTACAGCTGTGTAGGAGAGTGCGTCGCATTTTCATTCTTTTCTATGTAGCTTCTGAAGTGTAAGCATTCAAGTACAAATGCTGAATCTTCAAGGTCCGAACTGTAGACTTTCTGAAGTCTGGATGATGCTTCCTGAATTTCAAGTGGACTAAGCATCTTCAGATTTGTCAAAAACATAAATGGTTCACTGAATTCCTTGTAGGAAGAAACTCTGTTGTTCAGTTCTTCAATCAATTTATCCAAAATCAAAAGGAACTTGATGTTTCATGTCTATTTATTTTTTATTTTTTATTTTTTTATTTATTTATTTATTTTTTTTTTATTTTTTTTTTATTTTTTTTTTTTTTTTTTTTTTTTTTTTTTTTTTTTGTTTTTTGGTGCAGCTTTCCAGTAATTTTGCCGCCCCCTAAAATGTGCCGCCCTGGGCAGTTGCTTGGTTTGCCCTTACGTAAATACGGCCCTGAATATACCTAATACATTTACATCAAAACCATTGAAGGCAATTTTAGGAAATAAATGTCGAGAATATTCCAGGTGCTGAGGTAGCTAAAGATATTTTACCTTGAAATATAACTATTATAAACCAGCTTTCGGTACCACGGAGTCCACGACTGTTTTATTCTACAACAGTTGCATAGTAAACATAACCTCGACATATTAAAACCAAGGCCTTTCCAAACATGCCCATCTTGGTGCTGCTATTCCACGTAAAACTGTATTTATTTGCACTATTTCTTTTAGGAGCAACTATTAATATTAAAATATTTTATAAAATTAATTCATTTTTGCGTATTTAACTATTTACATCTCACCTTTTTATAGGTTAGGGGCCATATATTTACTAACCTGTAAATCAAGTTATTATTACAGTGACCTTATGTAAGATTATACATTGTTTTTCATGCAAGTCATGCTAGAGAGTCATAAACAATAAAAAAGACGGCCATATTTACGTACTATACTGTTATTGGATTGATGGGACTTCTAAAGTAAACCTCTCTCTTATTTTTAATTGAAGTAAACTATTTTTCTGTTACGTATCAGAGAAAGTAAACATTAATATAGAATTTGTTAGGCGGTGCAGTGACTGGATAGTTCGCCCTCGCTCGCCTCGCTCAAACAATAAGCACGCGTTTTATCTTTGACGTGACGTTCCGGCAGAGATACCCGACTAACTCGCAAAGTTTGTCGCCTGGTTGTCCTGGCAACGCCATACAGTCACTAGGCATGTTAATTAGCACTTCTGTAAGACAGTTTCACCTCCACGAATCTACAAGTTCCAGAGGAATGTTTTGCTCTTCGCCATTCCTTTGTTTTCTGGGTGCGTGCATTCCAGATGTTTACTCCAAGTCCTTTATCACGCCCTTCCTGCCTCTGGGACACTTTCTCTGCTATGTATAGCAAGTATTGTATTCCACTCAAACATTGAATATCGAGATATGTGTTTTGAGGTCCCCTGAATACAAAATAAGCATGTTTACAAAACGGTGCTGTCTGTGCGTCTGTCTGTGAACAGCATAACTCAGGAACAAGAACCTGGTTAAAAACCAAAATTATATTTAAGTTTAATATATTTTAACAATCCAACATCCTCCACCCTAAACCACCCTTTACATGGACTGTAAGAGATAGACAAAATCTTACTATTTAAAAATCTACTCCTTTTTATTTGTGTGTTTTGTGATACTTAGTTTTCTCAAACGTCTTTTCCCTGGTATTATAGGAAAATAAGGTCCCTGTTATGTAAAAGAATGAACTGGAAAAGGAAATATGGGAATACAAGAATAGGAAAGTGGCTCTACAAAGAATAAGATACAGCAATAACGAGAAGGAAAGTCGGTGAAAGGGTGGCTATATCCACCCTCTGGTGGGGGGGTGTGGAGGGAGGGGGGAAATGAATACTACCGGAAATACGGTGCCGGGGGCTGTTGCCGAGAGAGCCTGGAAAAGCAATCACTGTTGCTAGGGTCCAAATATTAGTAACCGAAATGTGCGGACCGGCTACGTGTGAGCTTTGAGCACGCAAAAGTCGGCCATCTGTCGGCCTAATCATTATTATGCATTTCTATGTTCACTATTTGCAGTTCATTTTCTAACGATGATGTCAAACTGTAGGACTTTAGAGAGTTTACTCGCTAGATTATTAAATAATGTTGAGGGTGGACTTACTTGTTCTGCGAGCGAAGATGGATATCAGACCACTAGACTCTTACCTGAAAGAAAAACAAAAGCAGGTATTAAATACGCGCCTTCACAATCACAAGTACGCAGGTGCATAATGAAAATATCCGCATGTAGCAGTCAATTCTTCGCCGTCTGCGCACATTCCCACGGAGCTGAAACTCATACTGCCTCTCAAGCCCAACATAACAAAAGTTGAACGAGATATTATCGATTCTCGAATATACAATCGAATACAGTAACAAGTAGTTAAAATGTCGGACACTAGTGACAATAAGAAACAGCGTAGAGTATTAAAACAATTCTATAAATGTTTTAAACTTGATTAATTATCGATTATAAATAGTTGTGTGAAATGCTGGTATTAACTAACTCGCTAGCGCTCCTTTCACTCTATAACACACGCCCCAACACCCTGTATATCTAGCATGTTATATTATTTGCTGCGCTAAGGAACAAGACAGTTGGAATTTCATAAGTAGAATGCTACCACAACAATATCCTGGCCCGAAAGGTGCACGTACGTACGTATGTCGTAAAGAGGTCCAATGGTGTCAAGAAATGCAGGCCACACACAGCCTCAATTGGTCACCCACACACATACATTGGAATTTCGTTCTCACCAAGTAAGTAATAAGCCCAGAAAATAGCTCAAGGAACTCTGAACCTTGTCTACGTCAATTCAACAGTGCGAAAAAACATAGAAATAAATAGAAAAGGCAGTAAATGATCAGTGGGAGAAAGACGGAGTAGTTGAAAACTAAATTGTGATATTTTAATCCAGTTGTTTGCTTTAATCTAGCGTGAATACACATTCCAAGGTTGGCACCATTACCAAGTACGACTCCAGCTTCAGATATCGCTGTTTATCTGCAGCTGTTTATTGATATACTGACTGGCTGCATTCCTGCCAGGGACCATGACCTGGTGAACAAGTTGTATGTTCTATTCCCATTGCGTTACTCGTTATTTTACCCCGAGCGCACTACCTTGTATCGACTCATTTGTTTTTTTCCAGTCACGATATTAGAAAGAGCACTCAATCTTCGCTCGACATATTCGTGAGGCAGAGATTAATGCTCAGATGTCCTCATTGTTGGTCTTCAACATATTTCAATCCCTTATTCTTCCTCATCAACTGTACAAGTAACACTTATAAAGTCATAGCGTTACTATCCACAGAAAATGCATACCTGAAAAACGACAGAGAGAAGCTAAAACATGAAGAAATGGTTTAATGATGCTATACAAAGAATGTTAATGTCGCCAACTGTTCGGTGGTTAAAGGGTTAGCGTTTTATACTCCATTTATGAATTAAATTCATCTCCCTTTATTATATATTAAATTACTAGGTGAAATACCCGGCGTTGTCCGTTCTTTGGCGATTCGCTGTTGCTTTGTTGCTTTCTGAGGCCGTGGGAACTAGAGAGGTAATTATTCTTATGTTGGCAACGCTCAAGCTAGTAGATAATCAAGACAAGATATTCAAGGTTGGAAAGATTTTGTAAGCATTACATAAAATTAAATAAGTAATTGTGTAAATCAGTGTAGAATTTGTTCATCTCCATCTTATTACAATCAAACAATACGCCTTGTGAGTTATGTTACGTCGCCAAACAAAATGTACTGATTTCTTTAACACAATGTCAAGTTAGGTTAGTGTCAAAAATGTACAATTCGGTTGCAGGACTGGACTTATACCCCTAACATAAATGGTGTGTAATTGTATTTAAAAGTGCTGGTGTTTGTCATATATTACATACTTTACAATGTACTGTAGGTAATTTATTGTTGCACCAATGTCTCCGCGGCATCGATTTTTGTCACTTCTAACCTCACATTTCGATATATCGCGGAATCGTTATAACATAGGGCTAAATTATCTCCCCCAACAACAGCATTATTTCCTATAAAGCTGTGCAGTTTATATAGATCCTATTTTTGCTTCAAAATCCATGGTGTTGAAGTCATTGACCCAAACAGACCTTAATTACGGCAAGAGAAATTTAATGTTACACTCACATGACTTTCTCTACTCTTGTACTAACTTTCTTACAAACTGTTAATACAGATAAACATTTGTGCAAATTATCTTTTTACTAATTTTATTATAGGTACAAAAACAATGTGGGAACACAGTAGACATTAAACAATAGTAAAATAAAAAAGCGAAATACTTCTTATCTAAAAAATTATGTGTTAAAATTTCAAAGAAAGTGCAAGAAATTTCTCAGAAGTGGTTCACTCCACAAAAAATGATTTGACAAATTAACAAGATCTACAGTTTTCGTTGTAAGATTCAGTCTACGTCTTACACTGTACAGGGCTTTTGAGAATATTCTTCGAAAATCCAAGATATATCTTTGTCATAAAATATCTTAACCATATGGTATTTTAATAAAAATCGTTAGAATCAGTTTTCAAAACAGTCAAAATGGTAATCTGCATTAGGGGATTTATTTTAGAATCTTTGTGTCGCATCCTTGAGAGAGACTGAATTGAATAATTTGAACTTTTGAGTTTTCTGGCAATGGCCTCTGAACATCTCTTCGTTCTGGATGGCTTTCGCGTAACTGATAAACCACAAGATATAGTCAAACACTTCCTAAACAAAAAGCAAACAATTTAATTCAAATGCATTTTGTTGTAGAGTTATCCATTTCAAAGATATTCCTTCTTTTTGTTTTGGCCCTTTCAATACCTACTTATACTTCTTTAAAATAGGAAGTCGTTATTCATTTTATATGTATCTACTGGTCATTGAAACCAATACAATGTCAACACTAGCACTGCGTTTCCACGGGGAATTGAACTTGATTTGAATCCAATCTCATTCTATGTTGAATTCATTACAGAATGAGATCGATTTGGATATGCAAGGCTCAAACATGAATTATTCAAAGCCACTTGGTTTATGTTCGTAAACCTATGATAAGTTTTCTGCGTATTTTAAGTAGGTTTTGAGGTTAGGGAATGTCTTTGAGAACAATATATTACGAGATTATGGAAACAATAAAAGTGACTTTGTTGTGTTTTTTGCACCACTTTCACTAAGAAAACAAAATGACGAACGTGCAGCGTGTTACGAGTGCCTACAGCAGAAGTTTGGTGGATTCAAATCGATTTGAGTTCCCATGGAAATGTAATGTAGCAATAGCTACCAGCTCTTAAAGCGTTTCACTATCACAGAAAACCTATTCCCGTATTCCCCCTATATCTACAGTAAAATTAACATTAAGATAATTTGTACAAATGTTTATCTGTAATAATATGGCGAACATAGAGGAATAACTTTGTTGTAGAATGTGTAGAGAAAGTCATGTAAATGTACAATCACATGTTTTTTGGTAAAGTGAGTAAGCCGCGTTTACTGTTGGCAATAACTCAAACCAAATCATCACTGAGGTCTAATAAAACTATGTATAGCACATGTTTACATTTGAACAGCTGTGGGTGTGTTTAGAAATCACATTCAACTATGTGGATTTCCTTTGTTTCTGTTGAATGTAAACACGCCATTGTGCGAATCAACAAGCGAGAAATTGTATATTTCCCTTAAGGTAATGCGAGAGGTAAATGCGTTAATACCTTTATAAGCGGGATGCTAGCAATAAATATTTTCACTAGGTAGATACACATGTGTCTGTATAGCGTTTCCTTGGGCTCCAAACAGAATTACGTAATCTTCTCTAAGGTAAGGGACCCATAAATGCCACTCTTCCTAATATTGGCACTATGTAAGCCCCAGTCACTCACGAACCACAACATAGCACCACAGTAGTACGTACCAGTCCTAAATATTGAATGCAAAGGTGAGTTTTTGTTACAAAACATATAACTATTATAAACTAACAGCACAGATGTTCAGGATTCCGCACTTTGTCGCTAAACAGTTTACATAGTAAACATAACCTCATTATATTTATTATATTTGGAAAGTTGCCTTTGGCCTTGTTGGATGGACAATAAAGGTTGAGAGATTATAACCTTACTGGCACCTTCAACTGTTGGTGAAGTTTGCTCGGCGACCGGCGACCGCTTTTAGCGACCTCTTTTTCCCTTATCTCCCTGAGGAACAAAGTTTTAAGTGGCAGTGTGTGCTCGACAAAGTTTCCCAGCAAACAGAGAGAGAGAGACAGACAGAGAGAGAGAGAGAGAGAGAGAGAACTTGCCTTGTCTTCTTCAGGCCTCGCCACGTTCTAACATTTAAACTTACACTCAGTCATTTAGGTGAGTCATTCTGGATACTCATGACTAAACTTACTCACCACTTACAAATATACGTATGACAGTTCGATAGAGATTTCAGTGGAAATACATTTTTGAGGTCCCCTAAATGCAAAAAACTAATTATGCGCTCACTTGACCTTCTCTCCTCATTTATTTACTTCATGTTAATGCAAATAAAGGTTTACAGAAACTATTTTATTGCTAATTTTATAGTAGATACAAAGGGAATACAGCAGAGTGCAAGATGATCCCTGTATGATAGTTTGTAATGCCGTTCTCTTTTTATCTCTTTAGACAAAAAGGCGAACAACGACCTTCCACTTGAGAAAAATTTAAGTACTACAAACGTCACGCAAATAACAAGGAATGTCTCCGAAATGGTTCACTCCGCAAAAAATTCATTTGGTTATAAACAGCGTTTTACGAGTTCTACTTTCTGTATTGTACGATTTGGTCTATCTCTTACGGTTTAGCAATTTTTGCAAAAGTCGTCAGGAGTAAATACGACTTATCTTAAACAAGCATTTCAATCTAAATCGTCAACCATTTTAGAGAAAATCAAAATTGTCCATATAAAAGTGTGGAGGAATTTCCTTAAAATCTTCGTGTTACATTTTTTAAAAAGATTAAACTTGGATAAGAACTTCGATTTTTATTACTTTCTCTACTGTTAAGTAGAGGAAGTATTGCATTCCACCCATAAATTCGATCTCGAGATTTCACAGGAAATATGTTTTAAGGACCCCTGAATCCAAAAAAAAAAAAAATCATTTTTAGAAAAAGGTTTGTGTGTGTGTGTGTGTGTGTGTGTGTGTGTGTGTGTGTCAGTGTGGACAGCACGGCTCAAAAACGAAAATTCGGTTAAATACCAAAGTTGATATTTAATTTAAATGTCTTTCAAGGATGCGGTAAGAAGATTTTGAAGAAAATAGCTCCACCATAGAATACCCTTTACATGAAAATGTTTTCGAAAATTTTCATTTTCTTGAAAATGGCTCTAAAGATTTTGATTAAAATGTCATGTGTTTGAGATATTTTTATGACAAATGAAATGTATATCTTGAATTTTCTGGCTATAGCCCCTGTAGTCGTATTTACTCTGGACGACTTTTGCATAACTGGTAAACTATTAGAGATAGATCAAATCATAGAATACAAAAAATGTAGATCTTGCTAAAATACACAATTTATGTCTCAATAAATTTTCTTGTAGGGTGAACCATTTCGGAGATATTCCTTGTTATGTGTGTGAGTTTCGGAAAACTTAGAACTTTCGTGAAATGGAACATCGTTGTTCATTTTTCATAGGTTAAGCGTGCAAAGCGAGCAGAATCTCAATGCTTTAAAACATTTGACTATCGCACAAAGTCTACTGTATTCCCATATTCCCCTTTGTATCTACAAGGAAATAAGTAATAAGATAATTTGTACAAATGTTTATCTCAACTAACACGAAGAAGATATAGGAATAAGGGTTTGTAAGAGTGGTTAGTACAAGAGTAGAGAAAGTCATGTAAGTGAAACGCGTCAGATTTTTTAGTTATGTTGTTCACAGACACCCCAGACAGTAAAAAAGTTATTCTAATTAAAGTAAGTTATAAAGTGGAGAATGAAACACAGGTTATTTGTTGCCTGTGAAGCAGGTGATCGAGATGGGATCGGTTTGTGGTGGAGCAGAACTTCCAGCTGGATGGTTTCTGTCAGGAACACCGTCCGACTCCTTCTGGCCACTTATCTGTGCTTTCCATTCACACTTGCTTTTGATTCTCTTGTCTGCTAGAACAATACAGTACAATCGTGGCTTTCTGGCACCTGGCCAAACAATTTCGAGCCGTTGTGATGCTTGGAGACAATATTCCAGTTGGTGCTGGGCATATCACGTGCACATTTCCTGTTTTGTCGTTTTACCTTTTATCGTCTTCACTTTCACTTGCACTTACATGTTTGTACGAGTAGTTTTGAGACAGTATTTTGTGTAATTCCTCTGAAATAATTCAAATTGTAAATATATAGTGATTTTGATCGACATTATAACGACGAGAAATAATAATCATACATAGAAAAGTGCATAATTAGTTGTGAAATTTTTTGATATTCATAAAAAGGAACTATATGGTTAATAATTGCGATAAATCGATTGCGGCGAGATTAGAAAAGAGCATTGACTTTCGACAATCATTGGATGTGGATAGTCATTTGTTTGTTAGCGAAGAAGTCCGCCATATTTAGCGAGAAAATTGTAAGTGTTTCATGAGAAGGATAGTCGTTTTTAAGTGTTCAAAGCATTCACTAAAAGAGTATTGATTGTCTCATGTATAAAATAGATCCTGTGACAACAGTAATCGAATCTTATATCTCTCAGACTGACGCTAAGCCGCGAGGAATACAACTTCGTAAAGACTTTTATTCCAACGAAGGTTAAGAAAGGCTAAATAACACCTCTACGTTCGTCTCACATTAACATCAAGAACTGTAAGTGTAAAATAGATAAATTGGAAACGAATAGAAAGGTCATATGTACATATGTGATATGGAATGGTTTAACAGCTTCACTGGGCGGCAGTGGAAAACTTCTCGTCTGCTAGAGATTGTAATACAGCATGTTCGTGGGTTTAATTCTAGATGACGTGGATATTTGGCACATGCTCCAAATGATTCAGCTGAGGCTCATTACGTATCACATTGCCAAATTCCGTGCCAAGGGACTTTCCCACGACAATATTCCTACCGACTTTAATCGCCTCACTAAACACCACGCAGACGCCAATCTATCAGCTTCACCTTACACACAAGTTAGTGAGTAGAGAAGATCATGTGAGCGTAGCAGTTACTTATGAAGGAGCCTGTACAAGCAAGTGCTCGTGTCGTGACGTATCTGTGTCAGAGGCTGTGCTATCACAGAGATATGATCTAAGCGAAATGCTGAACACGCTCCTAACTTTCACCCTCGCTCACTAACAATTCAATTCTCAACAAAAACATATTTCAAATCAGTAGCGCGTTTCTTGCACCACCCCAGGGGTTAACAGCCCTCGTCCTTCATAAATCTTTAAAGCGGAGCAGTTTCCAATGACGTATGTTTAAAGATTTATTGAAATTCCTAAGATTCATATCTCTCGAGAGACCGCCTGTTGAAACAAGCTGAACTCAAGTAAAACAAAGCAGTCCCAGGATAATCCAATACATTCAACTGAAAAGTACAAAACTTGCTACACACAACTCAAACGTGCATTGAAACTTGTATAGGCTTTTAAAATTACTACATCCAAAGACTTTCAAGGGTTTGCTATTAAATTATTAATTTGTAGAAAATCCATAGCTTTTTATTATTGCAGCAGTTTTATGTAATAACTATATGATCCGGTGAACTTCGTAAGTGATTATCAGTCCTAATCAACCTTCCAACTATAATGTATTGAGATGGACAATAGTACACGCAATATTTCAGCTCGTCCTCTCCTTGGCATTGTAATGAACACAATAAAACCACACGGGAATGTTTTCACAGCCACTCAAATATGTTCAATTTAACCTTAAGAAATTCACAATATTGAAATCCTCAAACTAATTCCTTGAGTGACGCTAAAATACATTTTGGGGTTATGTCTAAGGTTGCCCTAATTCCTCGAGTTTCGCTAAAACAAAACTGAATTTATTTTTGGTTTATTTCTGAGCCTGCAAAGTCAATTTACGTTAATGAAATGACACATAAAAATGAACGTTCGCCAAATGCATTTAAATTCGATTCAAAAGAATCTATTCACAAAACAGAAAAGCAATTATTGAAATAATGAAATCGGTCGAGCCATTTTCGAGTTTTTGCCAGGTTAACGCATATATATTACTTTTTAAATGATTTTGTTTTGCATTTATTATCTAAATGCATGTATTACAGGTACTACAAGCACACTATTTAAGTTACACGTGTTTAATATATTAAATAACATTAAATTTGAGGTAACTTAATTATAAAAACAGCAACGGATAAGAAAAATAGTATAAGAAATTGTGATATGTGTTATATTCGAGTGATAAACTTTATTAAAAGGAAATAAAACTCATTGAAAGCGATTTAAGGAGAATGACTTAACTTCAAATGTCGCCTAAATGTGGCTAGATAACGCCATTTTTATATATGTATGTATATTCGTACCCACTTCAGATTATAATTATAAAACTTAAAATATTTACGAAATATTTACATAATATTGAATTTAAATATATAAAATATAATAAATAGACACTCCGTTGACTCATAAAACGACGCAACTGCGAATTTCACATATTTTCATGTCGACAACGAATGACGTCATTGTTTATGGATACGGATTACAAACGAGAAGAAACATTACTAATTTTCATTGAGTTCGGTCTTCTGAGTTAATTACAGCGATTGGAAGTATAACTGC
This sequence comes from Tenodera sinensis, assembly GCA_030765045.1. NCBI lineage: Eukaryota > Metazoa > Arthropoda > Insecta > Mantodea > Mantidae > Tenodera > Tenodera sinensis. The sequence continues at coordinate 9,141,504 of CM060963.1, forward strand.
AATGCTGATGAATGCGTACTACAAATCGATGCTGGAAAGGTTTGTATTCAGCAAGAATTGAGGTAAAATATTGAATAACTAAGATATATCGTCAAGTTAAATAAATTTAATAATTGCGACAAATTTAAGAACTTACAAAAATTTAGAGTACATGATCTAATAATTAATAATAAGAACCTCACATGATATTGTGCAATAAATTAGCAGAATTGACAAAAAAAATCGTATGTCATTGTACTAATTGAGTTAAAGCTCTACCTTATAAAATATACGTGTCATAGCTCTCCATTCAACTAGATAATAGATTATCACAAGTAAAATAGCTAGAAAGAGGAAGCAGTTAACGAGAATCGCCACATTCAATTAATTATTACAACTAATTACAAAGCCTAGAAATATAACAGCAAAATAACGAAATCAAGACATCTTTAACATTAACAGAATATTGCGAGCATAACCTCGTTGCATACTCATCAGATTAAAAACTGTCAAACACACGTCTCTTTCTTGTTGTTCTATCTACTTAAAGTTAATACAGACAAATACTTGTACAAATTGTCTTATTGACTATTTAATAATAAATGCGTTAAATTATCCTATAGAAATTATCGTGTGGCCATTCTTTGGTTAAATTAATGTCACCAACTGTAACCCATAAATCTTTGAAAAACAATTTATTGCACATTACAATCACAATATGACGCCATTTAAATGTGACAACTGTTTTTAACAATTGTTCTTTTAGTAATTAATGTGTTTTTCCAGAAGAAAGATTATTTTCTAACGTTACAATTAAAGTGAGATTTATTTGAGGTGGTTTTCTATTGTCACAACAAGAGAACGTCGAAACACGTGTAATTCTTGAGTTCCGTCTTCTTCTGTTGGCAGTGCTGAACTACACTAATCGAGATTTAATTTTCTATTATATTTATGAATATAAGTAAATATAAATATAAATAAATATAAAATGTCGAGTTTTAGTCATAAGGAATCCTGGTCTACAATAAAGTTATAAAACGTTCACTACGTTTCCATGGAGAATTGAAATCGAGATGAATTAATCCCATTCTTAATACGATCCACGTTTTCATGTTGAATTCAATCTGGAATGAGATCGATTTGGATACGCAAGGCTCAACCATAAATAATTGAAGCTTTTATGTTCACGTTGGTGGACCTGTAACAATGTTTTCTGCGTATCTGAAGATATTATAGAAACAATAAAAGTGACTGCTGGGTTTTATTACACCATTTTCACCAAGAAAACAAAATGACGAGCGTGCAGTACAGTAGAAGTTAGTATCTTTGGTGGATTCAAATAGATTTGAATCCAGTACTAGGTGTTTCCATGAAACAAAATTTCGATCTGGCCCCACTTTTAACAGGATCGGATGCAAGTACTTAGTTTGATCTATATCGAGGTTTCCGTGTAATATTCGATCCGGAATGAGAATTCAAATCGATGTGAATAGTTGCCGATGGAAGGGTACTGTTGTACTCACGCTGTGAGTTCAAGTTGAGGTTAGATAATATTCCCGGCAGTATGAAGCCAAACCTGTAACACAAACCTTGTTCTCTTACTACCTAATTAGTTCATTAGCAGACGAAATATTAAAATCATTCACCTTGTTACCTCTCTTTGACTGCGAGTTTCAACTTACACGTGCGTAACAGTTACCTATACTACAGCTACTTCAAATAGTTACACAAAATCACAGCTATTTCCAAATATGTTTTTTTTATTATTGAGATTACATAACAATACGTTTGATGGCATTTTAGAGGAACAGGATGGGAAAAGCCTCCTTTGGTGGAATTCAACACCCTCTCCTCTATCTTATAGTTGTGTGACAGAGATTGTAAAAAAGGTTAATCAATCATTTGGTGTGTGTGGAAATCGAACTTGGTTGAAGATAAATAACTAAATGAATGATCTACAAGTAATAGTAGAAACATATGACACACACGCGCTGTTCGCTTTGCTCCCGATCGAAGTGTGGCGTAATGAGCGAACCAGCGCCATAGAGTATGTATGTACATAATACAGGTCTTATCTCACGTAACAACAAGGGGCAGCTTGGCGCATTGCGTGAACACAGTTACCTACCTTTACTTTTATTCACCAATAACGCTTACTGATGCCTATTTGTTTGTATCTCTCGTCATGCGAACTTCTTTTGTTTCATTTGTATAGCCTCTTTTATCTTCTTTGGTCATACTGGGGGCTTTGACTTGAGAACAACTGATGGGTAGTGTTATTACTCATTGAACTGTACGGCTTTTTAATGTTCATTTTTATCACTTTTACACGGTTTATATTAGCTTCATCTGTAAGTAAGCATGTATGTATGTGTGTATGTGTATGTGCGTGCGCGTTTGCACGTGTGTAACGGAAATTTTCGATGTAATTTTCACCAACTTGCTCGTCTGATTGACTTGAAAATTTGCACACGTGTCGAGGGCCATTGGCAACACAATAATAACACCATGACTTTGTCCCAATGTCCTGACCAGGATCGTCAGGACAATGAATGACTAAAATAAATTTACAGAAAGTAGTACAATTATAACATCTTAGATGTCGCTAAGGCACATTACTACATGGTTCCATGATTAAATTGCTTTAATTAAATAAATAGTTATGTATTGGGTGACCAGCAATCTGATCTGCAAGGTTTGGAATGTCCGTAGGTGAAAATGTCAGTGCGTCGGAATGTCCGAGGGTCAGAAAGTCCTTGGGTGGGTATCTCCGTGGGTATAAATGTTGGAAATTCCAAGGCTGGAAATTTCGGACTAACTAAGCTTCAGGTTTTCCGAATGTACGAGGGCCCAATTACTGGTGAGTTGAAATGTCCGAAGGTTGGAATATCGGAGGGTCCTAACGTCAGAACCTCGGAACGTCGGATTGTATAAACTTGTGAATGTGGCGTATCAGACTGTCACAATATTGGAATGTGGGCATGTCCTCTGAAGTCCTGAAGGTCGGCAGGTCACATGTTCGCTTGTGCGTATGTTGACATTATCGCCTCGCTTCTCCTGTTCCTTCTTCCCTCCTTTTCCTTCCTTTTTTTAAGATACTTCTATGACAAATGAAATGTATATATTGAATTTTCTGGCTATAGGCTATGTAGTCCTGTTTACTCTTGATGTCTTTTGCATAATTGGTAAACCGTAAGAGGTAGACAAAATCTTACTATACAAAAATCTGATGTGATTCACTCACATGACTTTCTCTACTCTTGTACTGACAATTCTTACGAAGTCTCATTCCTGTATCTATAGTGGACACAGTTTATCGGCAGTTCCCAAGAGTTCAAAATGGCCGACATTACACTAAACAGCTGACGAAAGAGTCGCAAAAAGCAGTCCTACCAACGTACATAATAAAGGCATTTCTAACCTCAAATATCACAGGGTTAAAGTAACATGCTTTCAAGCGATAATAATGCTTGAACATCGTTACCACACAACTCATCTTGGCAAATCTTGTTCTACAATAACACTTTGGGATAAAGTCACTTCCGAGTGCTAGCGAACACAAGAATAACAACAGCAACTATACCTGGATATCCTGCTCTAAAAGAATTCAACACAAAATCACGCAAACACGAGCACTACGTCCACAGATTGATTAATTAATCAATACGGCGTCTAAACACAATCTTGTTTGAAAATCTATCGGTTGGCCTCTGCAGCGCTTTCATAAACAACGACTTCTCTGGCAACATAACAGACCCAATAACACCAGCTATGGCCGCAACTTTAACATGGCTATACGTCACGAACAGTTGCTGCCACTAATGCAACCTAATAGATGGAAATATCACCAAATATAACCAGACTGCACCATAATGGGGGGAAAATGTCAAGGTTGCTTTTTGGGGTATTGCAATAAGCTGTGCATACTATACTTCATGTCATTGGTAATTTGCTCCCAGGTACAAGGAGAATGTGTTGAATAACAGTGAAATCTCCTAAAGCTATTAAAGCTATTAAATGTAGTGTAGTATTTCAGGTGATGGGGAAGCTAGGTACACTGGCCTCATCGATACTAATATTTGTAATGCACCCGTTGGTGCTCGGCTCCTCCTATAGGTGACTGAAGATAGATTGCCGTTCAGATAATTATAGCCCAGTAGATGACTGTGATGTATCTTAACGTGGAAGGGTTTAAGGCGTTTCACAAAGAGGGGAAAGAAATTAAATGTTGTCGTGTTAACTTGGTTGCATGCAACTTGACAGTGTAACAAATTAACTTCAAGTGACCGCCTCTCTCTCTCTCTCTCACACACGCAATCCAACGTTCACTGCCCATCTTCATAAATATTTCTGTGTGAACAACTAAAGTTCAACATCCTCTGTGCTGTCTGAGCACCAGAAGAAGGCGACCGGGTATGGTCCAAGTGCATCTAATCGCTGTTATCCAAGCTTGCCAGGGAACTGTGACACTTCCTCAACAACGCCATGATTGTGAGATGGCCGTTCATTTCTTAGTACAAAGGTTCATTTTCTCATTTCCAAATACATGTCATGCGGGAAGTATGAAACACTCACTACACGGCGTTTGGTAATTCCCGCCGCAGCAAAAGTAAAGTGTAACATTTTGAGCCCAAGTTCGCAAGGAAAACGCCAGTAAGCTTATATCACCTTCATTTGTTACACATATGGCGAATTGTGCACGCCACGCAGGCACGTCTTAAACATGTTGGCAGCAATAGCAGCTTTCCCCAGCAGGGTGCGTTATTTATATGCAAAACGGATTTTCTTTAACCCTCTGCGGCAGTTTCGCACAAGAACCTACTTCCCTCTTGCTCTACGTTGCCTAAACAGACATAAGAATTGATTTATTTAATTTAAAAATGTAACCTGAGGATAAAGAGGTGATAAAACACTATAATGAATATACTTGGTGTTAAAATTAAAAGTAATGGAAAAATGATTAAGAACTTAAGAACTGATTAAAGAAAGGAGAAACACATTTAAATGGGACAAGCAATCACAAAACAAACAAAATATAAAATTTATAACTCTATTATTAGAAGTACAACCTTACACGGAACAAAAGTATGGCAACTTACTGTGCTTGCTTTTAGCATTTTATGACGTAATATTGTTGTTTCAACACTACTAGAGGTCATGATAAAACTATTGAAAATATGGGTTGTGTTCCGCTTGACATTTTGAACCAAGTGCTAAGAGTTTGTTAATTCCAGAAAAATCAAAACATGTTTACGAAAAAGAATATGAAAAGTTTTGTAGATGGAGAAACGAAAAATGTCTTTGTTTGCCAGAGTGACGATTTCAGATTTTTTTATTGGCACAGTGGACAAAATTGTTGTGGCGATGATGTCATTGGTGTTTTGTTGCCATGGTAATTACGTCATTCGTTTTGTAGCACTGGTGACAATAAGAGCGCCTGGTATAGTATCTAGACTACCCAATACCTCGACACTTAAACGTTTCGAAGGTCTACACCTTAAGAAACTTTAGGCTCCAAGTTTGTCATTACTTTTCCACCCTAACTTTTGAACACAAGCATAAATTATGGCATGAGAAGAACACAGTTGTTGCAAATGAGTGGCAGCAATCGACGGTTCCTTTCTTAACCACTAGAGCGCGTAATTGCAGCATTCAGGTGCAAAGAGCCCTCTCTCTCTGAAGACTACCGCTGTTGAATCGATCGAAACATCTCTATTCGCTGTTTGTTGCAAGTTCAAGGACAACAAGGGCTTTAACTGAGCGGTTCATTCTTTGCTAACGAAGCAAAGAAATCTTAATGTGCGACATTCAAACCATTTTTGTACCCATTCTTCCACAAGATATTCTTGGAAACACTTGTTCTTATTCTAGGGTAACTCGGAAAGTAAGGTCCTAGGTTTCATACGCTGAAATGTCATAAATAGTTACAAGTTCCTTATATCTCTTTTCTGTTTCTACATAGTTGTCATATTTGCTTACACATTTCTCGTGCTAACATGTGTTAGTTAAAGCGGATTTACCCTGTCAGTAGATATTGCACTGCAACACAGGCGTGTCGGAGAAGTTGCCTAAACGGCAGGGGTAACGATACAGGAGCAACGTCTGTTGTACTCGTACATTTGTACGTCATTGGGAGGAAACATCTGATATGTTGCACTCGTATGACTTTCACTACTCACTCTTTTACATAGTCTCACTAATGCTTATTCTTGTATCATTAGTTTCATGTATAACTAGTTCCGATCCCATTTCCATGGGTAACTGAACACTCAATAAGATCCGTGTTTCCATGCTGTACTCAATCCGGAATAAGATCAATTTGGTTACGCAGGCCGCAAGTATAAATAACGACACCTTTTATGTTGGTCAATTCATTTCTTGCAGAACCTGTAAAATGTGCTTCTTGTGGCTTTCAGTTTAGCGAGTGTATTTTAGAATATATTGTGAGATTATAGAAACAATAAAAGTGACATTGTTGTGTTTTATTACATCACGAGTGTGCGGCGTGTTACGAGCACAGAAGAAATTAGCATCGTTGGTAGATTAAAATCGATTTCAATACGGTAGGTGTTTCCATGCAACAAAATTTCGATACAATCCCACTTGTAAGATGAGCGGATAGAAGGATTCAGTTCTATCTGAATCCGTAATAAGAACTCAAGTCGATTTGAATTGCTCATGGAAACGCAGTGATTATGAAGACAGCCAGATTGGAGGTGTGTTACAAGCAGTAATTAATGTGAATGCATTACCGAGTATAGAAATGGTATTTGTCATGTAAACATGATGATGATGTAGACGTAAACATCATCTGACAGCGAGAACTGGAACGCTAATGGATATTTACGTCACTCCAGATGAAGTGAACATGGCTATCATATTACTGCTCCATTCTTGTTACCACATTGCTACCAACATAACAGTGATGTGTCTACCTTTTTAATTTGTAGTTACAGTAACTAAAGAAAGTATTGTATTGCACTCAAAAATTCAGTTCTGAAATTTTACCGGAAGTATATGTTTTGACACACCCTTTAACAAAAAAAAAAAAATGGATTTTTAGAAAAAGGTCCGTGCATGTGTTGTGGTAATACTGATTGTAAAGTACGGAGGACAGAGAAAGTTGTTCACGTTTAGCGAAATGTGCAGCTGTAGAGGACTGAGGTGAAGAAACGCCTTCAGTAGGCAGCTGGAGAACCGCAGTTTTATCTTTGTTGCTCATTTGCACCATTCCTCCATTCCATTCATTGTTTTGCAAGACCTAGAGCAATTCATGGCATGTTAAAGTCTTATAAAAAGATTCCACCTCTATAAATAATTCGTGGGGAAGTCAGCAAAAGAAATAAACTTGCAAACGAAGTGAGCACAGAATTTATTTGGTTTTAAACCTCTGCAGAGAATTCTCTTTTTATGCAGCCATCTACAAAAACAAAGACTAACTCTGCTGGGATATACCGGGTGAACAACCTGCCTCTGGCTCTTCTCAACGTTGAAACGCGATTGGGGTAGAAGAGAAATACGCTGAAACTTGTCATAAAAACCTGATGTGATGCACACACAAATAACAAAGAATAACTCCGAAATGGTTCACTCTAAATAAAAAATTATTTGGACATTAATCGTATGTTTTAGCAAGATCTGTGTTTTTGTAAAGTATGATTTTGTCTATCTATTACGGCTAAGGTGTCTCCGAAGAACATAATGTTAACAGTTGAGTAATATCACAAGTATAGGATATTAACAACACAGTTCGGCTTCACAAGGGGTTACGTTTGGAATGAATGAATTTATTCTAAGAGATCGAAGTCAGTGAGGAGGAAGAAATGAGGCAGTTTTCTTTTTAGTTTCCTCTTGTGTGGGTTTCCTAATCCAATGTGATATGTTACATGTCCTTGATAGCAACTTAAAGTAGGTACTGTTCTATTTAATAATGATAGTATTTGTAATGTTACTTACCACCTTTATAGTCATCTTTGACTTTCACATTCACCTACCTGCAAACAAAACAAACACAAAATGTTTCAATATAGGCCATTGTTAAAAGTTTTTGGAATACACAATGACATTGTAAGATATTTTGTTCTTAACCAGGAAAATGCATTTTACATGAATGATTTACTTTTATTTTCTAGAATTGCCACCTTGTAAATCAATTCATTTAGTGCAACGGCTTTCCAAATGTTTAATATCCTTATGCTGGGTTGCAACAAAGCACTTAGAAGTCTCTTTAGCGCTAAAGTGTTCGTTTCCCTCTGCAATGAGTTGCAAGATCAATCTACAGCCCTGTTCAATCAAGTAACACTAAAGATGAAATATCGGATCTATAAACAATTAGACAGAGGCCGCCATTATTGCTTTCATCGCAGGTTTCCTCTTAATTTTTGTGATGTTATGACATCCTCAGACATATGTAAATAAAATCAATTGCTGTATACATTATTGTCGATTGAGGTGTGTATAGAATTATAGTTCTATGTCGGGAAGTGTTGTATTTCATTACACATTCTTGTCTGACAAAGAGGTTATATTGGATCTGAGTGTATTTCCTTTAAGATTGTCTATGTACTGAAAACTCTTTTACATTTTATCAGTATTTTTAGCATGTTTCCAATTTCAACAAGCTACCGTACACAATGCTCTCTTTCTCCTTGTTTTAAAGTTCGCGATGTGAAATGCTTTAGCAAAATACGAAATCTTAACCAAGACGGATCAATTTTAGATATAATGCAGTAGTTTTCAGTAACATTCATGGTACTTTTCACCTGATGGAATTGCAGAGTGAAACATTCACTGCAAGAATCATGTCCATGTTGGCACAAAATCAGCTGTTGGTTACACGAAATCAACCATTGTTGATAACTCTCCAATAGGAGTGTGTTGAGACATGCGATTGAGGTTAGAATACATGCAATACTTCCTCTACATGCTTTATGTAGGAGAGAAAGTAAACAGGTTCCATGTAAAGGGTAGTTTAGGGTGGAGCAATTTTCTTCAAAATCTTCGAGTCGCATCCTTGAAAGACATTAAACTTAAACAGCAAGTTTGGAATGAAACGCGCTTATGCTGTTGGCAGATTGACACAGAATCCGGCGTGCGGTAACAGAGAGGTTACCGAGTCAAATACATCTGTATAGCTAATTAGGGTAATCTCCCAGTAACTGATCCCGTTTGAATACACAGGTTCAGATAATGAGCTTACATCATGAAACTGTTGTAAAATCTCGTCCATTGTAGCTACGTGATAACCTAATTAACTTACACCATCACCTGCTTGCGTGAAAATCCGCTAGCCACGCCTTCTACCCTTATCTTACTCTCACATTACACTTGCTCTGCAAAGTTACATTACCATATATTAAAACCTCCATTAAATCCAAATATATGTCCGATCAGGGTAATTCAAAAAACAAAATTCCATTAAACTCCGAAATTGAAGTTTAGATCCACCATCACTAATGTTGTGTTACCTACACTGAGATTAATTTCTTTCGACCAATGTTGGAATGATATTCTCTTTGGACCTGCAAACACATTACGCCCCTCACCCTTGTAGATAGGTATGAGTTGGCAAGTACAGAGACGTTTTTTACCAAACAGGCTAAAACATCACTTCAGTGTTCCCTTAAAGTATACTATATTCCCCTAGAACCTACAAGAAAATTAGTAATAAGATAGTTTGTGCAAATGTATTAACATGAAGTAGACGTAGAATGAGGGGAGAGAAAGTCATGTGAGTGCAACATGTGTCTACAGGCATAAAGACGTTAATACGTGGCCGACATAACCATTAAAGGTAACGATCCTTTGTGAAGTAAGTGGACTCCACCTCTACATACGTCACTTGTGTGAAAGAAAAGCAACATGTGGCGGAAACAAAGTGGCGTGCGCGCGTTCACTCTATTACAAGGTCTGGAGCGGGGACATTTGCTGCTCCATGTACGTATAGGATGTTTAAAAAACATGTCCGATATTGCAACAGGAGTTGGGAATGGTCAAAACTACAATAAATGTTCCTATAAGCATATATCCGGAAACAAATACATGTTAACATATCATCCAATTTAAAAAAACATGTGCAATGTATACACTTTTTGGATAGGTTTGTCATATACCAATGTCTTTAAATATCCCCATACACAGAAATCTAATGGACTAAGGTCCGGCGAATGGGGAGGCCATGCTAGTGGACCTCCTTGACCAATCCATCGTCCATTAAATGTTTGGTATAAGTATTGTATAATGGGGCGGTGTTCTGTCATGCATATACCATATGCGTAGTCTTTCCAAAAGCAAGAGTAACTCATCGAGGATACACAGCACCTGTTAGTCTGTTCGGTTGGGACTAAAGCGTTCCTGATACATAAACCAAACATTTAATGGACAACTCACTTCCCTACAATATGGCCTCCGCGATCTCCAGATCTAAATCTGGCCAAGTTTTGGCTTTGGGGTTACGTTAAGGAATGAGTTCTCGGGACACATGCAACAATCGCGCTGTAAGTAAAAGTACTGTGCATGCTGACGCAGACGGAATGAACAAGGCCAGAGAAGACATCTTCCCAAATTTTAGTAGGTCCATTGTTTGCGCAACACCGCGATGTTTTTCTTTCTTTTTTCCTACTATCTGAAATATTATAATATTTATAGTGCTTCAATGTTTTAACTTACTTTTGAAAGACCATAAAATACAAAAATGAAAGTTTTATACCAGAATAATACAGAAATTTTTTTTTTTTTTTTTTTTTTTTTTTTTTTTAAATTAACGTCCTCCAACATTGCGTCATATCGGACGGTAATACAGAAAAGAAAAATATGATAGCGTGTAGAGAAAAACATGTAAATGTAATACAGTCTATATATTTTTACTCTCTCTACTGCGTATAGTAACATATTTCACCGGAAATATGTTTTGAGGTCCCCTGAATACAAAAAAAAGTATTTTTAGAAAAGATCCGTGAGTCTACTTGAGTGTGTGTGTGTGTGTGTGTGTGTGTGTGTGTGTGTGTGTGTGTGTGTGTGTGTGTGTGTGTGTGTGTGTGTGTGTGTGTGTTTGTCAGTAACATAACTGAAAAACGAAAAGTCGGTTAAAACCAAAGTCGGTATTTAAGTTTGTCTTTCAAGGATGTGACACGAAGATTTTGCAGAAAATTGCTCTATCCTTTACATGGAAAATTTTTGAGAAATTTTGAATATCGAAAATAGCCCTAACGATTTTGATTAAAATGTCATATGTTTAAGATATTCTTATAATTAATGAAATGTATATTTTGAATTTTCTGGCTATAGCCCATGTAGTCCTCTTTACTCTGGATGACTTTTGTATAACTGGTAAACTGTAAGAGATAGACAAAGTCTTACTATACAAAAATGTAGATCTTGCTAAAATACACAATTTATGTATATATATTTGTACAGTAAATCATTTTGGAAAACATACTTTCATCAAATGGAATGTCGTCATTCATCTTACAAAGAGAACGGAATCTGAAAGTTTTAAAGCATTTGAGATCACTCAAAGATTACTGTATTCCCATATTCCCCTTGTACCTATAAGGAAATTAGTAATAAAATAGAAACTATCATATGTTTTCAATTTGGTCGTTGTATGGTGGTTTGAAATTCCATTCTCTAAGTATTTCAAAATTGACACACAAATAAGGAATATCTCGGAAATAGTTAAATCCATCACCAACACGTATTTGACATAAATGGTGTTTTTAACGAGCTCTACATTTTTATAATGAGATTTCTGTCTATTTGTTACGCTTTACCAAAGAAGGAATCTCCATATTCGTTTACCGCTTGACTTCAATCTTAACCCATTTCTTTATCCCTTCTCAAGGCAGCGAGTGTATTTCTTCTCTGCTATTGGAAAAATCTTACTTTGAACTCTTGTCAGTGATTGTCCCCACTCCTGAATGTAAGGGAGTTTCGTTATTTCGTACAGAAGAAAGGGACTTGCCCCTTCTGATTTCTTCCGAGTTTTACATAAACTTTTATCTTTCTATTGTAATAAATAAGAAAAGGGAACCTGTTTTGTGTTCCAAATGAGAAAACAAGTTGTTATGGTTCAATAGGAGCGTTCGCAGGGGAACATGCCGGTTTCCCACATGACTTTCTCCACTCACTCTTCTACAAATTACTCTTATAAAATCTTATTCTCTTTAGATGCCTAATCCCGTGATACAAACTAGTCTGTCTATCTCGTTAGTGCGCAAAGTTTCATAGTTTACTCTCGTATAAGGACACTTTTCAGAAATGGCTGGCCCCAAACGCCATTGTCCTAGGATACACACATGCAGGGTACACCTACCGTACGATAGTAATCAAATTAAATGGCGTCATTGTTCAAAGGGTTCTATTTCTGTGCCATATCGCTGAGCCAGCGTCACATCAAAGCCCTTTGTCTAAAAGTTGTTTTATTTTCCATTCGTTTGATGGGATATTGTTATCTCCCCCCCCCCCCCAAGTAGAAACAATAGAGGCACGCTTAAGCAGATTTCTGCCGGAGATGATAACAGCTTCACTGCACATTGTCATACCTGCGCATTTCTCCTTTCCAGGCCTACCATAAGTAGCTATTAGACCTAAATATCACTAAAGAGATATTCCACGTGAAGCACGACAGAATGTGAGCTAGACTGCTTAAAAATCAACCAACATTTGTATCACTTTGGCACTTTCTCTACTACCAAAATTGGTATTTAACTTTAATATCTTTCAAAGATATTTCCACCCTAAACTATGCTTTATATTAATAATTTTTCGAAAGTGGCTCTATTTTGGTTAAAATAATCTTTTGGTTTTCTAGCTGTAGCCCACGTACTCGTGTTTACTCTGGTTGACTTTTGCATAGCTGGTAAGTCGAAAGAGATAGAGCAAATCTTACTAAAACAATGTTTAAATAAACTTTGTTGTAGGGTGAACCATTTCGGAGATATTCCTTGTTATTTGCGTGAGTTTAGGAAAACTTAAAAGTTTCGTCAAATGAAACATCTATTCATTCGGTTTTGTTAACCGTCAAAAGAGAACGGAATTTGAAAGCTTTAAAATATTTGACTGTCACACAAAGCCTACTGTATTCCTATATTTCCCTTGTACCTACAAGGAAATAAGCAATAAGATAATTTGTACAAATGTTTATCTTAACTAACACGAAGAAGATATAGGAAAGAGTTTGTAAGAATGGTTAGTACAAGAGTGAGTAGAGAAAGTCATGTGAGTGCAACACATCAGAGTTTTCTGTTAATCTTTAACTTCTTATGTATTTCTTCACTTGTGTTTCTTAAGATATAAGCAGCTGCATGTTTTATAAACACCGTTTCATTTCTTTCTTCCCGCTTCATTATTTTAGAATGCATATAGAAGTTGTCGGATGCCATTACTTTATAAAATTTTAATTTTGTTTCTCGTCTTCCATTTCTCACGTTATTTATGGTACCATACATCTGTTTTAAGAGGTTAATAATTACAATACACCATTTAAATAATATTTTATAGGTTATGTTACGCTTTAATTGGTTAAACAGCCTTTTAAATGTTGGTCGTGATAGTGAAATTGACAATGAGTGGTGGATAAAGAAGGATGATGACAAATGCGGGACGTAGATCTGAGCCCACAAATGCCCCAAAAGTCCTAGACAAGGAGGAAAATGAATGTCCATTTGTAGCGCGGTTTCCACGGGGTCACCCTTGCCATTTCCTGGTGCGGAGTTGTGGCCGGCCGTGAGGGAATGGCACAAACGTGGGGCGCAACCCCCCAACCCCCCCAATATTGATCCGTACATACACGCAACCTTCAGCAAAGCTGGGACCAACTACGCTAGTAGGACCCAACTTTTGAACACGCCGCCAAGACGCAGCACTTCATTCAAAGTATCAACTTACGAGCAACTATTCAATTGAATTTATTCAACATTACAACATATAGTATCCATGAACTTGGACCCTGACCCATTCTTTATCTACATTTCATTAACCTTCTCAAACCTGTCTTTTTAACTTTCGTCTTTTGATTCACTTATTTTCAACAACTTCTCTTATACTTTCCATTTCCATAAGTTCATTACTATTTTAAATTACCCATTCTTATCTTTTTGTCACTTAACTTTCGCTTTTTTATAATACCTTCTAGATTTTATTTTCAGACCTTTATTTTCATTCCTCCTACCAATCCTGAACATGGTTATCCTCCCATTGCACCTGATCATATCATACCCCACATCTATCTTCTTTACTCGGTTTATTTTCACTCAGCTTTGAAATTTCTCCTTTATTATTTCAGTAATTGGCACTACCGTCTTCGTCTATGTGGCCACTCTATGTTTTTTGGTCATCTGCGCATTTCCCGCCGCTATTTTGTTTCTCTGTCGAATTCCTGTAGCCAATCGTAGCTTCTTTCTTCTCATTCTCTATCACTTTGTAATTTCCCCTTTCTTCTCTCTCGCGTCTGTAACGAGAAACTGTGTCTTTTAAAACTGAATACTCTATTTCATTAGGGAGACTGCCTAGATTTTGAGTTAATGGGAAATTAAAAAATTATATTTTTGTTTCCTTGATATAGGACTTTCAACTTCCTTCATTAAATCGGGGGCTTTGTGTTATTGTTTCATTTCGACAGACCACGCACGTTAACTTCTTTGTTCATGTAAGGGGCTTTGACCCGTAAGTGAGTTTTGCAATACTTCAACTTTTCTCAAACAGAAGGTCTTTCTTCACTATTTTATCTCTTGACCGTGAAAAGAGTACGGAATTTCAAAGTCATCATATAGAGAGTAGCTCTTAAAACATTTGACTATGGCTTGAACTGTATTCCCCTTGTACCTACAAGAAAATTAACAATAAGATAATTTGTCCCAATGTTTATGAAGTAGATAAAGGAATAAGAGTTTGTAAGAATGGTTAATACAAGACTGAGTGGAGAAAGTCCTGTGAGCTGAGTGCATGAACCAAAAGCTACAAGGTATCGATTGCCAGCAAGGGCGCCCTCTGAGGTTCAACATGTGCTCTTGTTTACTGTTCTCTAATGCCACCAAATTAGTTTCATTTCTCGCTAAAGAGAAATGTTGCCTTCCTAATATTAATTTAAGCTGCTTTCTGCTAATGCTCTTCAGCTGTGTTACACTCATACGACTTTCTCCACTCACTTTTGCTCAAACTACTTTGTAGGTACAAAGGGAGTGTCGCTCTGTTCGCATGGCCAATAGATAAAACAACGAACGACAAATTGAAAATCAAACATATGACAAGGAGTGTCTTGGAAACGGTTCTTTCCACCAAAAAATCACATAAATTTTATCTTTTAATAATATCTACAGCTTTTTAGATATTAAGATTGCCTGCTTCTAGTACGGAGGACCAGGGTTCGATCCGCCGTACCGGGTGGCGATTTTTCCCCGCTAGGAGGTCTGGAACGGGGTGCACTCAGCCTCGTTTAGTCCCTGAGGAGCCCATTGAACTACTTCATAAAGAAGTATCGACGGCCACATAACCGGCCAGAAAGAAGCTGGGTGCTGACCACATCCCACCGTGGAGGTTTACCAATCTTACGAGGTGATTTTATTTTGCTCGCCCCACTTTCTTGAAGCCAATCTTGTATATCGTTGTCTCAGTGCAGCCAGTAGAAGCGACAGCACGTTCAGTAGCATTTGAAATAGGTATTTTTTGACCTTTTTCTTCTCTTCGTCACATAACTTAACATTATAAATAACACCCCGAGCTTGCTGGTGAAGAATTTTATTTCCTTTACGTTCCGTCACTAGCATAGTCACTGTGAACAGTATGCTGCACGTTAGTACAGCATTTCGTGACGTACTCGTGTCGTCACCGCGTTAGTTCGCCTGCTTGCCGCTTCCCATGCAGGACTGCACTCGCCTTGGTCGGGTTATATATTTCATTTGTCATGAACATATATTCCAAACAAAATCGCTAGAGCCATTTTTGAGGAAACAAAAAAATTTCGGAAAATGTTACATGTAAAAAGGTAGTTGTGATGTGAAGGAATTTTCTTCAGAATCTTCCTGCCGCATCCTTGGAAGGTGCTGAAGTTAAATAGAAAGTTCAATATTTAGCCAAGTTTTCGCTTTTTTTTTTTTTTTTTTTTTTTTTTTGGTTATGTTGTACAAAATAAAACACAAAAACACAATACTTTTCATGGAAATAACTTATTCATTCACTAACGCATCTCAAAACGTGTATATCCAGAAGTGTTTTTGGATTTAATGCAACACTTCAGATCTCCATGTCATGATATTTATTTACTGGATGTAGTTTTACGAAATTCGTTAAATTTGCTCAGTTAAGATAAAAACGCGGCTAATTATCCTTTCTATTTTAAAAGTGATATCATGAAGATAATGTGGGTTCTATTTTCCACTCTTTGTTTACCTCAAGTGTGCTTCTTATTTCGGTAGGAGTATAGGTTACCTATTGTTCGCGGTATTTTTCGTCAGTCTTGCGTGTTCTAGTTGGTTTAAATATTCCGTAAGCGCCCTATTTCGGTTTTAGTATTTCGCATTTGCCAGCGCTTCCTTTGCTTTGAACGTAACGTTCACCATTTGTTTTTCATCCTTAGAGTACATTCAGGATTACGTTTTGCGTTGTGCATCCCCTAAAATATTCCCTCTGAAGAAGGATTACCATAGGCGTGTTTCTCTGTGACGTCATATGTTGGCTAGCTTCTTCTGTCGTTTCACTGTGAAACTAAAAACGATTTGAGTCCAACCTCATTCTCAGTTCGACCCTCGTTTCCATGTTAAATTCAATCTGGAATGACATCGATATGGGTGTGCAAGGCTCAAGCGTAAACAATTGAAGATTTTAGGTTACTCATTTGGTTTATGTTGGCGAACCTGCAGAAAATGTTTTCTGCACATTTTAACTATATTTTGAGGTTAGAAGAATATATTATAAGATTATATCAACAATAAAAGTGACTTGGGTTTATTTACATCACTTTCACTAAGAAAATCAAATGACGAGCGTGCAGCGTGTTACAAGTACAGTACAATTTAGCATCTTTGGCGGATTCAAACCGATTTGAATCCACTAAGCGTGTCCATGTCCTCATAGTTCGGAAGGGAAGTAAAGCCTGTGATCCCATGTCATAGGTCCACGACACGTAAAAGACCTCAAGTCAGATAAAGAGGCCTCTGAAGAAAATTAAGCAATATTTCACACTCAATATAGAAAATAGGAGGCTGAGAACTATAGCAGTTAGGGTAGGTATGCACAAATAAAACATCTCATGTGTTACACTCACATGACTTTCTCTACTCTTGTGCTAACCATTCTTACAAACTCTTATTCCTATATCTTCTTCATGCTAGTTGAGACAAACATTTGTACAAATTATCTTATTGCTTATTTTCTTGTAGGTACAAGGGGAATATTAGAATACAATAGGCTTTGAGCGATAGTCAAATGTTTTAAAAACTTTAAATTCCGTTTTTTTGGCACGGCTAATATAAAAATGAACAACGAGGTTCCATTTGACGAAAATTTAAGTTTTCGAAATCTCACACAAATAACAAGGGATATTTCTGAAATGGTTTACTCCACATAAAAAAATATTTAGACATAAATTGTGCATTTTAGCAAGATCTGCATTTTTGTAAAGTAAGATTTGGTCTATGTCTTACAGTTATTTAAAAGTCATCAAGAGTAAACAGGACGACATGGGCTATAGCCACAAAATTGAAAATACACATTTCGTTTGCCATAAAAATAGCTTAAATATACGACATTTTAATCAAAATCGTTTGAGCCGTTTTCGAGAAAATCAAAATTTTTGAAAAATTTTCCATTTAAAGGTTAATTTATGGTGGGGGAATTTTGTTCAAAATCTTCGTGCCGCACCCTTGAAAGACAACTTGGCTTTTTAGCCATATTAACATTGTTCCTACAAGAAAATTAGTAATAAGATAATTTGTACAAATATTGACCTTAACTAACAGGAAGAAGATAGGGAAATAGGGGTTTGTAGGAATAGTTAGTAGAAGAGTAGAGAAAGTCATGTGAGTGTACAGACAGTCTCTTATATAATCTGTATTTACGTAGCGTGTTTGACATCATCGTCTAGTAATCTAAACACCATTAAAACGAATGAACACAAGTGTGCCAAGATGTGTTTGTGCCTACGTCACTTGGATTCTTAGTGCGTGATTCAGTTAGCTACGACCTCACCTATCTGTAGATCACGCAGTGACAAAATAGATTATCCTTCTGCTCGTAATGTGATGTGCTGCACTCACATGACTTTCTCTGCTCTTGTACTGACCATTCTTACAAACATCTTTATGTTAATACAGAGTTATGCTATTCACATATGTCCAGAGACACACACAGACGCACACACACATACACACAGACTCCGACACACACACACACAGACTCACACACACACACTCACACACACAGACACACACATACACACAGACTCCGACACACACACACACACAGACTCACACACACACACTCACACAGACAGACACACACATACACACAGACTCCGACACAAACACACACACACTCACACAGACTCACACACACACACTCACACACACATACACACACATACACACATTACTTAAATTTTAATTAAGATTTATTTTTCACAGATGGCACTACAAGTAATTGCGTAAGCTATGGGAAGAACAACATAGCGTTTAATCCAGGGAAGTGGGTAAGTAGACATATTGTAAATTTATTAATTTTTTCACTTAATTTATTTCGTTATTTTTAGATCCAGTGACGGTCTTGCGCAACTCAAATCAACACAATTACACTTTTTCTACATAGACTTTTGCACTTAACCTTTCTCAACATTGTGTTACTTTTCTCGTATTCTTGGTGACGTCATCTCTCTCGAAGGAACATTCAAGTATGAATATTTCCCAATGTTACATTATGATGAATATAAATGAACACATTACAAAATATCTGAAAGTGATTTCATACGTAAGACCCGGTGTTTCCCATACTTTTACTTCGCCTATTCAATTAAAATATCAAAATCCTCACTAGAACATTCACCAACTCCTTTGTCTGCCATTTTTTAATGTCCCACTAACTACACATGGATACTTGAGGTGTAAGAAAAAGATACTGATATAACAAAACTGGTATGAGTGGAATAGTCTCAAATAAAGTGAAGTAGGAATGATAAGCTTCCGTGAGACACCAGGTTTTAAAAATTAGCACTGTTGCAACTAAAGCAATGAAATATTGTATCCAATATTTAAAGACGAAAGCCTAATCTATAATATACATAAAATTCAAAATTCCACTTTTAGCTAGTTTCAGTAATTAATCCGCTATAAGAGAGACGTATCCAATATTGTAGCTGTGCCATTTCCAGGATATATCACAAAAGAGGCAGTGTTTGGTCTTAATTAGAAAACATGTGTGTGGGACGTGTTGAAAATGATGCCCAGTTGCAAATAGGGAGCAGTGCACTGACCGGGACTGTTGCCAACTTGATCTGGCAACATCGTTAAATGTAACCAGGTCACCATAACAATATCTGCATTAGGCATCTTCTGCTGCTCCTAGTTCTTAATTTATTTCCTCCCAAATGGTCTGCTAATGACAGACTGTATGTGTTGGTATATCTGTAACCTAAAATGAATCACCACCATGGTCTGTTTTGAGGTCATATAGCACTTCGTAATTGCAGTCTCTCTGGAGTTATCTTATATGCTCCACTAATAAGTGGCAATCGAATTTAACGTACTTTGTATAAGAAATTAAAAACATATTGTGCTTTTTACCTTGTCTATTACATTATAGTAAGTAGATGAGGTAAAGCATGTCGATATATCTCGGAAATAAACACTGTGTTAGAGATATAACTGAGCACAGTGAAGTGAACAATTTGTTTAACATGGAACATTACTTAAATCAAACCAAAAGTTTAATCGCAGACGACGTTTATAAACGTATATGCAATAGTGTTGGTATACCTGCAAGCTGAGAGAAAAGACGATCGTACTGTCTTAGAACAAAATTAAAGTATTGTAGAATCATGGTCATTCAGGATGAAAATTAATTGTAACGTTAAATTAAAGTGACAAGCAACAAGTAATTGCAACAAGTTCGATTGACAATCATACACCACAACTAAATGCAGTTGGTAACTAAAATGTAATGTTGGCAATGCTGTTGCCTAACTAAATGCTTTTGGTAGCTTAGAGAAGAGGTTATGTTCTGAAATAACGGCATTTTGCATAAAAATGTACGTAACAATTTAACATTAAATTAACGTGATCATACACAACGAACCATAAGGTTTGTAGTATACATTCAGTGTTTTGTTTCGTGTTTGTTGGTACTAAACCAAGTGTGTTGCATTTATGAACACTTCATACTAGTTATTACCATTTATGTGTGTATCTATATGAAAGTGTTGATAGAAACTCGTTTTATAAGATATTCTCGTAAGTATACCCACAGAAGGCTAAGTCCCAGGCAATTTTATTAATGTCCTTATACCTAAGGTTGTAGCGCCGTATATTGCATGGGTTAATTACATTACATTGTTCGAGGTTTTAAGTTTGCGCTTGATTTTCAAAAACGTAATGTAAATCCAACATTAAATATATTAGTTTTACAATTTATATGTTCTCGTTGAGTTCTGTATCTGGTTTCAGATTTGACGTAGTGAGGTTAGGATTGTCTGTTTCGTAAGTCTGAAGTGTTTAGAAAGTTTTGTTTCAACTTCAACATAGTATCAATTCCTCAAGAAGTGACCAGTTTGAAATGTTGTATTTGTCTGTGAAGTGCAAGGCTCCGTTATCAGCCTCGTCCTCCTTAACTTTGTCTACAGTTTAACTGGGGTAGTCTCCGCAGAGCCAGGCTGATGTCTTCCCTTTATCGTCTCTGTTCCTGCCGTTTGATTTCTCCCCACACATTTACGACCCAAAGGCACAGCTGTTTGATAAGGGGTTGCCATTGTATAAGTTGGGCAGTTTATGTTGGTAATGAAATGTCAGTTTACGACCTTCTCCTGTCACTTCTACCAACCTCCCCATGCAATCGGCAGCACACTGAACATGCTCAAACAAAGGAGGGATTTTCGTTTTTGATTTATGCTGTTGGTAGGCATTCTCAAAATGTCTAGTTAAGGCAAAACTAGGTCATGTTTTTGTTTGGAGTGTATCTTCCCTTAATAATAAGTAATAAGTGAATGAAGTAAAAATATAATAGTTCAAAACCGGATGCCGCTTCAGTGTTCGAAGGCAACCGACACAATGACAGCCTTGGAGAGGGGCAGCACTTCGAGCAGTGTCCCTGCAGAGTGAGGGAAGAGGTGAGAGGGTGCTAAGGGTCGTCAGGCTTCAGGAGAGACGAGAGTAGAGGGCACAGACCCTAACAGCTACTTCCCCACCCCCCTGCGAGCTTACACACCCCCTGAGGGGGGGGGGGTTCGGGACTGAGATATCCCCGATCCGGAGGACCAGTACTTACACAGAGTACATTTCCTGCCATACAACGCAGCAAGGATGCAGCCTGTCTCCAGCACTTCAATATTTATTTAGATGATCTGATTAGAAATGGAAACAAGAAATTAACTCTTTGTTCTCAGTGGCGTAGCAGTGTGTGTGACTTTGAATATGCGTTTAAACTCGTCTTAAGGGCACACAAAAGTGAAATTGCTAAATTCCACAATTATTAGCGGAGTGTACATTCAATTTTTCATTGTAATATCTTCAACATCTTTAAATGTATTATGTTTTCTAGATATTGTTTTCACAACGTACCTAAAATGCTCCACGCGATGATGTTTTCAAAATTTTTATAATTTTAAATATTATTCTGCAACAAATAAGTAGTCTCAAAAGATTGTTGGGGACAGAAAAGTTTATAATGCTTTGGTTTATTAAATACAAATTATTAAGTTTGAAAAAAATAATTTTTTCACAATTTCTATAGTTCTCATAGAACTTTATAATTTAACAACGGGTAAATATTAAAATTACAGAAAGATCACTCATTTTTTTTATTTATTTATTTTTTCATTCTCAGTTTGTTGATTACAAACACTCGGATTCCATATTTGTAGCAGTAGGTTTCCAGGAAAGGCAGCCTTCTCTCTGCAACACGTACTGAACCACGCGGATGCACATGAGCAATGTGCATACCCTAACTTCGGTTTCGTGGTGTATTTTCTCTTGCACGTTCACCCATATTACAGTTCAAAATGGCCCTTGTTGTACTCCGATACGTATAGAAGAACTTGAAAATATGAAATTAACCTTCACTGCCAAACAAAACACTGAACAATTTAGCTTTAAGCCACATTAACAAGCGATATGCACGTTTCTGCGTTACATCCACTGCGCGCGCACATCGTTTGGCGTGAAGCACAACCACCAGCCGCTCAGCTTGACGTGATACGCTAACAATACTAACTCACAGCACATTGTTGTTCGAAACATACTCCTCAGCAAGCATTACGCCAATTGGCCAATTAGTATATAGATAATAGAAAAAGTTAAGTAAGGAAAACTGACAGGGTATGCAACATACCATCCACATCCATAGACGCTACGTCTGTGCTTTCTATGTGATGATGGTGTTGTGGTCACACAGAACAGTGAAGAACATCTACAAGGAGCGGTGTTTAAATTGCATACTATAAATAAGGAGGATAATTTAACAATATCAAAAGGTAAAACTAAAATAATGGCACACCACGGGAAATATCCTGTACTTTCTAAGATTACTATAGAAGGAACATTTTTGGAACAGGTCCTCTAGTTTAGATATTTAGGTTGTGCCATAGAGATAATGATGCAGAACATAGAATCAATAAATTTCAACAAATTTGTGGAATAAACTCTGAAGGTAAGACGCGAAAGGAAGCAAAAGTGAAATGATATAAGACAATGGCAGTACCGGTTTTGTTATATGGAAGTGAATCATGGATTTTAAAACAGAAGGATTGAAGTAAGATTCAGAAATGAGATTTGTACGCAGTGTTAAAGGCTGAGCTAGAGAAAATCTAATAAGAAATGTTGATATAGTTGAAGAACTAAATATTTGTTATGTAAATAACAAAATTGAAGAAAATGAGAACAGGGGGAAGGAAGATATAGAAATGATGATTGAAAACAGAATACTCAGGATCGTGTATGATGATAAACCTCGAAGTAACAGAGATGTTGGACGCCCTGGGAAGAGGTGGAAGACGGAACAGGCTATCGACCCAATCCCTCAAGTGATGATCGAGAAAACGCCCAAACTCTCGCCGACACTAAGAACCCTGGAACAAGCAACCAGGATGAAAGACCAAGTGAGATGGAATGGACGAACAGGAAATTCCGGGGCATAATTATCCCTCGGCTTGTGAACCGGGAAACGGGAATCTGAGGCTGGGCCAGGTTCCAGCCTTGCTGAACTTGTTTTCCTTCCTGGTGCCTCTTAGTCCTCCTGTCCTGGGTTTGATGCCCGTCCTCGGCTGGCGTAACTGTCAGCTTGTTAGTCAAGTATGGACTATCATTCGGTAAAAGGGACGATGACCTCGGATGGTGGGAAAGCAGCGAAAATAATTGGCGTGGTTATATTTACGAGCAACTTTCCTGCGTTTTATTTAATTTGTTGACACAACGCTTAATGATGCAATTAAAATTACAAGTACAATTACATACATACGCAGGAAACAATATTTACATTTTACTTACTTTACCTCATCACACTCAATTAATGAAAAAAATATTACTTTGAGGCTTCCCGGTGTAAAAGTGCCGTCTGAAATCGAACCAAGGAGCTGGTGAATGCGAACCACAGAAGCCGCCTCTCGCTTGTTCAAAGACAGTTCTTTAGAAGAGTCAAAAAATATCTGGCGTTGCATTCATGTAAGTTTAGTGCAGCCATTTATCATCCCAAGAGCGCAGAAGAAGCAATAAAGTCGCTGGTACGTTCTCAAAGAAGAGCTAGTGGACATGCACAAAGCTATCATTGACGTCCATGATGAGAGATGTTCTAACGCCAGCCCCTAAGTACACGTGCACTGATAACTTTACACTCAAACATCAAAGTGCATCTTAACTATTGACAGTTCACAGTAATCACATCTTATAACCAGGGTCCCGGTGCACGTGACCTAAAAACTTTACAAATATGCAAGCATTTATACAATACAAGGTTATTATAATTATTTGGAACACTGAAGATATTAACCTTAAATTAAATGATATAGTGAATGTGAATACAACAGTTTATATTACCCACATGGTAAATATTTCTCCGGAACACGTGGAATACACGAAGCTAATGTACTTGGCTATGGCGAAAACAATTAATCATGACGCGTTGTACATTTATCATATTGTGACACGTGTGGTATTTATTTCGCATTACGTGCGTACTTTACTGAATTACAGCAGATGCTTGTCGACCAATGAAATCTCAGTGACAGCTCCGACCTGCGTGTTCTGTCTATAACAAGGGCGGACTTGGCACATCGAGCTTTTGTGTCTTTGTCTCTGAGGAGTGGTCAGAGTTGAGGAAAGAACGTAACAGAGGGCAGGGTAGCTAATCAGTGACTGCGTCTAAAACTTTGAAATTCCGTTTTGCTTGCATGCCCAAAAGATGAAAGTTTAAGTACGAGATATAAAAGGCATCAAGAGTAAACACGACTAACATAGGCTATAGTTAGCTATGGTGCTCTGTTAGTTGTTGGAAACTTGTGCACGTCTCTGCGCTGCCGCTGTTGCCGCCCTCTGCGGTACTTGTGGTCTCCCTTCAGTTCATCTCTGTCTCCCTGCTGTAGGCGATGTGTCACGCCCGTTACGATATCTCACATCTCTTCCTAGCATTCGCCTAAGTACCCTCCACAAAAGACACGGGTCACGAACCCACGACTTCCTAAACGCGCACCTCAGTTATCCCGCTTGGTTGGGCTTTACCCTAACCTCGAGATTAAATCGCGGCGCGGGCTGTTATGGAGCCGTTTAGATAAATAAACAATAATGCAGGTTCACTGAAACAACGCTTGGCTTTTGTTTGTTTGTTTTCCTTTTCACGCTGTGAATTGGTAATTCTGTTGTGTGGCTTGCGGTCGACAGGTGCAGTAACTTTGTACACAGGGAAATGTCTATAACTTCCAACATACGAGTGAGTACTTACATGAAGCAGTAATGTATACTACACACAAGCATTGAACCTTTGTTATTGCAATACATCCAAGTTAACTGCTTCATTTGTAAGACTAGCAGTTGCAGATTTATGCCATTTCCCTTGTTCACGATAAACCATATTCTCTTGGAGAAATACAACGCACTTTTGAAACAATTTTACAACATATTCTTTACACAATGTGAAGAGCTAGTTCCAACATCCCCTTACCTGCCTGCACTTGAGCACCGCTGCTCTAGACACACAGCGCTTGGCTTGGGATACTATGACAGCATCAACGGGGGTGACTGTACATGGTAGACAGAATAATAAGCTTACCTACGCAAGAGTATGACTTAGTCACAACATGAACAGCACATTTTCCTGCTAGGCGCTTGAGACAATATCGATCGCTCATTATTTGCAACAGTAAACAGCTTGTCGTGGTTTTGATAAAGTAAGGAGGTGTTTCAGTTAATTGGGAACGTCTTGCACAATGTAGGTTAAGCAACCAGGAGCTCTCCTCATTGTCAGCATTCAAGCAGAACTTGCGTTAAATCGAGCCAAAAATTCCACAAACAAGCGACGAACGCAAGGTCGACTCTTAGCCACAAAAACAACTTGCGTCTAAACTCTCCTTCCCAGTACTATACCCACATTATTTGTACTTCCTCTACTGGGGAAATTGGTTAAGGTCCACTAAATCCTAAAAAGCATTTTCAGAAAAATCTCCTTGTGCGTATCTGTCTGTGAACAAAAATGAAAAAAAAAAAAAAAAAAAAAAAAATTGACTCCCTCAAAAATTGCTCTAACAGTTTTGATTAAAATGCAAATTCAAAATATACATTTCCTTTTTCATAAAAATATTTTAAGCATATGGCACTTTAATCAAAATTGTTAGAGCCATTTTTGAGAAATCAAAATTTTCGAAGGATTTTCCATGTAAAGAACAGTTTTGCTTGGAGGAATTTTCTTCAAAGTTTTCGTCTCGCATCCTTGAGTGATATTAAATTTAAATAACTTTGGTTTATAACCAGTTTTTCGTTTTTGAGTTACGCTGTTCAGACACACACAAACACACACACACATATCTATTTCTAAAAAAGCTTCTTTTTTTTTTTTTTTTTTTTTTTTTTTTTTTTTTTTTTTGCATTTATGGGAGCTCAAAACAATTGTAGACATTTCTAGGTACGCCTTTTAGTAATGTGTAAAGTGTTTTAATATTGTGTGTTGTTTTCGACCCAAAAATACGATGCCAAGATTTTACTGGAAATATACGTTATAAACCGTAAGAGGATCCAAGTATTCAGTTCGACTTGCGTTTACAAGCAGCATTTAATCCGGAATGAGAAGTAAAATCGATTTGAATTCGCCATGGAAAGGTAGTGTATATACGATTACCATACTTGTAAGGAATAGGAATTCAGAGACCTGCATCGCTCTCTCTCTCAACCAGCCACCCCCCCCTCCCCCCCCCCCCCCCCCACACACACACACACACATACACACGCAGTTCAATTATGTAAGTGCAAACATCTTCCGAACTCCCAGCAGCGAAAGTTTTAACGCCAACCGTTTCTTTCAATTAATATTTGAAACCGAAACGCAGCGAAAAGATATAAGTAAGTTTCCAATTTGGTGAAAGGGGAGCATTCCAACCGTGAAAGTGGTCCCTGGATGTAGGACAGGAAAAGAAAAACCAGGAAATAAACAAAAGAAAGAGCAGACAGAAGCGAGCGCAGTTGCTAAATTTACGTCCAAGGTTGCATCTAATTGATTTCCCCCATGTTTACCTGTGAGTGTCTGCCGTACAAATAAACGTGCACTCACTTGCAAGATAACAAAGTAATCAACATTTCACTCTAAACAAAACACACACACTAGCTCCTGCGCGCGCAACATGCTAAATGCGTTTATGTTTTTGATAGATGAGATTTCTTAAGCCACTGGGGCGCAAAATGTTCTTCTCTGAAAGCTTTCTTTGCGCATTTGTGAACGAGCCCTTAAACTTACACACTCACTTACTAACTCGCTATTTGTGTATTGATAAGATCCTGATGTGCTGTATTCACATCAATTTCTCTACTCATTTCTCCTACACAATGTAACCTTGCTTCGTGACAAAGAGGTCTTAGTGCTAGGCAACTGTTCGTATCTCTGTATCTATGACAGCAGATGGTAGCATCGTCACGTGTCCGTAGAGGTTCTCCCAGCTAGATGCGCAGTAGACTTCCGCGCTAGTGACGTCAGCTGGTGTAGCCGACAAGCGCATGCGCTGATTGAAATAACAGGACTAGTGATAGCCCAGCTCGGCTTAGAACACTACCTTCGTAGAGAAAGTGTTAGAGTAGCGTTGCTTTCCACGTAATGGTTCAATACTTGTTTTGAGGCCCCCCTGTACCTAGCGTTAACAACATAACTCAGAAACTAAACGTGGCTTTGTAAATACCAACATTTGAGAAAAAACTGATAAACTGAATACATACCAATTATCAAAATATGTGTATTTTGACCCTTAACACTGTATTCTCGACTACGAAGTTTTGGTTGGGACGCGTGTTTCAGGCGTACTACACTAGATGGCAGGTCCTACACAATTAGTGTTACAGGACGTGTATCTTGCGCACCTGTTTTCCTTTCGTTGTGTTTATTTTCTGTCTAAAATGCCTGGCATTTTGTAAACCTTACAGACCGTAAACTTGACTCCTCCTATTGCTGCCAGGACCTAAGTTTTATATGCATCGACTTTTTATGTTGGTAGAATCTATTTGCCAAGGAAGCAACCTTGTGTTAAAGTTTTGAAGATTATTTCCTGTATTTGTAGATGCATAAAGGGATAAAGTGAAGTGAACACATAAGGGCGGAGAAGACCCCCCCCCCCCCCCCAAACCATATTCCATCAGTTTTACGCTGACAAGAAGTTTCCTCTAGTAAAAAAACGTATTGTACTATTTTTATGACAAAGGAAATCGCCGTGCGAGGAGAGTCTGTTTTATGATGTAACTCCAGTAGAATGTTTACGACCTAGCTCTTCTCCTGCTGAATCAGTAACTCTCTGCTACAAACTCACCTGCCTGCTGCTTCATACAAATGCTTCCTCTTACTCTTCTAACAACAAAATGTTACACTATTATACCTAACTATTTCATGTTAATGCCTTTTGTAGCTTTGCTTTCTTAACCTAGCGAAAAATGTCAATAAAAACAACCTTTCAATATACATAAATAAAATCTGATGTGTTGCACTCACATGACTTTCTCTACTCTTGTATTAACCATTCTTACAAACTCTTATTCCTATATCTTCTTCGTGTTAGTTAAGATAAACATTTGTACAAATTATCTTATTGCTTATTTCCTTGTAGGTGCAAGGGGAATATTAGAATACAGTAGACTTTGTGCGATAGTCAAATCTTTTAAAGCTTTGAGATCCCGTTCTCTTTGCACGCTTAACATACAAAAAAAAAAAAAAAAAAAAAAAAAAAAAATGAACAACGATGTTTCATTTCACGAAAGTTTTAAGTTTTCCGAAACTGACACAAATAACAAGGAATATCTCCGAAAAGGTTCACTCTACAAAAAAAATGTATTTGGACACAAATTGTGTGTTTTAACAAGATCTAAACTTTTGTACAGTAAGATTTGGTCTATCTCTTACGGTTTATCACTTATACAAAAGTCATCAAGAGTAAACAGGACTATAGTCTGTTCATCAAGAGATTAGAGGAGACGTAAACAAAGCCACGTGCGTTTTGACCACAGCGCGCCCTCTTGATGCTTTCGCCGTGTAAATAGTCCCTTGAAGAAATACTGTTACTAAGGTTTGAAATGTTACTTAATGTTTGCTAATGCATAAACTAAGTGTACTAAGCATAGTTAAAGTGTAAGAATACGCAGTTAAGTGAATCTGTAACCAGCCTAATTCATTCTGCGCGCGCATCAGTATGAATGTAACATGGCGGAACAAGTGAGTTGTGAAACATAAGTGCGGCAAACCGTTGCGAAGTGGTGAAAAAACAATATTGAACGTAAGTAGCAGTTAATTTCCATGTGCTATATGTTATTTGGATCAAGTAAATATATCCTTTTAGTAGTGTAAAATGCATATTATACCTACTTGTAGCGGTAGGTAACTGTGTTGTGTCATTGTGAAAGCACGTGGCCGCGGAGTGATACAAACCGGTGCTTTGTTTATATCTCCTCTAATCTCTTGATGAACAGAGTATACATGGGCTATACCCAGAAAATTCAAAATATGCATTTTCGTTTGCCATAAAAATATCTGAAACAAATGGCATTTTAATCGAAATTTTCTTCAAACTCCTCGTGTGGCATCCTGGAAAGACATTAAACTTAAATACCAACTTTGCCTTTTAACCGACTTTTTTTAGTTATGCTGTGCACAGACTGACAAACACACACACACACACACACACACACACACACACACACACACACACACACACGGACCTTTTTCTAAAACTACTTTTTTTATTCAGGGGGCCCCAAAACATACATTTCGGGTGAAATCTCGCGAAAGTAAAACAGTTTAAAATTGACTTTTCCAATGGCAGCGGTGCTCTGAAACGCCTCATCCATCTCCACGCCGATTTCACCTCCCTCTTCCGTCCAGGTTCATTTCACTTCATCATTCTGTGGCCGCGTTTCCTTCCAACGATCTCAAAGGTTGACATGTTATCATGTTCGTGTCTGGAATTCTTCTATCTCGTGCTACACTATTCTTCCACGCTGTATATTCTTCTAGTGCTCTAACAGATACTAGCTGGGTCGTATTTTCCGGTTGTACACAATTTTCTTGCGTTCTTAAAAAGTCCTATATATATTTTTTCTGAAATATAATATAAATATTTTATTTCCTGACAGGATATGAATGTGCTGGTTGTTTCCTTAGCGTGGTGGTAGCGCTGCTCCTTACCAGTCGGGAGACGCGGGTTCGATTCCCGATACTGACGCTGAGAGACCTGGTTCGGGGTTCACTCAGCCTTGTTAGGTCCCTTGAGGAGTCGCTTGATAGAGAAGTAGCGGCTCCTGGTGGAGAAGCCGGGAGGTACCGGGGTGCACACCACGTTCCACCTCCAGTACTGCACCCTATTAATAACGCCTGTGGTGTGTAGAAGTGGGGGACGAGCGTGCAGTGTGTTACGAGTACAGTATAAGTTAGCATCTTTGGTGGATTCAAATCGATTTCAATCCGATGTGCGTTTCCATGCAACAAAATTTCGATCCGATCCCACTTCTAAGAGGATTGGATCCAAGGTACTCATGCAGTTGTTCTTTACCGTTATGGTAGTCTGACGTTCCATTTTTCTTGTCTACGTGTGTCTCTTGTATTTGTATGTGGTTTCTTAAACATGATATATTCATTGAAATCATTACAGCGACATTTGATAAAATCAAAATGATAGAAACCGTGATATCGTGCTTCTTGGTAATGTCCTGTCATGGCGGACGATATATCAGGTACCAACTGTAAAAACTGAAAAACAGCTCAGGTTATTGGAAACAGTGAAACGGTTCATCCACTCTACTCTACAAATTTATATAATTCTTCACAACTGCACCAAATAAACGATTTCATTCTGCTGATGATTTTACACTGTTATGTTGTGTTTAACCTGGGACTGAAATTTCAATTATCTTTACTTTTATAGATATAAAATTAATGCTTTGTATACTTAAGGGTGTTTGTTATAAACTAACACACAGTCTCTTTTATACTATCGAGGGAATTAATTATTCAGTTTATTGATAATACGAATATAGCTTAATATCCAACATTCTTCATGCGGATCAAAAATTTAAGTATCACAACAGTTTTATTATTTTATAAAGTCTAATTACACACCAAATAGCATTAATCTGTAGCAGCAACGGAAAGTAATTGCTTTTAAAATAATTAATATCTTTCCTTTGAAGCACATTGAAAATACTTCAAACTTTTTTGTGTGTAATTTTTTTTAAAGTTAAAAGAATGTTCATATTTTGAAATCAAAGGCTGAAGTTGGAGTCACACAAATAGAGCACATTCTGGAATATTGCACACATTTAATGCGCATGGAGCAGATAGTGTACTGAAAATGTGAAGTCGAGAAGAACTAGTTTTTCTACACACATGCGGCATGATTGGCATGTAAACAATAGAGGTAGGTTGGTCACTGTCAATAACGCACCGTGCACTTCACGCCACAGTTCCACTTCGTCATTGGAAGAGTGCTGGGCCTATAAAATGGTGCAATTTCAGTGCCAACTGATGATTGGAGGTTCTGGGAACATTTATGAGAATAAGCTTAAAAATCGTAAATTTAATAACTTTTTGGGCATTTTTCACACACAGTTGTGAATTATTAAAATGAACTTATATTATTCTTGTTACATTATTGTTGACTTGTGTCACCCTTTAACACAACGTTTCTTGCTCTTGTTTAGAAGTTTAGAATCACATCCTTAGAAGATACTAAGTTAATTGTGATATTTAATTGACTTTTTGTTTTTCAGTTATGCAATATTATAGAAACTCGCGTGTGGAAGTTTTCTAAATATCCAGCTTTTAATTCAGAGAGTTTGAAAACACGTGTTTCCGGCGAAACTGACGTCAAAGATTAGAATATAATGCAATATTTCCTGTACTTACAAGGTAATTATAAAAGAATTAGGAGGACAAACGGGCAAAGCTTGGCATATCGTGCAGCTCAATAAAAAGGCATTGGGGGGGGGGGGGGGGGGGGTTGAAGGAAGGAAGGAAGGAAGGAAGGGGTAGGTTCCAGGTGGAGACTAGTACCAAACATCTGACTATATAATCCTAAAATAAATTATCACAACTGTCGGGCAAATAGCTCTCAAAAGAATACAGCTTGTTACCTCAGTACCCAACTCTGCATTTAAATATAAACTTTTTTCCAAGATGTTTTTACTTTCTCTAACATGTGTGCATACTAAGTAAGGTAAATATGTATATAAACAAAAAAATCGATATCGAAATTTCATTTAAAATATTTTTGAGACACCTGAATCTTAAAAAAAAAAAAATAATAATAATAACAAAAAAAAAATTGATATTTAAGTTCAGAATTTTCCAACCATGCAACATTTTTAGAATACAAAATTCCCAATTCCCAAGTCAGCTTTTACATGCAAAATATTTTGTAAAGATTCTTTTTTTAAAATTACCTCAAACGATATCAATTAAAATATCATGTGCTTAATATATTTAATTACAAACGAAATATATATCTTGAATTTTCTGGGAATATTCTCAGAAGTTTTCTTCATTCTGAATGACTTTTGTATACATGGAAAACCGTAAGAGATAGACAAAATATTACTGCACTCTTTTTCATAGAGTTAAATATTTTAGAATAATACTTGTTATTAGTTTGAATTTTCCAACTCATATTTCTCAAATGGGAAGTCGCTATTCCCTCTTCTCCCTCCTAATCATACAAAGATCACGGAATTTCAAGATCATTATGTAATAACCAGTTTTAAAATATTTAACTGTCACTTAAAGTCTACTGTATTCCCATATTGCCCTTGTACCTACAAGGAAATAAGCAATAAGATAATTTGTACAAATGTTTATCTCAACTAACACGAAGAAGATATAGGAATAAGAGTTTGTAAGAATGGTTAGTACAAGAGTAGAGAAAGTCATGTGAGTGTAACATCAGATTCTGTACTTATTCGATTTGAAAGTCTCACTAACTCGTTTTATTTTGTTGTTAATGTCTCAGCTTCAATCAACACACCATTATGGAGATCTCTCCAACAAAGAGATGCAAATTAACTTTACCTCGAACGAAACCAACTCCAATTTGGAGATGAAATATTCATTAAATTTTAATGGTCTAAATTTGTTTATTATGAATTTTACTTTGTTCTTCTGTGAGTCTACATTAGACAACAACCAGCGCGCTGCGTATAGGACGAGGATTTTAATACTATAAGACCGTCCCTTAGCGCTGCTTACCAAACACGGGACCCGGGTTCGATTCTTCACGCTACTGGTTTGGACTACATAGAAACCGAGTGGGATGTCTCAGGTCGCAGGTTCGATCCCCGTGGGCGACCTTCCTAATCCATGAGTTTTTTTCGGAGGTTTCCCCAGGTCACCAGGCGGATGTTGGGAAGGGTTTGCTATATCCTCCGAATTCGAAGGTGATCTTGGTCCATTTCCTCTTGCACATCACAGAGTGGTGAAGAATATATCCCAATTATACTCGTATATTATACAAAAAATGCACACCTTCCTAAAATACAGAATTTGTGTTTTTTTGTTAGAATGAACCATTTCGATGATATGCCTTGTTATATGTGTGAGTTTTAGAGAAATTATACTTCTGTCAAATGGATCGTTATTCATTTTTTTAATATGTCAACCGTACAAAGAGAACACAGTTTAAAAGCTTTAAAAGACTTGACTATCACTCAAAGCCTACTGTATTCTAATATTCCCCTTGTACCTACAAGGAAATAAGCAATAAGATAATTTGTACAAATGTTTATCTCAACTAACACGAAGAAGATATAGGAATAAGAGTTTGTAAGAATGGTTAGTAGAAGAGTGAGTAGAGAAAGTCATGTGAGTGTAACACAGCATTGTGGATTCACATACATTGACCTACAGAGTGTGTGATTTTGCTTCAATGGGCAAAAACGTTCAAGGCCGGACTGCCTCGCGGGACTGCTGTGTGTACGTGACTGTAACAATCGAGGCGGCAGAAATAAAAGAGGTGTGAAGAACGTTCGGGAAACTTCTAGCCAAGTCATTTGCGGTGTCTACGTGTATAGAAATTTCGGTATAACGTCATCCTCAGTATATAAGGGGGCCAGAGTGAGTGAGGTTTTTAGTTACAGTTACAGAAACGAGTCGGACAGTGAGTGTGAGATAGCTCTGTGCCGTAAGAAGATTCAAAGAGCGTCGTAGTTAGTGTATGAGGCACAGAGGAAGTGAAGACAGTTAAAGGACTGAGCAAGGTTATGAGAAGTGGAATTGTGATTGCTCTGAAGAGGTAGGCTCTGTTAATGATGAGAACAAAACTGTATTTGTGGTAACATTTTGGAAGATAATAAACTGATAGAAAAGTAACCGAACTGACTTTGTCGTCTTTGCTGCAGTATAAAATAGTGAAAGAGCCAAGAGGCTTGGCATTATGTAGGTAAAGAAAGATGGCAATACGTATATTGATTTGAAGTATGGTAAAGTTTACATAGAAGGAACGAACGAACGCTGTTGCTGATGGGGTTCACAGATTAGGTGTATGTTCAGAAAGCTGGGGTGATTGCTGCAGGCTTCATTAAGGTTGCACGCGTCACAGAAACAGGAGATAAACGCCTGGTCTGGCCTGGCCTGGCCTGCTTGCCTGCCTTGACATAAAGGCCGGACTTTACTCAAGCAAGGTAACAAAGCGTGTACACGAGAAGCCCAAGACGAACAAGCTATAACACATTTAATGCATATTATAATGCATAGTTGTTAACTTTGTGGTCTAATGAGCAATTACTGCTTGGGCACATTAGCACCTAGTGTTCAACAAGGGCCTTTCTCCTCTACTCACTTCAAACATTAACCACTTTACCATTCATGGCGAGGAGGATAAACAAGCTGTGAACAATAACCACTGCATCATTGCCTATCTCTTACAGTTACACAAGTCACCCAGAAGGAAGTGGATTTGATAGCACATTTCCAGAAAATTAATATACATGCTTCATTTGTCATACAAATATCTTAAACATATGGCATTTTAATCAAAATCACAAGAGCTGTTTTAGGGGGAAAAACAGATTTTCGAAAAATATGCCAAGTAAAGAGCAGTCTAGAGTGGAAAAATTTTATTAAATTTTCTTTGCCACATTCTTAGAAAATGTTGAACTTAAATATTAAGTTTGGTATATTTAACAGAGTTTTCGTTTTTCAGTTATGTTGTTCACAAACACGCCTATTTACAAAATGCTTTTTTTCTTTATTATTTAAGGAGTCTCAAAACTTGCATTTCGTTGAAATTTCGATATCAAAATGGTGTGTACAATAGCAACGTGTGTTATTCAATGCTTCAAGTGTATTACAATAGATGGCAGCACCTTATAGTGCACCCAAGTAATCAGATCAAAGCTATGTGACATTATTTCCACAATAGATGGCAGCACAGTATTTTATTTATCTCATTTTGGGGAAATAAATATAAATATTATAAGTAAGAGCAAAATTAAAATAATATCATACATTTGTATTACAAATTACTTATAGATATTGGAATGTTATACTCTTTTTTACAAGAATTATTTGTGGTTCTTAAGTACTGATGAAAAGAGGTGTTACTCGAGTCGTGCTCAATGAGATATATTGTACTCAATGAGATATATGAGTAAATGACGTGACTGTATATAGCATGCAAACCAAACAATTGTATATAAAAATGATAATGTTAGTCTGTAAGCTGGGCCCGTTGTACCAGCACCAGACACAATTGGTTAATAAACAAACAATAAATGACGTGAAAATCTGCTGCAATATAACCAGGTCAATCCAACAGTTGCCTTTAATCCAACAGTCAAACTCCAATATAGTCGTACGGCTCAAAAATTCAACCCTCATCAAAAGACTAAAATGAAAACCTTTAAACTTCATCTTAAAACTTCTTTCCTTCCGTCAGAATTCAGACACTGCTGGCTTCTGTGAGTCATTTGTCAAGGGACATAACAGCTTCCTTCAGTAAAACATTAACCTAAAAACGTCACTCTCAAATATCCATCCTATCTGCGGCTAAACCCTATTGGGGGTAGGTACTCAGCAAAACCCCATCGGGTGGGCTGAACCTCAGCCTGCCTGCCAGCAGCTCCTCCTGGTCGTACAATATAATCTGGAACGCTGATACTTCGATAGTTGTATTTCTCAGATTCGATCTTAGAACATTATTTTAAATGTTTTATTGTTATCAAAAGTAGTTCTAACGATTTTGATTAAGATATCATATGTTTAATATATTTTTATGAGAAATGAAATGTACACTTTGAATTGTTTGAATGTTCCCCGGAGTCGTCTTCATTCCGGACGACATTTGCACAAATTTTAAACTGTAACATACACAAACATACAGACAATGGAGCACAATTTATGTCAGATTTTATGTAGGAACCATTTCCGACATATTTCTTGTTAGTTGAACTTTCCAATACTTATATTTTTCACAAATGGTACGTTTTTGTACGTCTTGGACATGAAAAGAGAATGGAATTTCAAAGCCATCACACAGTGACCAGCTCTTCAAACATTTGACTATCACTTATTGTTTGCTCTATTTCCATATTCCCATTGTACATATAAAATACATAATAAAACAATTTCTATAAACTTTTACCTGGATTAATATGAAGTAGCCAGTAGAATAAGCGTTTTAAGAATAATATGTGGAAGAGTGAGGAGAGAAAGTCTTGTGAAAGGACACTTTTCTGACATTTATGTAAACATGTTAATGTTTACTGGGAGTTGTGAAAAGAGTTTATATTCGATCATCATTCAGTACGCTTGTATTTGGTTCTGCTTTCTGTTCAAATAACATTATTAACACAGATGCATCCTCCGGAAACAGAACGTGTGCACTCACATGAGTTTCTCTACTCTTGTGCAGGTATTCTCACAGTGACTCTAGGCAACTTGGCCCCTCGACCGAAAGGTGATCTTTTGTGTCTATGTCCCTGACGGGAGGATGGATGTCATGACAGAGCAGAGGGAAGGGTCCCTACATATTCGTAGTTAGAAGCACCCCGGTAAAGGCTGTCTTAGCTCCCCCCTCCCCCGTTGGTTTCGTATCATCTTACAGGGAGCCCGGAAACTACTAGGCTCGCCTTCCAATCCAGAACACAAGATTTCCAGAGCACATTTGTTCCCCTGCAGTGCTGCTGCCGCGACGCTCGCCGACGCTTCCAACCCTGAAAGAAACCTAATGGGATGAAGTTTAGCCTAAAACCTAAAAGTGTAGACTCTATTTATTAAGATAAAAGTATGAGCCGCCACTGTAAGGAAGATAAACATAGGTAGCTGGGAGTCCTGCGTTTTGTCAAAGGACAGAAGAGCAAACAACGTCGAGAGCAGTTTATTTCGGACTGTTATTACGTACCAGCGTTTACACAAACTTGTGCGTCGCGTCGCTTTGCAAATTGCTTTCAACCAAAACGTAAGAGAGAGAGAGAGACAGAGCACGTTTATTTTTCCTCCGCAATTAGGTCAGGCGAATTTAAGCGCCTTAAATGAAGACACAAGGCAATGAGAGGATTGCTGCTACTTTCACGTCAATTCCCCCACTTCTCTATTCCACATAAACCTTTGTAGAACTTCTTTCATTATCTCAAATGCCCAGGGTTGCCCCTGCTTTGACAATTTATCCCTACAACTGTTCGTTTTTGAGTTATGCTGTCCACAGTCTAACACACACACACATACACACACACGGACCCTTTTCTAAAAATGTTTTTTTGGATTCAGGGAACCTCAAAACATGTATTTCCGGTGATATGTCGACATCGAATTTTTGGATGGAAT
>CM060963.1:9184156-9186656 GCA_030765045.1 Tenodera sinensis
CTGAACTTTTAAATTTAAACCCCTATAACTTAATGTCGTTCAGGAATAGTGGTAATGTGAGTATACACATAATTTGTACAATTAGGTGTTAATGTTAATGATCTTTTGTTGACTCGCACAGTTTTATTTGCATGTCCATTGTAATAATAACGTTGTTAAAATGTGACATACATGAACATCATTTACAATACATTTTATGATGAAGGTATGTAGTTAATTTAATTCTAATTTTCATGCATTTGAATTTAAGGGATGTGAATATTCGACTCTGTGGATGAACAGCTTGATGCCAAGAAAATTCACGTTAGGCCGTCACGCGTCCAAACAAATCCTCTCTATTTTTGAAATTGTGTATTTGGATTAGTGTAAAGAAGACAAACTTTTCTAAGATTAGTGTGCAGAAGGGAGAAAAAACAAACGATAGTGGCGATTTGTGGACTTTTGCTTTCCCTATAGCTTTAGTAGACGGAGAAGTCCTGTATTACATTCCACACAAAAATTCCGTACTAAGATTTCCCCGGAAATACCTGTTTTGAGATCTCCAGAATAAAAGTAAAAATTTAAGAAATTGCTTGTGTTGTACGTCTGTAAATAGCATAACCCAGAAACGACAGAGAGAGAGAGAGACAGAGACAGAGAGAGACAGAGACAGAGAGAGAGACAGAGAGAGAGAGAGAGAGAGAGAGAGAGAGAGAAAGACCAAACTTGATATTTAAGTTCAGCATATTACAAAAGTGCTATCGATGATTTTCAAGAAAATTCTCGGACTCAAAACTACCATTTACATGCAGCATTTTATGAGAATTTTGATTTTCTCCAACATGCCTCTGGCAATTTGATTAGAATACCTTATAATTGTTTTACGAAGAATGAAATGTATATTTTGAATGTTCTGGGAATGTTCTGAAAATTCTTCTTCATTTTGGACAGCTTTTGAATAACTGGCAACAACTTTTGAATACTTCTAGAATAATCCAGAAAACTCCTTTTGGTTCTGCGGCTCTGATTGCCACGTGCTTGATCACGTGACCTTGAACGTCTTTCATACACATACCGCCTGTAGCATGGCGCAGTCCGGCCTTGCCACCCTTTGTTGTGCGCCGCGGCTGGCGTCACAATAAGAAGCAGATGAAAGATAAATGTTTTTAAGAAAAGTGTGTGCAAAAATGAGTACAGCAATGTCAGTGCAACACATCAAATTTATTTTATTCTGTATGTATGTTTATATTAAATTTCTCGTTATTGATAGATGAATTGCATCCAGGCAGAAGTGAAGATTTGTAGTTATGAAATCATGTCAGGCATTTTACGCACAACCTGCTGACTGTTCTAGGAACAAAGTGAAGCAGCAAGCGTTATGCCTGTGTTTATTCACGTGCAAATCAATACCTGTTCCATACATAGCATTGCTTTTTCCTCTCATCAGATTAACTGTCAGTGCAAAACACTCCGCAAAAAATAACAATGAATGCACTCATATCAATTTCTCTGCTCATTCGTGCAAAAACATTCCTAAAAACTCTTATTCCTCTATCTATTTCATGTTAATACAGATAACCATTTGTACAAATTATCTTATCACTGATTTTCTTGTAGGTACAAGGGCAATACCGTAGGCTTTAAGTGACAGTCAAGTGTTTTAAATGGCTTTAAAATTCGGTTCTCTTTATGTGGTTAAGAGAAAGAAAACAAAGGGAAAAGCTAGCTACTTCCCATTTCAGAAAGAATAAACTTTAGAAAATTCAAACGAATAACAAGGAATATTTCTATTACATTCACGCGGTTTTCTCTACTCACTTTTCTTTTACGTAACACAAGCACATATATTTCTCTTCTTACTCTTCTACAAACAATTCATACACTTTTCTGTATGATTGAAATAGAAATGCAACGCATTACATTCACATTGTTTTCTGCACTCGCTGTTCCTTTGTGTAACACGTCCTTTTCTACTTGCCCTCCAAAAACAATTCATGCAATTTTCTATGACTAAAGTAGAAATGCATCGTATTACATTCACACAGTTTTCTCTGCTCACTTTTCTTTTACCAAACACAAAATTTATTTCTCTATTCCCACTTCTACATACAATTCATGTGCTCTTCTACATGTTTGAAATAGAAACGCAGCTTACTACATTCACGCTGCTTTCTCTACTCAGTTTTCTTTTACGTAACAGATGCATGTGTATTTCTCTTCTCACTCTTCAACAAACAGTATATAGTCTTTTCTATATTATCGAAATATAATATGCATCGAATATATATATATATCGAAATGCAGCATATTACATTCACACGGTTTTCTCTTCTCGCTTTCCTTCCTGTGGTATTTGTGCTTTTGTGTAGTGCCATCCAGGTGCTTCTATTTGTTTAGTTTATTTTTTATCCCTTATAGTATCCTAAGGGTTTTAATTAAATGTTTAAGTGTCTTAAGTAACACCTTTAAATGTCTCGAAAGAAACACAGTGCTATTGGGTAAGTGCAACCTTTTAGGGATA
>CM060963.1:9191656-9199156 GCA_030765045.1 Tenodera sinensis
GCCAATTTACTTGTAGGTACAAGGGGAATATGGGAAATGTTTTAAGAGCTGGTTGCTATGCGATACCTTTGAAATTTCATTTTGTTTGCAAGACCAAGGAATTAAATCAAAATCAAAACGTATATGAGAAACTGTGTATTTATTGTGTGGCAAGATTTTGTGTATTTTTTATGCTTTTCCATATACACAAGTAATTCGGGATGGAGAGGCTTTAAAAGGCTTATCCCAGGAAATTAAACATATAAATCTCATTTAGTATGAAAATATCTTAAATGTATGCTATTTTAAGCAAAGTCTTAACGACTTTGACTTTTTTAACTTTTCTGAGAAAATCAAACTTTTGGAAAAAGATTTACTTTTAAAGGGTAGTTTCTTTGTGTCGCATCACTGGATGATTCTAAATGTAAATACCAAGTTAGGTATCTTACTGACCTTATTTTCTTTCTTTTTTTTTAAAGTTATGCTGAATACACACAGACCTTTTTCTTAACTAAAAATGCTTTGTTTTTTGTACCCATGGACCTCAAAACCGGTATTTCGTGTGAAATTTCGGTATGTAATTTTTAGACGAAATACAGTTTGCCCTACTTACTGTACGTGTAAGATAAGATTGAGGAGTGCAGCATGTGAATATTAATGGCGTTAAAACATGTGCTGACCCAAATATTAGAACCAGTGCTGCACCTTCATTTACTGACACCTACGGTCGATGTGGCTACCCTGTCACCTTCACATCTTTCTTTCATACTTAGAAAACATCTTATGTAATAAATAAATAGTTAAACAACATTAAATATTACGTTCATGAACATCACAAGATACAATACCCAGTTTTAAAACAAATTTGTTTTAAAAGTTGCTGAGACATTTTGTTACCAGTGGTGGTCGCCTCCGTTGAGTTCTGGAATAAGGGTTGTCAGATGTTTTACCTTCAAGGACGGTAAGGAAGGGAGTAATAAAGATCTGCTATATAAAGTTATGTTGGCTATTCTGATTGTAGTGAACAGTTTCACACACGTTTGTTTCAATATGGAAGAAAACTGTACTAGAATTAATATCTATTCTGTCATTACATGTATTTATTTGAGGTAAAGAAAAGCACAGTTAATCTTGTGTAAGTGATCAGTGTGTTACATGAACAGAGTAAAACAATGCTCAACTTAAATTTTAAGGTTAGTACGTAAACATAACATTATTTCTTAATACCTTAACGAGAAAGTGATACAACAGGCAAAGCCCTGAATCTTAACCTTACAAATATGTACAATACAATAAATAACCATCTAGCTTCTTGACGAATGGATATAAATGATTTGTTATTTCACTATAACCTAAATCTCGTATGTGTAAACAATGCTGTAGTGTCTTTTTATTTCAATTCGAATGAATTAAGTCACAATTTAGGGTCAATGTAGCGTTGCCAAATCTCCCTTAAAAATTAAACTTTGCGTGACATTTTAACATTATATTATGACTAAATTCACTAACATTAAGATAGAAATACATTAGAGCATTTCCACACAATGTTTATGTGAGTTAATGAGATTTATATCCAAGCGTCAAGAAGCTATATGGTTACAAATATTTGACACATATTATTCTCGGTCTGAGTGGCTCACTTGGTTAGACGCTGGCCTGCTGATCCCAAGGTCACGGGTTCAAATCCAACCCAGATCCATGGTTTTTAATTTTGCTTAAAAATGACAGTTCGCAAGGTCTGAGTTCAAATCCGGCCCAGGCCGATGGTTTTTAAATGTGCTTAAAAACAACAGCTCCATGTCAGTAGATTTACTGGCATGTAAAAGAACTCCTGCGGGATAAGCTTCCGGCACACCGGAGACGCTGATATAACCCTAGAAATTGACAGCGTCGTTGTACAACAAAATATTATTTTTATTTTTCGGATCCGATCGTCTTAAACGTCAGTTTGGATCGAAATGTTGCATGGAAACACCTATCGGATTCAAATCGATTTGGATCCACCAAAGATGCAAATTTCTACTGTACTTGTTTTAACACGCTGCATGCTCGTCATTTTTTTCTTAATGAAAGTGATGTAATAAAACATGAGTCATTTTTATTTTTATTATTTCTATAGGTAATATCACAATATAACGTTCCTTCAACTAAAGTTACCTATGTACTGAAGTACTGAAATGAGCACCCACACGCGTCATACATATACGATAAAGGTTTGTGAGAGAGCCATAGTGACAAGGCAGGCACTTGTGGTGGAAGGTGCACTGACTCCCACTGTTTCTATTCCTGGCTCTTGTCTTATGTTTCCCAGCCTCTCTCACTTCTCATGTAAAACATATCTCACATGGCTTACTCTACTGTTCTATCTACTTCATCTTAATACAGATAAACTTTTGTACAAATTATCCTATTGTTAAATTCCTTGTAGGTACAAGGGACATATGGGAATACAATAAACATTAAGTGACAGTTTTAAAGCCCGTCGCTATATGATGACTTAACATTCCAGCCTCTTTCGATACTCAGGAGATAAAATCATCTGATATGTTGCACTCACATGACTTTCTCTACTCTTGTACTAACCGTTCTTACAAACTCTTATTCCTATATCTTCTTCGTATTAGTTGAAACAAACATTTGTACAAATTATCTTATTGCTTATTTCCTTGTAGGTACAAGGGGAATATGGTAATACAGTAGGCTTTGTGCAATAGTGAAATGTTTTAAAGCTTTGACATTCCGTTCTCTTTGCAGTTTACAAATAGATACTCAACAAAAAATTGATTTGGACATAAGCTGTTTGTTTAAACGAGATCTACATTTGTTGTTTAGTAAGATTTGGTCTATCTCTAACGGTTTACCAGTTATGCAAAGGTCATCAAAAGGACTACATAGGCTATAGCCAGAAAATTCAAAATATACATTTCATTTGCCATAAAAATATCTTAAACATATGGCATTTTAATCAAAACCGTTAGAGCCCTTTTCGAGAAAATTTACAATATCGAAAAATGTTCCATGTAAACTGTAAAGGGTAGTTTAGGGTGAAGGAATTTTCTATAAAATCTTCGTATGGCATCCTTGAAACATATTAAACCTAAATACCGACTTTTCGCTTCTGATTTATGCTGTCCACAGACTGACACACACAGACACACACACACAAACACACACACACACACACACACACACACACACACACGGTAGAGCGCTGATGACCTCAAAGTTGAGCACCCATAAACCAAACCAACCAACACACACAGACCTTTTTCTAAAAATGCTTTTTTTTGGATTCAGGGGTCCTCAAAAAACATACATTTCCGGTGAAATCTCAACATTAATTTTTTTGTGGAATGCAATACTTTCTCTTCTTACTATACGTAGTAGAGAAAGCAAAAATAATTATTTGGGAATGTTTGCTGCATAAAGAATATAAGATGGATTAAATAAGCCTGTGTGTGCATGTGCGTGTGCGTGCATGTGTGCATGTGTGTGTGTGTGCCTGTGTCCGTGTGTGCGTGTGTGTGTGTGTGTTTGTGTGTCTGTAAACAGCATAACTCAAAACTAAAAATTGATTAAATGCCAAACTTGGTATTTAAGTTCAGCATCTTTCAGGAAAATCCTCACAACCCAGACTACCCTGTACATAGAACATTTTTTTGAAATTTTCAATTTTCTCAAAAACGGCTATGGTCATTGTGATTAAAATATGTGTTTCAGATATTTTTAAAACTATAAAATTATATGTTGAGTTTTGTAAGAAAGTCCGGAGAAATCGTCTTCATTCTGGATGAGTTTTGCATAATTAGTGAACCGTAAGCGATAGATGAGCTTTTTGTTACTCAGACAAGCAGCTCTAGTTAATACACACCATATATATGTGTGTGTGTGTGTGTGTGTGTGTGTGTGTGTATGTGTGTGTGTGTGTGTGTGTTGAATACACATGGCATGAGCCATTTCCGAGATATTCCTTGTTATTTTTCTGTATTTTGCAACACATACCTTCCTCAAATTGGAACCCGTTATCCATACAAAGAGAACGGAATTTGAAAGTCATTACATAGCGACCAGCTTTAAAACATTTGACTATTACTTGAAGTCTACTGCATTCCCCTTGTATCTACAAGAAAATAAGCAATAATTTGCATAAATGTTTATCTCAACTAACACGAAGAAGATATAGGAATAAGGATTTGTAAGAATGCTTAGTACAAGAGTAGAGAAAGTCATGTGAGTGCAACACATCTTTCTTTTTTTCCGTCGCCCTAGCGTCTTGTTCCCGAGGTCGCGGATTCAAACCCGGAGGTCAATGGATTTTTTCATCGTACAAATCCTTGGCATGACTTTCCTCGGAGGGGAAGTAAAGCCGGTGGTTCCCTGTGGTACATTTACGGCACGTAAAAGAACTTCAAGTCTGATGAAGAGGCCTCTGAGCAAACTTAGGCGGTGTTTTACGCAAAATA
This sequence comes from Tenodera sinensis, assembly GCA_030765045.1. Lineage (NCBI taxonomy): Eukaryota > Metazoa > Arthropoda > Insecta > Mantodea > Mantidae > Tenodera > Tenodera sinensis. The sequence continues at coordinate 9,196,099 of CM060963.1, forward strand.
GAACACGTGACGCTGAAAACCACTGCAATTAAAGAACGGCCGTCCATAAATAACCACACAGGTAGATGTGTGTACATTCACTTGAAGGATGAAGGACTTACCTTTGGAGGTAAGGCTGAAGGACCTGAGGCGGTACGAGTCCTCATCTTCGTCCTCCTGCGGGCCGTCTGGGTTGGGAACATCGAGGAAGGCAGACTTCTTGGGTTGACTGGAGGTTCCAGAGCCGTGGTGGACGGACCTCCTGGTGGAGCCCTTGCGTCGCATACCGGGAGAGGCATCTGGGGTGGCTATGGTGGGTACGTCGTGCACGTGGTGTAGACGGGGCTCGCTGGTGCCGCTCCGCATCTCGCCGCTCCCGGAGGCGGCAGCGGCGGCCGCCACGGCCCTACGTCTCACGGACCGACCTCCGGCTACCCTGGCACTCTGGGATCGCGTCGCCGGTCGCCGTCTTCGTCCGCTGGGAGTCCCGCCGCCGCTGGAGTCCGGCGTGCCGGTACCTGGAGCCAAGGGCGGCGTCCCGGAGGCGGCCGCGGCGGCGGCGGCGGCCATGGCCTCCATGCTGGAGAAGCCTGGGGCGCAGATGGAGGCCGAACGGCCCTTGTTGTGGTGCGCGGTGAGTAACACGTCGTCCGCCATCGTCATCATTTGTAAACTGACGAGTCGAGGAGTACGCGACGCTCCTAGCAGACGCTCGGCTACGTTCGGCAAGTGTCGGCACGCGCTAACATTAGGCACGTGCGCCCCCTACATCCAACTGCCACATTCTATTTCTGTTTCTTCTTAATGCAACGCATTTTCGTTAATTACCAACCTGAGATTCCCTCACAAATAACTTTATTACCACAATAAAGGGCCGGGCGTAAGAATCGTTAGATTCATTGTATTCTACTCTACAATTCGATTCCGAGTTTTCAGCGAAAATACACTTTTTGAGCTCCATGACTTTAAAATACGTAATGTGTGCCCGCCCTCGCATTACTTGTTGGTCTGGTGGCTCAGTTGGTTAGACGCTGGCCTACCAATTCCAAGGTCGCAGGTTCAGATCCGGCCCAGACCGATGGTTTTTAAGTATGCTTAAAGATGACAGCTCCACCTCAGTAGATTTACTGCGGGACAAAATTCCGGCACACCAGCAATTCTGATGTGCTCCTGGCAATTGACAGCGTCGTTAAACAACAAAATATTTTTTTCCTCACATGACTTTCTCTGCTCACTTTTGTACAAAATATTCTTAAAAACTCCTAACTCCATCTACTTCAGGTTAATCGAGATAAATATTTGTAAAAATAGTTTTATTACATATTACCTTATAAGTTCAATGGAAATATTGGGTATACAGTAGAGAATATTAATCAAATGTTACACTACTTGGTCACTATACGGTGGCTTTGAAATGTCGCTCCCTCTGCATATCCAAGACATAAAAAACGAATAACGACTTCACATTTAAGAAAGGCGTACGTGTTGAGAAAGTCAAATAAAGAACACGAATACCTCGGAAGTGGTTCCTCTACAAAATTTGACATAAATTCTGCGTTTTAACGATATGTACTTTTTGTGTATATGGTTTTGTCTATCTCTTACAGTCTACCATTTACACAAAATTCAGAAAAATATATATTTAATTTTTCATGAAAATATCTTAAATATGGTAGTTTAATCAAAAACGTTACTCTTATTTCAGAAAATGAAAACTTTCGTAAAATGTTGCAGATAAAGAATCGTAAGGGTAGGGCGATTTTTCTGAAAATGTTGTATCGCATTCTTCGAAAATTCTGAACTTAAATACCAACTTTGGTATTTCAACTGACTTTTCATTTTTTAATTATGCTGTTCATAAACACACACACACACACACACACACACACACACACACACACACACACACACACACACAAACGCGCGCGCGGATCTTTTTCAAAGAATTCTTTTTTCTTATTTAGGGAGTCTTAAAATATGTATTTCTGATGAAATTTTGATATTGACTTTTTTACTTCGCATACGCAGTAGAGAAAGTAAAAAAAAAAATGTAACTTATAGAAAAAGATCTCTAAAGTTTTCAGTGCAACTTGATGCATATAGTGGGTCATTTTTACTTTCTCTACTACGTATAATAGGTAGAGGAAGTATTGCATTCCACCCAAAAATTCGGTGTCGAGATTTCATAGGAACTATATGTTTTGAGGCCCCCAGATCCAAAAAAGGTATAATTAGAAAAAGGTCCGTGTGTGTCTGTCAGTATGTGGACAGCATTACTCAAAAACGAAAAGTCAACAACCAATATCTTTAAGGATGCGACACGAAGGTTTTGAAGAAAATTCCTCCGCCCTAAACTATCCTTTACATGAAAATTTGTTCGAAAACTTTGTTTTTCTCGTAAATGATTGTAATGATTTTGATTAAACTGCCATATGTTTAAGATTTTTATGACAAATGAAATGTATATTTTGAACCTTGTGACTATAGGCTATGTAGTCCTGTTTACTCTGAATGACTGTTGCATAAATGATAAAACCTAAAGATAGACCAAATCTTACTATACTCTTGCTATAACATACAATTTATGTCCAAATAATGTTTTTGTAAAGTGAATCATTTCGGAGATATTCCTTGTTATTTGTGTGACTTTTGGAAAACTTAAACTTTCGTCAAATGGAAGATCGTAATTCATTTGTTTATACCTTAGCCGTGCAAAGAAAATGGAATCTCAAAGCTTTAAAAGATGCGACTGTCGCTCAAAGCCTGCTGTATTCCCATATTCCCCTTGTACCTACAAGGAAATAAATAAGACAATTTCTGCAAAGGTTTATCTCAACTAACACGAAGAAGATAGAGACAGTCCTGTGAGTGCAACACATCAGATGTCTTTTTTTTTTTTTTTTTTTTTTCATTTGTACTATTATTTTAGACTTAAGGTTAAACTTTTTGTCGTGATATTAAATATCCAATCCCGTATTTCCCTAATACAAACCTCACACTTATCTCGAAGTCATGTCGCTTCGTTTGATGGAGATTGTTTATTTTCACAATAGGAAATGACTGCTCTATCTACAAGTGC
>CM060963.1:9204156-9211656 GCA_030765045.1 Tenodera sinensis
TCACCACCGCCACCACCACCACCGCCACCACCACCATCACCATCGCCGCCACCACCACCGCCACCTCCACCGCCACCGCCACCGCCACCACCGCCACCACCACCATCACCACCGCCGCCACCACCATCACCACCACCGCCACTACCACCATTACCACCACCACCATCACCACCGCCACCACCACCGCCACCACCGCCGCCACCACAACCATCACCGACGCCACCACCACCGCCACCACCACCACCACCGCCACCACCACCACTGCCACCACCACCGCCATCACCACCACCATCACCACCGCCGCCACCACCACCGCCATCGCCACCACCACCACCATCACCACCGCCACCGTCATCACCACCACGACCGCCAACACCACCGCCACCACCATCACCACCACCGCCAACACCACCATCACCACCGTCATCACCACCACCACCATCACCACCGCCACCGTTATCACCACCGCCACCGCCACCACCACCGCCATCACCACCACCACCATCACCACCGCCACCGTCATCACCACCACCATCACCACCGCCACCACCATTACCACCACCGCCACCACCACCATCACCATCGCCACCGCCACCAACACCACCACTATCACCATCACCACCGCCACCACCATCACCACGACCACCGCCATCACCATCACCACCACCACCATCACCACCGCCACCAACACCACCACCATCACCATCACCACCGCCACCACCATCACCACGACCACCGCCATCACCACCACCACCATCACCATCACCATCAGCACCGCCACCACCATCACCACGACCACCGCCATCACCACCACCACCATCACCACCACCACCGCCATCACCACCACCAACACCACCGCCATCACCATCACCATCACCACCGCCATCACCACCATCACCACGACCACCGCCATCACCACCAACACCACCACCATCACCATCACCACCGCCATCACCACCGCCACCACCATCACCACGACCACCGCCATCACCACCACCATCACCACCGCCACCGTCATCACCACCACCATCACCACCGCCACCATCACCACCAGCGCCACCACCATCATCACCGCAACCGCTACCAACACCACCACCACCATCACCACCGCCACCACCACCATCATCACCGCCACCACCACCACCATCATCACCGCCACCGCCACCATCACCACCACCACCACCATCACCACCACCATCATCACCGCCACCGCCACCATCACCAGCACCACCATCACCACCGCCACCGTCATCACCACCACCACCATCACCACCGCCACCACCATCACCACCGCCACCGCCACCAACACCACCACTATCACCATCACCACCACCACCACCATCACCACGACCACCGCCATCACCACCACCACCACCATCACCACCGCCACTGTCATCACCACCACCACCATCACCACCGCCACCATCACCACCACCACCATCACCACCGCCACCGCCACCAACACCACCACCATCACCATCACCACCGCCACCACCATCACCACGACCACCGCCATCACCACCACCACCACCATCACCATCACCATCACCACCGCCACCACCATCACCACGACCACCGCCATCACCACCACCATCACCACCACCACCGCCATCACCACCACCAACACCACCGCCATCACCATCACCATCACCACCGCCATCACCACCACCACCATCACCACGACCACCGCCATCACCACCACCACCAACACCACCACCATCACCATCACCACCGCCATCACCACCGCAACCACCATCACCACGACCACCGCCATCACCACCACTACCATCACCACCGCCACCGTCATCACCACCACCACCATCACCACTGCCACCATCACCACCACCGCCACCACCATCATCACCGCCACCGCCACCAACACCACCACCATCACCATCACCACCGCCACCACCACCACCATCATCACCGCCACCACCACCATCATCACCGCCACCGCCACCATCACCACCACCACCACCATCACCACCACCATCATCACCGCCACCGCCACCATCACCACCACCACCATCACTACCGCCACCGTCATCACCACCACCACCATCACCACCGCCACCACCATCACCACCACCGCCACCACCACCATCACCACCGCCACCGCCACCAACACCACCACTATCACCATCACCACCGCCACCACCATCACCACGACCACCGCCATCACCACCACCACCATCACCACCGCCACCGTCATCACCACCACCACCATCACCACCGCCACCATCACCACCACCGCCAGCACCACCATCATCACCGCCACCGCCGCCACCACCACCACCGCCACCACCACCGCCATCACCACCACCGCCACCACCACCACCGCCATCACCACCGCCGCCACCACCACCATCACCACCGCCGCCACCACCACCACCGCCTCCACCACCACCGCCATCACCACCACCACCGCCATCACCACCGCCACCACCACCATCACCACCGCCGCCACCACCACCACCACTGCCACCACCACCGCCATCACCACCGCCACCACCACCACCATCACCACCGCCGCCACCACCACCATCACCACCGCCGCCACCGCCACCACCATCACCACTGCCACCACCACCGCCATCACAAACATCACCACCGTCACCACCACCATCACCACCGCCACCACCACCACCATCAGCACCGCCATCACCACCACCATCACCGCCGCCACCACCACCGCCACCGCCATCACCACCATCACCACCGGCACCACCACCGCCACCATCATCACCGCCGCCACCACCACCACCATCACCACCGCCATCACCACCATCACCACCGTCACCACCACCATCATCACCGCCGCCACCACCACCATCACCACCGTCACCACCACCATCATCATCGCCGCCGCCACCGCCACCACCACCACCACCGTCACCACCACCTTCATCACCGCCACCACCACCACCACCATCACCACCGCCACCGCCATCACCACCATCACCACCGCCACCGCCACCATCACCAACGCCACCACCACCACCATCACCACCGACACCACCACCACCATCACCACCGCCGCCACCACCACTGCCACCACCACAGCCATCACCACCGCCACCACCACCATCACCACCACCGCCACCACCACCACCGCCACCACCACCACCGGCATCACCACCACCGCCGCCACCACCACCATCACCACCGCCGCCACCACCACCGCCACCACCACCACCGCCATCACCACCACCATCGCCATCACCACCGCCACCACCACTGCCACCACCACCACCGCCATCACCGCCACCACCACCATCACCACCGCCGCCACCACCACCATCACCACCGCCGCCACCGCCACCACCATCACCACTGCCACCACCACCATCACCACCATCACCACCACCACCATCACCACCGCCACCACCACCAACACCACCGCCATCACCGCCGCCACCACCACCGCCACCGCCATCACCACCATCACCACCGCCACCACCACCACCGCCACCATCATCACCACCGCCACCACCACCACCATCACCACCGCCACCGCCAACACCACCATCACCACTGTCACCACCACCATCATCACCGCCGCCACCACCATCACCACCGTCACCACCACCATCATCACCGCCGCCGCCACCGCCACCACCACCACCACCGTCACCACCACCATCATCACCGCCACCACCACCACCGCCACCACCACCACCATCACCATCGCCGCCACCACCACCACCGCCAGCACCACCACCGCCACCTCCACCGCCACCGCCACCACCACCACCATCACCACCGCCGCCACCACCATCACCACCACCGCCACCACCACCATTACCACCACCACCATCACCACCGCCACCACCACCACCGCCACCACCGCCGCCACCACAACCATCACCACCGCCGCCACCACCACCACCGCCACCACCACCACTGCCACCACCACCGCCATCACCACCACCATCACCACCGCCACCACCATCACCACCGCCACCACCATCACCACCGCCACCACCACCACCATCACCACCGCCACTATCACCACCACTACCACCATCACCACCACCACTATCACCACCGCCACCACCATCACCACCGCCACCACCACCGCCACTACCACCACTACCACCATCACCACCGCCACCACCACCACCATCACCACCGCCACCGTCATCACCACCATCACCACCGCCACCATCACCACCACCGCCACCCCCACCATCATCACCGCCACCGCCGCCACCACCACCACCACCGCCACCACCATCACCACCGCCACCACCACCACCGCCACCACCACCATCACCATCGCCGCCACCACCACCACCGCCAGCACCACCACCGCCACCTCCACCGCCACCGCCACCGCCACCACCGCCACCACCACCATCACCACCGCCGCCACCACCATCACCACCACCGCCACTACCACCATTACCACCACCACCATCACCACCGCCACCACCACCGCCACCACCGCCGCCACCACAACCATCACCGCCGCCACCACCACCGCCACCACCACCACCACCACCACCGCCACCACCACCACTGCCACCACCACCGCCATCACCACCACCATCACCACCGCCGCCACCACCACCGCCATCGCCACCACCACCACCATCACCACCGCCACCGTCATCACCACCACGACCGCCAACACCACCGCCACCACCATCACCACCACCGCCAACACCACCATCACCACCGTCATCACCACCACCACCATCACCACCGCCACCGTTATCACCACCGCCACCGCCACCACCACCGCCATCACCACCACCACCATCACCACCGCCACCGTCATCACCACCACCATCACCACCGCCACCACCATCACCACCACCGCCACCACCACCATCACCATCGCCACCGCCACCAACACCACCACTATCACCATCACCACCGCCACCACCATCACCACGACCACCGCCATCACCATCACCACCACCACCATCACCACCGCCACCAACACCACCACCATCACCATCACCACCGCCACCACCATCACCACGACCACCGCCATCACCACCACCACCATCACCATCACCATCAGCACCGCCACCACCATCACCACGACCACCGCCATCACCACCACCACCATCACCACCACCACCGCCATCACCACCACCAACACCACCGCCATCACCATCACCATCACCACCGCCATCACCACCATCACCACGACCACCGCCATCACCACCAACACCACCACCATCACCATCACCACCGCCATCACCACCGCCACCACCATCACCACGACCACCGCCATCACCACCACCATCACCACCGCCACCGTCATCACCACCACCGCCATCACCACCACCATCACCACCGCCACCATCACCACCACCGCCACCACCATCATCACCGCCACCGCTACCAACACCACCACCACCATCACCACCGCCACCACCACCATCATCACCGCCACCACCACCACCATCATCACCGCCACCGCCACCATCACCACTACCACCACCATCACCACCACCATCATCACCGCCACCGCCACCATCACCAGCACCACCATCACCACCGCCACCGTCATCACCACCACCACCATCACCACCGCCACCACCATCACCACCGCCACCGCCACCAACACCACCACTATCACCATCACCACCACCACCATCACCACGACCACCGCCATCACCACCACCACCACCATCACCACCGCCACTGTCATCACCACCACCACCATCACCACCGCCACCATCACCACCACCACCATCACCACCGCCACCGCCACCAACACCACCACCATCACCATCACCACCGCCACCACCATCACCACGACCACCGCCATCACCACCACCACCATCACCATCACCATCACCACCGCCACCACCATCACCACGACCACCGCCATCACCACCACCATCACCACCACCACCGCCATCACCACCACCAACACCACCGCCATCACCATCACCATCACCACCGCCATCACCACCACCACCATCACCACGATCACCGCCATCACCACCGCCACCAACACCACCACCATCACCATCACCACCGCCATCACCACCGCAACCACCATCACCACGACCACCGCCATCACCACCACTACCATCACCACCGCCACCGTCATCACCACCACCACCATCACCACTGCCACCATCACCACCACCGCCACCACCATCATCACCGCCACCGCCACCAACACCACCACCATCACCATCACCACCGCCACCACCACCACCATCATCACCGCCACCACCACCATCATCACCGCCACCGCCACCATCACCACCACCACCACCATCACCACCACCATCATCACCGCCACCGCCACCATCACCACCACCACCATCACTACCGCCACCGTCATCACCACCACCATCACCACCGCCACCACCATCACCACCACCGCCACCACCACCATCACCACCGCCACCGCCACCAACACCACCACTATCACCATCACCACCGCCACCACCATCACCACGACCACCGCCATCACCACCACCACCATCACCACCGCCACCGTCATCACCACCACCACCATCACCACCGCCACCATCACCACCACCGCCACCACCACCATCATCACCGCCACCGCCGCCACCACCACCACCGCCACCACCACCGCCATCACCACCACCGCCACCACCACCACCGCCATCACCACCACCATCGCCACCACCATCACCACCGCCGCCACCACCACCATCACCACCGCCGCCACCACCACCACCGCCTCCACCACCACCGCCATCACCACCACCACCGCCATCACCACCGCCACCACCACCATCACCACCGCCGCCACCACCACCACCACTGCCACCACCACCGCCATCACCACCGCCACCACCACCACCATCACCACCGCCGCCACCACCACCATCACCACCGCCGCCACCGCCACCACCATCACCACTGCCACCACCACCGCCATCACAAACATCACCACCGTCACCACCACCATCACCACCGCCACCACCACCACCATCAGCACCGCCATCACCACCACCATCACCGCCGCCACCACCACCGCCACCGCCATCACCACCATCACCACCGGCACCACCACCGCCACCATCATCACCGCCGCCACCACCACCACCATCACCACCGCCATCACCACCATCACCACCGTCACCACCACCATCATCACCGCCGCCACCACCACCATCACCACCGTCACCACCACCATCATCATCGCCGCCGCCACCGCCACCACCACCACCACCGTCACCACCACCTTCATCACCGCCACCACCACCATCACCACCGCCACCGCCATCACCACCATCACCACCGCCACCGCCACCATCACCAACGCCACCACCACCACCATCACCACCGACACCACCACCACCATCACCACCGCCGCCACCACCACTGCCACCACCACAGCCATCACCACCGCCACCACCACCATCACCACCACCGCCACCACCACCACCGCCACCACCACCACCGGCATCACCACCACCGCCGCCACCACCACCATCACCACCGCCGCCACCACCACCGCCACCACCACCACCGCCATCACCACCACCATCG